>JANPWX010000602.1:968643-1224379 GCA_024734555.1 Trochalopteron elliotii | reverse complement strand
ATAAATAAATAAATAAATAAATAAATAAATAAATAAATAAATAAATAACCTGTATATATAAATAAATAAATAAATAAATAACCTGTGCTGTCAAACGTATGGGAAGTAAGTCTGAAGCGTTTTGGGTATTTCTATTTTCCTAGCTTGACGGCAATTTTCTTTGCATTTAGCAACAATTTTATAGTCTTTAATCATGTCATAATTGTCTTGAAGATAAATACCTTATTTATGAGGAAATCACTTCTACAACTTAAGGTTTTTCTGGTCTAATATCATGATTCAGTTAGGACAGACAGAATATACACAGTGTAGAGAGATTACATCATCTTATCAATTAAATTCATCATTACTTAGCATTTGAACTCCTTGGAACATAGATTTGTTCTTCTCTGGTTTGCAACCCAATAGCATTCAAAGTAAACACAAACATGAGTAAGTTTATAGCCACCCCCTCCTTCTCCTTCAAACTTTTGATTAAATGTCCATGTAACGTTTTTGATGAAAGACACATTAAAATACAGTATTTTAGCAAAGCAGTTCTACATCATTTCCTGTCCCAAATCTACATAAAGGCCCAGACTCATGGGTCTGCTGAGGGAGGTTTGTAGCAGAAGGTCTGCACTGTCCGTTGTCTCCTGAGGGAAAATGCAGTTCACGTTGATGGCAGTGTAAGCCAACCATGGCAGAAAGCAAATGTACTTTTTCAACACGAATGTCAAAATTACTTTTCATTTTCAGCCAAGAACATCAAACATAAGTTCTGAAAGTAAATCCATTTACAATTCAGGCAGTTTTGCTGTCATATTCTCTACCACAAAAAGTATTACCTTTGTTTGCACTTAGATTTCCCCTTACGCTTATTTGTGGGTGTATCAAAAAGGTGGGTTTTTTCAACCCATTTGAATTTGTAATAAAAGACAGCTAAAATTTTTTAAATGGATCACAGAATCAGTAAGGTTGGAAAAGACCTTCGAGATTATCAAATCCAACCTTCGACCTAATACCACCATGACCACTAAACCATATTGCCAAGTGCCATATTTACTCATTTTTGAACACTTCCAGGGATGGTGAATCCACAACTTCCCTGAGGAGCCTGTTCCAATGCATACCACTCTTTCAGTGATCCAGGAGTTCTGTCTGACTAAAGAGGTTGAAACCAAAACTGCTAGCAGATGAGACTCCTAGCAACCATGAGAACATACTTATAAAG
Organism: Trochalopteron elliotii; assembly: GCA_024734555.1. NCBI lineage: Eukaryota > Metazoa > Chordata > Aves > Passeriformes > Leiothrichidae > Trochalopteron > Trochalopteron elliotii. The sequence continues at coordinate 1,223,166 of JANPWX010000602.1, read as the reverse complement.
TATTCAACCTTTTTTTGTAAACCTGTACAAGTTACTCATTTTTCCCTGGGTCATATCTGAAACAAAAATTCATAGCTGTTTCCCAATTCAAAGCTGTTTTAGAAAAAAACAAAAGGAGATTGAGAAATCATTTTTACAAAAAATTGAAGAAATTGCTAATTATTTCAGTGAATATGTTGATGTGCCTGGCAGGCTGTTTCACAAAGTATGGATGCAAACACCGTGACTGTGTTCTTTAAAGGTCCTTTGTTCACAGAAAAATTTATCATTAGAATACAAAGACATAACACAACCCCAAATCTACTCAGCTGATAAGTATTAGCCTCCTCTCTTGCCTTCCTGTAGAAAACAGGCAAACCTTGGCTTGCTTTGCTTCATGGTTTAGTTCAGACAGCCACAAATCTCCCTGGACTGTTCCTTCACTCTTTCAGCTGCTTGGTTTAGGCAGAAAATGGATAAAATCCAAATACCATACGTGCAAAAATGTCCTGGACAACTGATTTTATATTTTGACCAGTAAAGAACAATTTTTAGTGGCAGGACTAAAGCTAAACTGTTGGATCAATATAATAGGAATTCTTTTGCAGTGTCTATTTATAAATATATCCATATCATAGCAAAGCAGTTACACAATTCCTATTTCTTCAATATACTTTCACATGCTGGTGACTATTTAATGAAAATAGAATGATAAGAAGAATTATCGCCCACTGATTGCTTCTAGTTTAAGCTTGGGGAGGAGGATGTATAAGACTTCACTTTCACATTCTGTTCCTTCAGCTAAACATACAAGGCTTGGTCTGTAGATCTGTATCATGTTAAATATATATATAGCTTGTGAGGTGGCCATAGTGCTGGGATGTGCAAATCCAGCTTTGAAGTCTACACCTCTTCCTGTTTATAAATAGAGTCCTGAATGTTAAATACTGCACTGAAGCAGATGGTACCTTACAAAAGAAGCCATTAAATAGCTTTAATTTTACTGTATCCATTATTGTACATGAAGGTAGAAAATTCTTGCACATTTATGAGTATGAATGTGCAAATGATGTCTCTTCCTCACACTTTGGACAAATCCCTAAGGTTGCAAAATCTGTGTTTTCCTTAAGATAAAAAAGCTCCTCACTCTATTAGGAGCAGCATATGCCCTTTTTGCCTTACACAGAGATAGCCAGGGGCACACCTGTCAGGGTTCCTGTGGCAGGCGACAGCCCCAGGAGAAAGCTGTGCTCTCTACCCCAGCTGGGCACAGTCCTGATGTTGTCCTTAGCTGCCTTGCAGTATCTGCATGGCCCAAGATATTAAGACTTAAACAAACCAGCAAAAGCTACTGGGACATAGTCAGCAAGTGTCTGAAAAGATCTTTATGCATCAGCTGCAAACAGACTTTCAGTAGAAACATTACAAGACTGATAAAATAACTGTGTTTAATGGGGCATGGAAAAGTTAATTCTGAAGTCCAGAGGCTCCTTAGTAGCTGGAGACTGGAAAGGCAAAGGGGAGGAGAGGTGGAGAGACTTCTGGAGCCACATCTGACAAAACTGCGAAAGTGACTGCAAAGTGTCTGGAACCAAACTGACAGACACGAGCACTGAATCAAACCACAGAGGGATGTTAATGGTGCTTGGTCCCCAGGGAGTTATTGTAAATGAAAATGACAATTGCCAAGCACATTGTCCAATTAAAAAAAGGCAGAGCTCAAGACACAGGTATTTCTAGACCAGTCAGACGGGATCCCAAGAGGTGAGCTGGGTAAAACAATGTACTGTAATAAGAGTTTTACACCAACTGGAACAATATTGGGAAGCTAAATTCACTTTCTTTTCCTGGGAGATTCCACAGTATGATTGTTTCATTCTCACTCAAAGTCTGTTTGATATATTCCACTTTCTCTCCTAGGAAATAACATTTTATTTATGCTGTTCCTTTCCCATATATTCAAGAATTTCTGGTTTTATGCACTCAGTTAAGTTGACAGTGGTTTCTGGCACTTTCTGTGCTGCAGGTACAATTTGTTCAGTACTCTCTGTGTTGTCCTCAGACATCACTGAGCAATGCAGTAATGTTGTGATGCCTGCATGTGTCACCAGCATGACTGACAATCCCAACCTCCCCATGAAAGCACAAGTCTAATCCTCAATTTGATAATGCATTTTTAACAAAATAATATATTTTGTCATGTAGTGTATATTTAACAAAATAATAATATTTTACCCCAAATATATTTGGAGTAAACCATGCAAAACTTTCTTATTTTGAAGTATTCAAACTTCTTCTAGTTCCTAATTAAATGCTTGTCCCCATTAGCCTCCCCATAGTTTCAGCAGCATAATTATATCCCCATTTCTCACAGCAGAGCTCATTTGTGAAAGCCTTGCATAAAAAATGTCAACTACATAATCAGAAAATAAAAAACATCCCATGATAATTGAGGATACTAGCACTAACAAATACAAAAGCACAGTGAAGGTGAGTGACTCCCAAGCAAACCATAGGTTTTTAGTGGGACTGCCTGGGTAAGCATTACAATTAATGAAAAAAATCAGGGGAAATTGAGACTAGGTCATGAATAATTGTTTAACCAAAACAGAGCTAATTAATTATTTTAAAAGAACTGTTTGACCTGGAAAAGACTATGCAGAGAGTAATTGTTACAGAAGCTCTGTAAATTGGAAGATATTCTGGAGTTACAGTAGGTGTGGGATGTGTAAAGATAGAAATGCTTCTACTTTATATGGAGGATGAGCAATGCACTAAAATTGCACAGGGATGTGCTGATAAAGTTCTTAAAATCAAAGATCTTTGTTGCACCATTATCAAAAGCATTCAGCAGAGAACATAGCTCTGGAAAGCTGCATTTCAAGCATCCGAGAGCAGCACTTGCTTTGAGATGCTTCATTTTCAGTGAGACATTGAAAACATTGCATATACAGAGTTACTCCTAATTGTGTTGGATTATAACAATAGATGACTTGGTGCACTTTAATTAGCCATAACAATCATTAACTTGATTTGTAGCAGTTGGTGTTTTCCATGAAAAGAAGATGATCAGGTCAGTAATGAAGGGTTTGCCATGTGTTTGCAGCTGGGATTTTATTTGCTTTGTCAGAACATTCATGCTCACACCATAAGTGTTTTCCCTTACTCCAATGACTCTGGCCACTCTACCAACTGAGCATCGCTTGGAATGGACTCAAGTTGGATAAAGACTTAAACTCTTTTTTGGTTTTAATTTTTTAAAAAACAAGATTCTAACCTCAAAATTATGCTGCATTAATTAAAAATATTACTGATCATTGGGTTAAATGCTGCAAGTAGTTTTGCCACATCTGAGCAAAGAAGTGACAGCAGGACATTCTCTGCAGGGTGCAGGAGGGATTATGTTGACTACAGTCTGAGGAGGAACCAAATCAATCCCTCTGTCACTTTTGGTACTACTTACTTAGCACTGTTCTAGCTACCATAAGAAGTCATACAGACAAGTAAATGTAGAATTCTCAGTCCAGCAGGGAAAGGTTCCCTCATAGGGAATCTGTGCACTAATGACAATGATTTACCATGATATAAGGGTTTCATAAATCTAAAATGTAATTGCCAGTCTGGAGAAAATCACCAGACAAATGGCATGCCATTCCACATCAAAGCAGCATAGGGAATGCTGGTGGTTTATTCACATGGCTACAGCATCACAGTACCTTGTTACATAGAGAGACTGAGAGATGCTCTGAAATTCTGGTGGACAAAAAGCCTTGTCCATGCTGTGCAACACGACCTTCAACTCTGAAGAGTCTTAGAGAAGTTTGCTTACAACTGTGTTTGCAATCAAACCAAATAAAGAATTGTGCTGGGCTTAATCCCTTGCCTCTGGCCTTAATTACTCTATAGTGTATAGTTACCAATCACAGCATTGATTTTCTCCCATGGATTTCTAATATAATGTATCTTCAGACTCTCAGACACAGTATCAGTTAGAATTCCACTCTGGTCTGTTCATTGGCATGTTGTTGAAATCACGAAATATAAGCCTAAGCTTGAAGTAATACAATGGTGACAGAAATGCAGTAAAAAACTTTCTATACAAAAACACCCCCCCTTACATACAGGGTATATAAATTGGGCAGCAAATGAGTTATAGTCACTCGTATCCATTTAATGATTAATGGCCATGAAAAGTTGATGTAAGTACATATGTTTATCATTTTCTGGGTTCATGTTAAATCTTGAAGCTGGGAGAATGTGTACTTAATAACGTTATCCAGACCTTTTGGACTTTCAAGGAAGGTCAGCCATGCATTAAAATGTACAATGCTGAGGAATTAACTTCCAACTATATAAGCATGTATACTTAGTAAAAATTGACCTTCCAGGAAGTAATTACTTAAATATCTTCTGTACATCCTGCACCCAGTATTTAGCTTGTAGCATACATTTTCATAGTCAGTTAACATTTAATTTTCTGTACCTAAATTAAGGAGCAGGAAGCAGAAGCCCTACAAATGAAAAAAAAAGTTTCCCTTCAGTTTTTCTACCATTGCTCATTCTAAAGCCCACTACCTACTACTACCTACTGCCAAGTTATTGATTAAATACTTCCATTCATTTTTGAAGAGTTCGCTCAGCATCAAATGGACTTGATCTGAGAAGTGGGGAAAAATACACCATCCACTCTAGCAATACTGTTGTAGCACTAAAAAATGTATCCATTCTTAGTGGTTCTCCATCACGGGAAGGAATTCTGAAGTCCTTCCTGGATTAAAGCAATGACAAAACAACTCCAGTTTATAGCACAACTTTAATTATCATGGTGTCCACAGAAAATTTGGTATTTAATCCCAATTTAGGGGACCATTTGTAATCTGAGTCAGTGTTTCCTCACACAGGTCTCAATTTATGAGAAGACTTCCTTTAGAACTGCAAGTATCTGACTGTTGCTTAAGGAACGAGTGACTTTTACAGGAGAGTCCCTCCAGTTCATCACAAATGCCAGTGCATAGGCAAAATGAGAATTCAGGTGCTGGCATGAATAAGAGTCCCATCAGATGGTAAAAGCCAAGAAAATGCCATGGAAAATTAACAGTTTTTACCTGTTATGAGCAGCTTACATTATGGGAAACCACAATGTTCAGGAAAAAGGGACATAAAGGCTGCCCCACTATTCACTCTTTGTCAGTGGCCATTAGCATTTATCTAAGGAAGAAATGTGAGACAAACAGCTATTCTTTTAAACATTCAACCACCTTCCTAACCATATTCCTAACCACCTTCCCAAGCTGAAAACTGCACCTGAAAAACCTCTTAATAGCCACTGACTGACCTGTCTCCCACAGAAATTCAAGTCCTACTTTGGCATTCTTAGTTCTTTGTCTTCATAAAACCAAGGATTTACAGGCTGCATGAATTGACACTGTTGCCTGCACAACTTCCTCCTTTTTGTTTATTTTGAAGTCACATCATGGCGTGAGTGTTGAAGAAGCCTTATACTGTAAGAAATAGTTAGTAATCACTGCCTACACGCTTTCTCTGAACCATCTGTCCTTTAACAGGCCTGTGTCATACCTCCCTTAGTCACCTCTTTTTCATAATAAAGGCAACCATGCCACAACTGTTAATGAGGTCGGTTTTCCCCTTTTTTCCCATGTCATGTCAATGTATTTCCAACTAAAAGAAAATTTCCAAGAGAATAGAGATAATGTTTGTAAATGCAAGCCAGGTCCTACCCTGCTCCTTGCAAAATAAGGTGATACTTCTGTACTATCTTCCAGATAAATCATAACTTGCATAACACTGCCTAGATAACCTCATTAGTCCTTTAGATATGGGAACTGTAGCAATGTCTGTCTTTTCATCGAGGCCTAGAGAAGTCAAAGAAGATTCTGTGTGATTCAGGTGTGAGCCAGGTGTGCATAATCTCATTTTACAACAGGGCAGTAATTACAGAAGAATCTGCGGTCAAGGAATTCTTGCAAAGCATCTGAGTGCACTGGTCTGTCTCATGGGCTGCAGGCAAAAAAGAGCAGTCAGTCATTGTATTTGGGAGAAGAGTGACTGCTAAATTTTAACACTAAATTTACATAATTAAAGCAATAGTAGTTTATGTTTCTATACATATTTCAAGAGAAATTGTAAAGTACTGCTACAAAGAGCTCCACACCCCATAGCTGCCTAACTCCTACTACAGCCAGCAAGATCTATGCAGCAAAACCATCATCCCAGCAAGGAAAGTTGTACGTGAACACTTTTTAAATCTTTGTCTTTAGGCCATTATAATCTCTCAGTAACAGGAGATAATAATTGTCATAATTTCTTAATTACGTTTTGGAACTTCACTCAGTCCCTGATTCTTACCATCTATGCCTCCCTGTTCTTTCTAATTTGATGCGACTTTTGTCCCAAAAATGTCAGCCTTTGTATAAATAGACTAAAATCTCCCTCTCTCCTATTGGAACCAGTGTATTTCCTGGTCTCCAGGTGCACAAGGGCAAAGAGTGCATGTTCAGACTCACATCCTCTTCCCAGCCCTTTGCACCCTGACTCCCAGCAGAGCAAACCTACATGGAGTTGGCAGGCAGGAGCCGAAAGGAGCTCGGTGACAGAGGCAGGACTGCAAGGTGTGTCATGGAAGCTGCCCTGCTCCAATACAGCCAGAGATAGGCAGTGCTAGCAGAACTGGAAGTATGTAGTCAAATCATAAGAGATACTGAGGTGGATTTTGCCATCACCGTCTCCAAATTGTGAATAATTATTTTCCTTTTTATCTTGGAAGATACACAAGTACTATAAACAAGCATTGAATAGCAATGGAACATAAGGCATCTTCTCATTTTTTTGTTTTTTCTCTTGTCTTATAAAAATGTTAAAACCTTTGGGACAATTTCTTGCAATGCTATAGACTCAGATTCCATGATCAGCTGAGAAAACGTTTTGTAAAAAATTACATGATTCTATGCTTTGTTAACAAGTAATTTCATAAGAAACAAAGTAATGATTTAATTGCATATTCTTTTGAATTTAAGTTTAATACATGGCATGAACCTAAGAGCACTGGTAATGGAGTTTTTGTGCCTCACCACTATTCCAGAGTACACTGGAACTCCTGTTCTGCTTCCTAAAATCATTCTAAGATCTTGACGTGAACATTTTATTGAAAACAATAATCTGACAAGAGTGGAGCTTTGGTTCTGCAGATCAGACTTATAGTGGTACATTTTCAGTCAGGCATTCTCAAAATATGAGTACTGGAAGTGTTTTACCTGGGTTTCTAATGTTTTATGTGTAAATGTTTGGTTATGGATAGGAAGAACTCAGCATTTTTTCACAACAGGTTTAGCACCTAAGTATTTAGAAGAATGTGACACTTTTCCACAGAAAACACACAAGTGAGTTGTTGAGAGTGATGAGAAGAAAGACATTGAAAATCTTATTTCAAGACTTAAACTAATTGCTATATTTTGGCAATGTTTTCTGCTCAACCAATGCCTTGTCTCATCAGGCTGGGCATTGGAATGGACTTGATTATAGTATTGATCCATATTTTTCTGGTGGTTTACACTGTTGTAATCCAGATGGGTAACTAGGGAAGTAATTTTTCAATCAAATCTGTGCTGAATCTGTTTCTGTGCCACAGAACAAATCAGGCTAAATGTTTAAATATCCAGTTGGTTAATTATGAGGAAAAAATAATTGTGCCAGGGAAATTAAAATCAAAATTAAAGCCTTTTGACATTGTGCACACCACTGTAAGTCTTGGAATAAGGGTTGTGCCTGTGCATGGGAACTCACTGCCTCTTGTACTGGTAGGGCAAGTACATTTCATTAGGTTTTTGAATTTTAGTAGCTTGTGAAGTACCTTACAGTTCTTTGGGACGACTGAGGCTGTAGTAAAGAACTGGCAGCTTAATCAGCTGTCATGTTACAGGCCTTTGCTAAGTCTATCATGAATCTGTTCCCATAAAAACACTGGATCATATTGTGTAGGAGATTTCTTATATACACCTGTATGCCTAATTTAAAATTGCATTCCCATGCATTTTCATCGAGGTCAAAATGTTTCATTGTGTTTTATATGATAGACCTGAAATCTGCAAGTAGATTTTTCTTCCATGCATGTAAGAGGTGCATTAGGCCAGTTTTGTAATGAAAATGTGTGTTTCCTCTGAATGTTACTGAAAGATTAAACCATGCTTAGTTTGAACAGTGAAGCAGAAAAACTGTGTGACTATTCTAGAGAAATTTCAACATAAATAGGCAATACACAATAGCAGTATAAGTGAGGTTATTTATAGATGGATATTGTGCTATGCATATAGGCTGTGATGAGCCAATAATAGAACAAATTCTTAGTTCAACATATTTGATAAAGTTGTTCATACTCTCTATTTTCAATGGAGAACTTTCCACTCCCTTTTTGGAGCATTTCTTTACTGTATTTTCTTTTGTATTGGTATGTATTGATCTACATTTTCAGTTGCTTTTAAATGCACAAAAATAAGTAGTTTTATTAGATTAGAAAGTTGGGGTTTGTTTGGTTTTTTTTCCTGCATAGAGTGCCTTTTGTTTCCAAATCAGTGGGGGTTTTCGGTTTGTTTTGTGTTTTGTTTTGTGTTTGTTTATTGTTGTTGTTTTGCTTTTTTCTGGAGAATGGAGATTTCCAAACAGAAACTTAAGGGGGGAGAAAGAAACCTTTCCAGGTCTCAGCATTGATATAGCTCTGGCATTCCATTTTTTTTATTTTTAACATTCACACATGAGCTGCTCCTCTAATAACCTTTAATTTTTCTGATTGCAGTACCACTAAATATGAACATTGAAAACATGAGTAAAAGGTGCCCAACATATAAAGGTTGGCTTAAAAACATGACAAATTGAACTTTGAAGGAGTTTTTTAAGATTTGATTTGGACCTAAAACCTTTGAGGTTTATATTTTTTTACAACCATAATGAGCACAAACATGACTTCATTTTCATAAATAAAAAATGAGACTTCCAGTTAATTATACAGCTACACAGATGCAAAAGACTTGTAGGTGAAATGAAGGTTTTGGGAAAAGGAAATTAAAAAAGGGGTGTGTGTTATGATGACTGGATCGTTTCTGAGAGCTGCAAAGCAGGGGAAGGGGAGAGGCAAGGAGGGGTGATGGAGGAAGAGGAAATAAGAGAGGGAAAATACATAACAGAGCATTGAAGACTTATGAATAGAAATGTATAAGATGTGTGTTTTCATATTCTGAGTTGTTGATACATTTCAGTGATGACAGAGTTATTGATGGCACCTCCAGGTTTTTGGCACTATTGGCAGTATTTTCCTAAATTTTTATCCTATTTTGCTAGATATTATTCTTGTTATTCAAGTGAGCAAGCCTTTTTAAAATGCAAGCTGGATAAAGGACTCACTTGGGGTTTTTTGTGAATCTCTGTGAGAAGCAGCTGTACTTAGCTACTCAGGAATATTTTGATACCATAACGGCAAGATGGCACATTAGTTCTAGTAGTGTTAGATGATCCTTGCTAAGAAAAGTTGCATATGACAAAAATGAAACCATGAACTTTTTTTAACAACATGATACAATTCTTCAAGTTGTAGGAATAGTTCTGTTCTGTGGTTTTGGGTTTTTTTTTTTTCCCTTACTGTTTGTTTAGTCCTAGATTATTTTTATGCTAAGAAACCACAGAAGGCTATGTAGAATCTGTTGCATTCATGGTGTCTGGGCTAAAAGCATTCATCTATAAATATCAGAGGATTATGGGTTACAGTAGGCAAGTTTCAGAGCTGCTTAAAGTTAAATAAACATTTTGCATTTGTTTACTAAAATAACATAACAAACCAGACCATATCAACTTCCTTGAACTTATAACCAATTAAAACCAAACTTTATATACATATGTAACAGTTTGGGTTATATCTCTAAGAGCACATACTTTGTACAGTGCTGGAATTGGGTTGTATTTAATTCCATGAAACTTTTAGAGCTAAACATAGAGTTTTGAGAAGAGGTTGGTTTGAAAGTACTGGAGAATGACGTTTGCCTGGTGGGCACAACACCAGCTGCACAGACAACATCTGTGGAAGAACCTTGGTCAGACTAAGACTGAAAGTTTGCCATCAGTCCCTTTTGCTGAAGCTGACAATAAGGTACCTACATTAGCAGAGCTAATGGGTTTTATGTGTGCAACCAGTTTTCTGTGGAAATTCACTCATTTTCTAATATTTTCTAAAAAGTCAAAACCAACTAATACATGGAGCATGCTTCTGGAATTTTGTTCCCAGTCTCCTTATCCTTGCTCCCACTGTCTGCATTTTTCTCAGATTTCTTTAAAAAGAAGTCTGACTGCAGAGTCCTCAGTGGTAAACCCAGCATGATTTTCCACATGGCAAGAAAGTTAGAGGAGCCCTCCTCCACAGACAGGGAATGGGGTGAGCTTCTATGATGGACTGAATGCAACGCACGTGAATCACCTCAATTTCTGCAGCAGCAGCAGTACCTGCTTTGGCTTTTCCCCACACTGACCTTTACAGAGCTGCCTTCTCCTCTGTGCAGGCAGATCACCTGATGAAACTTCTCCTAAAATTACACTCAGGTTTCCTCCACAATGTAGAAGTTAAAAGCCTGTCTTTATTTACAGCAAGAGTTCACAAAGATCATGCACTAGTTCAGTAATACTCATTTGGGCACATTCAGCTTGCATATGCAAGAAGAAAAAATGTAAGCACACTGGTTTTGCTATGGATGTGGAAAGGAAGAATGAGATTCATTGTTAATGAACATCTTTCTTAAAAGACATCTGGCATCAGAATGACAAATTGGGCATACAAAAGGAGGGTGGTTGCTCCTCATGCTTCCTCTGTCTGCATGTTCCTCTATCATATCATCATTTCCCTCATTTATTGAAAAATGACAGCTGCATTGGCTTTTAAATATTTTTCCTCAAAGACCATCTTTGCAAAAGTCAAGAGTAAGCTCACTATTTAAATCTCTTGGATGTGGTGAGAATGTTATCATATGGAAACTAGAAACCAAAATGCTTACTGGATGACCAATTAAAGGATGAAAGGAAATTCTAAAATCCCTAAGTCCATGGGAAATACAATTTACTTTATTTCAGGTTATTTACAATGACATGTTCCCAGAATTTTTTCCAGTTTCTCTGATAAAGGCAGAAGAATGGTTTTTGCATCTCTCTTCCTCTCCAAAGGGCTTCATTCTAGAAATTATCTTACCAGCTTCACCCATTGCCTCCCTCCCTATTAGAAAGAGAAATAGAAACTTCTAAATTGCTTATACAGCCATAACTCTCGATAATTATGATCTATATCTCTTTCTCTTTTTAATTATTTCCCACCTGATCCATTTATTTGAATTAATTTCAACTCCTGAAGATTATTCACTTAGGAAGCTCAACCTGTTCTCTTGGTATTCATTTCAGCCTAATGCTCCAAACCTAGTGTTAGTCACTTTGCTGCAGGGATTAGATGTCCTATTACGTCTCCATGGTATTTTTGAACTCTTTTCCTTAGACCATCCCCTCAGCCTAGTTTAAGTGCAGTGGAATACTGGACTTCCTATTTATACTCTTGATTCATCAGGTTAATTTTCTGGCTGCTTCCCAAATAACACAAGGTTAACATTTCCCAAATATTACCAAAGCTAGAATGCCTCTACAGAAAACAATAGAAGCAAAGTTAAAAGTAAGATTCTGAAACTTGTTTAAAACCAAACACACAAACATACACTCATATATCCCTTGCTGACATATGTGTGTATGTGCTACAAAATGAGTAATTTCAGTGTTTTTCATTTATATGTCTTGTCTGATGTCACATGCCTCATCATTTTGCTGTGTTATACTTCACAATTTTTCTTATGTTTGTGAAGATGCCACATTGTAGGAGGTGTAAAGAAGTAACTAAGGCAAAAGGGCTCCAAAAAAAAAGGTTGAATCAACCAACAAACAAAAATAAACCAGCCAACTGAACGAAAAATCTACTTTATTCCATCTTTGTTTACTTTCCCACTGCCTCCTTTCAAACTGCAGGCTATGCTCCAGCTCTTAGAATGTTTCCAAAACTCTGAATTCTCAAAGCATCAGCGCGATTTGAAACGGACTGGTACGTGGGGGAAATCACACAGCCCGTCTCCAAGGCTAATTACCAGAACACAGTGGTGCACAGTATGGGCTTGTTATCCTTGGCTCTAAATGTGCCAGGTTTACCTGCTAACAGCTATTGACTTTGCATTAGCATTACTGGCCTGCAAGCTTGTGCATATGAGATGCATGTGCAGGGATGGATGTGTGACTCAAAACCTTGAGAGACGGACACTCAGCTAGGACTGAAAGGCCACCCCAGACAGCCACAGGATGCATCCAGCAGCACGATCCCTACAGGGGAGGCATACGGAATGTTCATTTCTTACACACCTGGCCAGCTGCCCCCAGCATGGGGGGATGAACACAGCTCCAGCATGTGTTCTTCACTGTCTGCTTTCAAGATCAACCTTTTACACTATTGGAATTTATTGCTTGATGTTGAGACCATATCCTTGGGCACCTAATATGTATTTGTCATCAGGCTTTTTAATGGGTAAAGGAAAAGATGAATCATCAGGCCCTAAAACAACTGTTTCTTTAAAATATGCCCAAACTGGGGTCTTCTATGTTGGTGGCTGGCTTGCATTTGCAAAAGCCTGTGACTTCCTCCCTCATTTCATGAGCGAAGCACACAGCACTGAGTAGCAATGGTTCAGGCTCATTGAGAGTTTTCAGGATAGAGAAAAGATTTCTAACTTCCCTTTGTCACAAAACATCAATATGTGCAACTTAATGGGTAGATAATGAGGAGAACCCAGTAGGAGCAGAAAGCTTGTATAACCCCTTCATTTGGCATTCCTGCTGCAGTTACAGGCTGGCTATGTCCAGTTGTGATACTGACAATTTAAGGAGGATAATGCAGATGATGCAAAAAAACTTAGAGAAGAGCCATGAGAATTCTTAAAGGATTACAAAATGTCCTGCATCAATGAAGAACTAAAAGCTTGGTCTATTTAGCTTACAGTGGAAAAGGTTAAGAAGCAATTTAACCCCTCTCTGTGAATAATAACATGAGGAGTAAAAGGCCATTTGGATTAGTAGATATGAGTGTAACTGGAGAAAAGGGGTAGATGGACTGGTTTAGATGAGGAATAAAGTTGTCTTTCTGCAGGTGATGGTAACTAAGCACTGGAACAAATGGTGAAGGGCTGTAGTGAATTCTCCACGGCTGGTAGTTTTTGAAGAAAGAGCTGAAGAGAAGTATTTTGGAGGGAAGATGAACTGGAATCTCTGTGACAGCTTATAATATTGTAATCTACAGAATGCTATATTTACTCTAAAGAATCAACTAGACCTTTCTATGACTCTTTGTTTAGATGCCTTCTGTGAGTCAGGTTTTGTAAAGTCATAGGTTTCCTGCCTTTAGATGGTGTTGCAACATTCAAAAAAAGGGAGCATTGCTGCAGAGTTGTCTGAAGATTTTTCGTGTTATTTATTTAGGTCAATAAAGGCAATACACCTGGGTATTGATCATAGGTCCCATTTTTATTGAAGCGTTTCCCAGTGGCTGTATGTACACACACAGCATTAGCATGTGTAAGTCTAGCTCATTAATTAAATAAAATCCTGAAGTTTAAGAAGTGCTTTTCCAAGCATCTCTATTTCAGTGTATATCTTACATGTAAGACAAGGTAATTAACAGTATCATGTCTGAACACAGACCAAAAAGACAATGCAAAAGGACAGCACATGCCTGAAGTAGAAGAGCACCTCTGTTTTTGGGTTTCAGTTTGCACTTTCCATAAAGAAGAAATTTAGTAATTTCTGCACAGTTATGTAGGATGGCTGTCCTAGCATTCCTGAGGGTTTTGCTATGTGATGGCTTCCTAGAACTGCTTAATGACTGATAAAATTACTTTTTATAGCTTTTGGTTCCATGATTATTTTATCAAGCCATTTGCTGATAAAAGGTTCTCAAAGTGAGTTTATAGTCCAATTTAGCAATGCTGTATCTGAATATATCTTCAAATCAAAATGTACTGGCAGTATTTTGGTTAGTGGTATTTTCTAAAAAATAAAACCTATTTTCTAAGGACACTGGACATCTGAAGAGTCAAGAAGAGTTTCTTGTGGTCAGAAACATCTACAAGAGAAAGAAGTATCTCAGCATAAGATGTGTAACTGTGGGGGAGAAGGTTACACAACCCCTTCTTTCTCCAAAAGTGTGAGGATACAGCAGAGGGAATGCAGTCCTCTGCAAATGATTTAATGGGCTCACAAGTTAAGCAAAAGCATTACCTCAGAATAGCTTTTGAATGCACTTGCCATAGCTGTCCTCATTTTGACACCAAGACACCGAACATTTGAAGTCTCTTCCTTACTTAAAGCTATTTGAATTTTGTATGTGCACTGCCATAGTAGTCTTCTTAATGAAAAGAAAACTCTTGATAAAAGGCATTAAAGCCCTAAAGAAAGCAGCAACAGTGAGCACTGGCTTCATTCTGTCACAGGAAACAGCTGGTAGCTGGCTTTTAGTGAGAGCTGCCAAGGTTGATTGCCATATCCAGCAGTGAGCATACAGCAGGCAGAGACCAACAGGGCATGGGGATTTCCAACAAGATGGGGCTAAAGCTCAGCTGTATAGCAATGATCCAAACATACAAAGCAGCTCCAATTTGAGTGTTTCAGTTTGAGTTAAAAGGCAGATTAGAGCCCTACTGGAGCCCAGTTTGAACTTCCAAAGAGTTGAAAGGCATTTTCAGTTCATTTTCTTTTCAATAAAGATGTAGTTATTAATCTTCTCTATTACCTTACAAAATGTGTCTACTTCCACTCAAAAGGATATAGTGGAGGATCATATTACCCCTTATGGCTAGCTGATATAAAAGAATCTACTGGACACCTGCAGGTATTAGAAAGTTCTTACTTACTGGAAAGTGAGCTCTAATTAGCTCTTTTATGCTAGCCAGCAACTATTTAGTTTGTGGAGAGGTTGTTTAAACACTTTAAACCTTTTCTCCTCAGTACACATTAGAATGTTGATGCTATTTTCAACTAATATCTGTTTTTCTGTATTGAATGTCCCTTATATTTCACAAAACAAAAAAGTTTTACACACTTGGATGTGCTGATTTGATCCACGTAAGCTTCTGAAAATCTACTCAAGCTTCCTCTGGAGTTCAAGATTGATTATATTTTATCACCAGCTCTCTCCTGAGCCAGACAGAAATCATTTCCAAGGAAATAAAGTGAGTGAGACACGGTCCTTCTGGTCCAGCTGCCACAATACCTCGTAGAGTAGATTCTTGACAATGAATCAGGTAGCAGAGTTCTTGCAAAAGGATATTTTCAGAGGCAACATAAGGTAATTTTATACTACCTGAACCTTGTCTTGGAGACACAGAACATAATAGAGCCCTGGCAGAACAGAACAAGTCAAATTCCTTAAAAAGGACAAATACCTCAGTACAAAATTACCTATTGCTCTTTACTTGCTTTTTTGTTGACCAAAATTTCCACAGATGCTTCTGTGCATCTGTACACACATCTCAGTATAAATGACCTTTGAAACAGGCTCAGCTCATGAATATGACCACATGAACCATCTCAGAAACACTGTACACTTACATTCCTTGGAGTGCCTTGCAGGCTTCATGGAATTTTATCCAAGGTTCAGGCACGTGTGAAAACCACATGCAATTGTGTCACCATGTCAGTGCACACAAGCTCTTCTCTCTACGCAGAACTAATCCCACACACCATATATTCATACTCAATTGCACAGATCCCAACAACTATGCATAATAAGTTGTATAAACACTCCTGAGCAGGAATTTCACAAAATTGCAGCATGTACTGCCATCTGTTAAGATTTACCCATGGTTTCTACTGGCAGTCAACCTTTACTCTCAGAAATATAACTTTTTAGGCAGAAATCAGTTTCTAAGGTCGGGACTGAATAAACTTGAACTCCCTGAACATAAAATTCTTTGCTAAAGAAAAATGTACCTTAATCAGATGCTGAAAAAGAATTAAGAAAGGCTTTCAAAGTAACCAGAGTGGGTTACTTTGATTTAAAGAATAAATCATTCCATTTATATGAGGAGATAAATGTCAAATTTTCATTTCTCTAGTAGTCTTGTCTCTGCATACAAATCAGTAGCAACTGAAATTACTAAAACTTTCGTGTCCAAAATTCAACACTCTTTTCATCATTAAGCAGGACTTCTCAGACCTGGTGCAATTCTGAACCAGACAATGATGATAAAAACAAGACTCTTGCTTAATATAATGAGAAATTTTAATTCTTGGAGGAAAAGAAACAACAATCCCCACAAAAAAACTAACAGGTATATTATCATATATTAAGGAGAATATACACATAAAGAATTAAACAAGGAAGATCATTCCCCTTCATCTTAAAAATGAGGTATGCATTCTATGTAACATACACATATTGTCCACAGTCTGGGAATCAAGACACAGTAAGCAACCAAAAATTGCCCAAGCAAGCCTAGTCAACAGAACATATTATAAAAAATTTTGGCTTCTCAAGAAGGACCTTTTTTTTAATTATTATTTCAATAATAAGCTTTCTTCTGGTACTCATTTTCATGTCTCGTCTTTGAAGCTATCCTCTTTTTTTCTACTGGATTTAAAGCATTATTTTCTTTAGCAAAGGATTTGTGATAAGAGGTAGGTGAAATATGTGTTTACTCAAAAGAGGAAAAATAGACACTCTAGTATTTTATTAGAACCATAGAATCCATAAAGTTATCTTAAGAGAGCAACTTTTGACTCATTAAAAGTCAAAAGTAGAATAGGATGAAGAGAAATCCTAATTTAGCTGTGGTAGGTTAATTGCAAACACTACCAACAAACTTTTCCAAAGAAGGTTAATTGAATCTTTGCTTAAGATCCTCAGAGAGGCTGTATCTGCAACAAGATTTTGCTACCGAGATGGATCTAACAAGGGAGACAAATTCCTCTAATCTAGTTACTGTGGGGAAACCAGAAGAAAACACACACAAATGTTTGGTGATCTCTGCTGTAGTACTCAGAGGACTGTGTAGGACTCAGTGACTATGAGAATTTTTAGAAGAATCAAACATAAGAATCTTGAATCAATTTCAGGGCAAGTGGGAGACTTTCTGTTTATCACAGTAAACTAAGAGTATCTGGGACTTCATGGAGTATTTATAAAAGGTGAGGCTTAAGCTCCATTCCAACAAGGAAAGGCTGTAAGGACAGCCAAAAGCATTTGAAAAAAAACATTTGCATAGTGTGGTCCACAGAATTGTGTGTGATGGAATGGAGAGGGTATCTGGTGCAAAGAATCTTCAATTAATATCTCTCCTAGAACTGTTCTTTGGCCTGGAGGGAACAAAAATCAGATAAGGATAGGCTTCTCATATTGAGTCACAAAATAGTTTTGGAAGATGAATTGGCTGGAGAAGGTTCTGCATGGGAAATCCCAGATGATAAGAGCAGTGGATCTGCTCATATATGTTCTCATATAAATATAATGATGAAAACATTACTACAGACTCTGATGTGGAGGAGGGGTAAATTATTCAGGCTTTAAATCCTACTGCAGAGGCCAGGCTGAGAGGGAAGATTATTCCAAAAGTAATCTGGTAGTTCTCCCAGGATGCATATGTACATTGCAACACTGGTTCAACATAATTATGAATTTCAAGTTTATTTTCAAATGTCAACTGCCTCTCTTTTGCTGTTGAACTTTCTTAGTACTTTTCTGCTATTTGGATACTGTTAAAGATTTTCTCACAAAGACAAAAGGGACAATGAACAGTCAACTCACACTGTCCATCATCTGTCCCTGTTGTCTCTGTGCTGTTATGTTTTATTTGTCTACCCCCTCCTACAAAGTTCCACTTTGGTCTCTTAAATAAAACTGGATAGGAAAAAAGGTGCAATGGGGATGATGGGGATGACACAGAGTTGTCTTTCTGTTTTGTTTTTTTCTGGTGGCTAGAAAGCTGGGATAAGAATTGCTGAAAATTGTCCCAATTGTTTTATTGATGGGAATGCTTCCTGTCCTTAAAAGAATTTGCTCTTTCCTCACAGAAGACATGAGGCTAAGTAAGAGAGGATATGAGCCATTAAACTGCATTCTAGTTCTAGATAACAGTAGCTCAATACAGAGTGTCTAAAAGAAAATATTACATATATATTTGCATGTATATATGCACATATATACTGAAATGTTCTTCCTGCTATCTTTGCTTTAGCTCTACCTGAAATAACATAAGTCCTTTTCCCATGGAATATCCAGGAGCTCAGGGTCCCCAGCAGCACACTGCCTGGAGTTCTGTTGCTGCAAAAGAGTGTGGCTCCTTCCACATCCCACAGCAACCAGCCCCACACAACCACCACTACAGAACCAACACTCTTGTCCCCTGCCCAGTACTCAGCCTCCCCTAAGGGCTGCCCAGGCATTGCCCAAACATGGCTCAAGTCCTGCACAGCACACACAGGACTGGTTTGGATGCTCATCTTCACAAATAAAACAAACAAACAAAAGTTAAAGAGATTCCCAAGCACTGTAGCTGTATGGTGCACTAGCAATAAAAGTTCTCACTGACTCACAAACGAGTTTAATCAGTAAATAGCTGCTGGGAGTTCTTTCCACAGATAAGTACTGCTATCTTTTCATGCACATACACAGTGCAATATTCCAGCCCATTATTTCTTATTTAAATCATTTACCTATTCCCAGCACATAGCAAATCTTTCTTCCATTTTCTACCCATGAATTTCACAGGATATTGGAGTATCAGGGCAGCCATATCTGATGCACAAATCTTTTATATCTTCCAAAATGGCTGATCAAACTTGATCCACAACAATTTCAAACAGCAGAAGGTATCATTAAACTATACATTAGTTGTTTATAGTATGTACAGATGTTAACAATACCCAGAATTATGTACTCTGAATTGTGAGATAGTTTCTGATGAACAAACACTGAATACGGATGGGATATATTGTCCCTCTAAACCTACTTATAAGAAAAGTATGGACATCTGTTTGAATAAATCTCACTTTCCTCCTGACCTTTTTTTTCTAGTGCTAGAGAAGTTAAGCTTGTCGGTTTTCAATGTGTCTCTCAAACATGAACTTACTTTATTAGAGACAGAAGTAAATTTAGTGTTACAAAGATTATGTTTAGCTTTGCGGTTCTTACATTAATTCATTCTTAAAACTAATCACATGGTGACATAGTTTGATTTTCTGAAGAAGCTTGATCTCCTATTAGCATGTGCAGTAACTTCATGAGTTGTTGCCTGAAGCTAAACTGTTGCCTTGGTAGCAAAAAATGAAGTATAGATGCCCTCTGGGCCAGAAGAACTAAAGCATTTAGTGCTGCATCCTGTGTACTTGAGTTTTGCTGTTACGTATTAACATGTACAGTCCAAATCAGATCATATCAAATGCTGACCTCCACGCTTGGGCATTTCATTGTAACATCTACACCTCAAGAGGATGCAAACTGCTAGCAGAAACCTTAACATGAAAACCAGAATATATGAAATAGACATAAAAGATGAGATCAAATACCAACATGAAATAAAAGCGCAACTTACAACCGAATGCAAATTCTGAGTATTTGTAGCTCAAAGAAGATGAAAACACTGTTACAAGCACACAGCTTCTGTACCTGAAGCGAAAGATGATGTCTGTTGGTGACCTCTGTTAAGAACACCAACTTGTGCTGTGCCTGGATGGTGAGGCACAGGCCCACTCTTCGTGGTCTTGATTAATGTGCAGCTGGCAGAGAGTATTACTGTCATGTTAAAGAATATGTCTCATGTATTTACACTAGCCCAGGATATTTTGCTGTGCCATGTCACCAAAGAGCCCAACTCTGTGTAATAGTGGCATGATTTCCTAGTGCAGGCCCTGTAAAAGTGGCATTGAAGGTATTACTGAACTGCAAAGAATAGAAGCACATACACATAGATTATCACAGCCATCCTGTTTATACTATTTGTGCTTCAGCTATTTTGTTCTTTTTATATTTATTCCATTCCATTTCAGTGAATTAAATAGTTGTCTTTCTGTATGGTTAGAGCAGCGTATTCATTTATGTTCAGCTCACCTTTCCATGTTTGAACAAATACACAGTGACCCAAATATACACATTTACACAAGATTTTATAGAGATCAGATACACAATCCTGAAAGCATTCATTTAATGTGTAAGAAAGCTTTTCATTTAATCTACTTTGGGAGCAGGGGGAGAGAGAGACACCATGTGCCTCTCCATACAGTGAATTGAATTGCTTTTCATTGACTCAGGTTACTCTGGGCACTGCTCATTCTAATGCAGCCTTATTAAATTCAGGGAAGGCTGCTATAGTGAAGTCTGAGGTAAATGAAACACTATTCAAATGCCACACTTCAGATACCTATTTCAGATGCTGTCTTTGAAGAATGACATGTAACAGAAACAGTGTTTAACTTGCTCTAGGAATGCATCTTAAAGGAGTCTTCTGCTGTCTAATTACAGTAAGTCAAGTACGTTTAAGCTCGAAAGTTCATTAATATTTGAAGCATACACTGCACCATGACTACTGCATACCTCCTGACATCCCTATAAAACCTGGTGCTCTTGGGAAACTGATGGCTCACAGGGCTGTTAATGAGTGAGAGACCCTTCACCTCTTGATCACTGGTCTGAAATCTGTTTAATCTGGAAGAAGCAAATAACTGGCAGTGGCTGATGGTGTTTATGAATTAATTTGGTAAATAGTCTTAGTTTAGATGGAAGCAGGAAAACATTCCAATTTAAAAAATCTTTGCCTAACTTCCTTGTCCCTTACTCATGAAATCACCTCTGATGTGTCTGGATCATCATGGCACAGAAAACTACAGTCCTCTAAGAGACTGGACAGGCAAAATGTGGCCATACAACTTCATCACAGCTTGCTGAGGTGACAAAGTGACTGTGTACACAAAAGGTGCAGTACAGAGCTATTGACTACAGGTCAGATTACAAACTCTCCCTTCTTCCTGAGGACAGTTCTGAGTACTGGGAAGAAAAATTCTCCTTTAGGAATGAGTAACACCAAGTTACAAGACTTGCTTTAGGAGCTATGTAGGGTGCTTCTGGAAAACATGAAGGCGTTTTTGTCTGACTACCCAATTTGCTTGTGATTAAGCTTTCCTCTAAAACATGGGTTTTGGTAGAGCTGGTTATAAAATCCCTTTTTTTTTTCCAATTTGGTAGATACACAGTACAGATATGGCCCCAGTCATCTTTTTCCTGGGCATATGGGACTTCCAAATGTATTAGGGAAGAATCATCCTGGAGGGGTAACAGAGGTGGGATTCCTCTTACCTGACAGGCCAATGCAAAGACTCCATTTTTCTTTCTCTTCCTCCTCTTTCCTTTTCATGCTGGACCTGTGTTAATTTAACAAAACAAAACAAAACAAAACAAACAAACAAAAAAACCAAAAACAACCAACAAAAAACCCCCACAAAAACACCAAAACAAACAAACAAACAACAACAACAAAAAAAACCATCACCAAATTACATAAGAAGAATAGGCTGAATCAGACAAGGTAATACCAAATGATTCCCACTGTCCTAATGCAGATCATTCTATTGTTCACCCTTCAGCCTGGTTAAAGCACTTTCCTACTGTGTTGAGTGAACACATCCTTGTGACATCCAAGACAATGAGCATTATTTAATGAAACAGCAGTATCTCCAGGTAAAAAGACTGAACTTTGACTAGAAGTAAATAGACTTGTCCATCTGTTGGTACCTACCTCTTCCATTCTGAAGACAGAAATTTCCTTGGGCTGCACCTGAAGTGATGTGTGGATATGTGCCAGGATGTTCTCAGGTATCCTATGATCGTCCAGACTAGAGACAAGCTCAGCACAGACCACGATTTCTATCCGTTACATATGTCAAGATTTCCACCTTGTAGAAATCAAGGCACCAAGGAGTGGAAAACTTTAAAGAATGCTGAGTCTTCCCCAACATGCAGCTGGGATGTGGCTCATTGGAGTGCACCAGCTACACAGATACACATATATAATCTAGTCTCCAAAAATGAACAGCAAGTAATTTTTTGTGTCTTTTTCTGTTAACCTGGTAGAGTTTTAAGTACTGGGGAGGAAATTCTGACTCCGCTGGAGACTATGATGAACCTTGCATTGACTTAAGCAAGAAAAGCACATTAATTTGGTAACAGCATAGTTTAGCTTCTCACTCTTCTAGAAGTTTTTCCTGGTTTGTCTCTGATCTACAAGGAGGGCACAGTTAACACCACCCACAGCTCTGCAGTCCCCAGATCAAAATATTTTGCTTCTGTTTTCTGACATTATCTTACTGTAGTTAAGTCTAGCAGCTGCTTGCTCAGAGAGACAGAATAAGTGTGATAGAATGTAAAACATTGCTAAGACTTATATGACAACTTTGGTGATACATACTGGTTCTCACCTTTTCTTAATTACAGGATTAGTAGAAAGAATCATTCCTCACCTAATTTTCCTGCCCCTTCATTTGCCATATGCAACTAGTTACAAAAATCTGCTCATTAAGTGTGGCCCAGCATCAAGACTGGTTCCACAGGGATCTGAGACTAATGTTAATCATTACTTTTAATTATTTTGATACAGGATGGAAATTGTTGAGAACAAACTCAAGAAGATCTAAGCTGGGAAGGGATGACAAATTATTTAAGTATAAGATCAAAGTGCATCACAGTGAATGAATGAGAGAACCAGACACAATAAGTGGGGCAAAATAGTGGGAGTAACTGACACCCCAATAGGAGACAGAGTATTCCAGCTGGCTTGGTGGCTCCTGTTCCTCAGGTATGGTTTGTAAGAAACCAGAAAAAAGTCAGGTGTGTTAGGGAGGCTTCCTGGTCATTATCTGCTGCTTAAAAATGATTCTGAATTAGATATGTGCTATTGTTATGCCTGTACCAGTAGACTAAGTGTCTAAACAGAGAATGAATTTCAGCACATTACCGTTTATTTGCTGAATTGTTAGCACACTGTCTGCTTTGAATTTGGTCCACAGGAATTAGTGCTCCCCAGACAATAACACTACATGGCTTAGCACTAGGACAAGGTCAATTTTCCTTAAGTAGCAAGGACAGATTATGCCAAGAGAAGACCTGAGTTATATAGTTAAAAGTTCTGCCAGAGCCCAGGCCATGGCTTTATGATGTTTATTAGCATAAAGGGATGCAGCCCATATGTTTGCATTGTGGCATGCCTTTGGAGGCAAACTGCATATGCAACAAATCTATCCATATTCCCCCTTTCTAAAATAAAGTTGTTGTTGTGTCTTGGAAAGAGAAACAGATATTGTACCAAAATACTGACTATATAGTTCAGACCATACAGACAATAGCCTCAATAGCTGTCTTTAGAACTGCAGAAACCAGCTCTGAAGAAGCATATTAGTGCATGAAGTAGGGTGGATGTTTCCCCAGCCAGGAGACATTATCCCAGACCTAGATGTCTTTTCACATTTAATGATTCCTTCTGAACCTATATTTGTAACTTCAACAATAATGAAAGAGAAGTTTCTAAAGTCTCAGCCAGAAAGACCATATTGTTAAGGTGTGTCATTCCCAGTCATGACTGGGCATATGTGAAGCACCACAGTGAAAAATGCGGGCAGTCCCTGGTTTAACTGTAAGTGGCCAGAGTCTGGTGCCCACTGTGTTATCCTCAGGGGAGGAACAGGCCTCTCTCCTTCCTGCCTCATCTCCACAAAGCCAGAATATTTACCTTGCTGTCCACGCTGTTGACCTTCAGGCCTTTCTTAAGGCTGTGGTGTTTTGCCTGGTCTCCAAAGGATGGGAGAAACAGTTCATGTTGAGTTTACAAGTTCCTGGTTGTGAGACATGCATTTTTTTGATGACAGCTACTTTTGTAATGCATAGGATGTCTAAACCATGCAATGGGCAATGGTTTTACATTTCTTTTTATGCTACTATGTTTAAAAGGTTTATTTTTCCTGTCAAATTTAGCTATCCTTTCAAAAGCGCAAACACTTCTTGATAGGACAGTAGACATACTTGTAAGAAACTCCAAATCATTTCCTTCGCCCACTCCTCATTTTAGATCATCTTTCACATGGGAACAGCTTCCCTCCTCCTCACCCACCTCCTCCTCCAAAAAAATTTCTGACATCTGTTCTTTTACCTCTCTTGCAGCCACTATTCCCTCATCATTTGCCTTTTATTTTATGGGATTCACTTGTGCACTTCAACTCTATGCTCTTTGGGGTATAAGCTGTTATATGTGTTGCACTTCTAACCCTTTGAACAGCATCTTAAATATTACAGACATTTGCAGCACAATATAAATGATAATGTAGTTAGACTAGAAAGGCAATTCCCTAGTTAACACCTCCCACATGTAGTGATTAAGTACTAGGCTCAAAAGCGTGCAGCAAACCCAGTGCAGATACATTTCTAGAAAGACTGCAAATTCCTAACTCCAGATGGTCTGCAGTTGGTGAATAATTATATGGATTGTTTGGTGCTTCACTAATCAATCATGACAGCAACAAGGAGAAAAAGCATGTCTGGGTAAAGGAAAATGTCCTTTGGAAAAATCCCAAGTTATCATTTTGTGCATTTGATCTGCTCATCAAACATTGTCTTTTTTCCCTTTTGTGCTATTACGCTGGCTTAATTTTTCAAGAATAAATCCAGAAAAAGCAGTTGTTGGTGTTTTTTTCACCTTTAAAATACACAAGAGAGGAGTCTGAACAGCATCAACATGACTGCTGCATTGTATTTCAAAGACTGAAAAATCATAAATGAGAGGAAGGGGCAGAGAATTAATATCCTGCATTACATTCTGGAGACCATGAAGCCTTCTCCAACTATTTCTGTAATACCTGCATGAAACCTGCAATTTAGGATGTAGAAAACAAGGACTGGAAGGGAGAATTCCCATCTCCCAATTTCTTTCCCACAGCATGAAAACAGTTTGATTAAAAAAAAAGAAGTAATTTTCTAAATCAAACCATAAGCTATGAACATAAGCCCTGAGATGGGCTCAACTGGTTAGAGCATAGTGCTAATAAATAGTACAAAGGTGATGGGTGCTATCCCCATATGGGCCATTTACTCAAGAGTTGGATTTGATGATCCTTGTGGGTCCCTTCCAACTATTCTGTGTAAAAATTCTGTGATTCTGTGAATATGGGATCAACTTCAACTGAAACACATAGAACAAACTCCAACACTGCCTTGACTGCATACTGCTCAGCTTAATTTGATCTCTCTGTGCATCAAAAGAAGAGGAAGGGCACAATTAAATGCATTTTAAAAAATGGTGGATAAAGGTACTGCAGGCCTCAGAAGTAGAATAGGTGGCTTGAGGAGGAGGGTGTGCAGGGAAAAAAGTAGTACAATAGTCAGTTTATCCTACTGAATCTGTGAGTTCAGATATCTTTGTGGTTTCTTGAACTTATGTATAATATTTAAGTCTGTAGGAAATTAAGTGCATGGTAATAGACATTAAAAAATGTAATGAGCATGATAAACTGTGTGACTGTAGCTCAAAATTTGGACATAAGAGCAGCAGAGCTCAGAGATATGCCGTATTTCAATCTGTCTAGATTTTCCATCAAAAGCAAAACTTGGGTTTATTTTTTTAACTAGTTGTTTGCGTTGTTTGGGGCTTTTTTAAGTTACTGTAGGCACGGCTCAGAAAAATACAAGTGGGCAATATAAAAAGGCTGTGAAAGCAGTGAGGTAAAAAGAACAGCATAACTGGATTTCAGACATCTAAAAGTACATAAGATTTATCCATATTAAGGCTAACTACTATTTGCCTCCTAGTACTACTCCATTAGGGTCATGTAGCACATAACTAACCTGATCTTCTCAGGGAGGACAGTTGCCAAAAGGTGGATACTGCACCTGATGACATTATTACTTCCTTCTAGTACCAGCTTAAGTAATTTGGAATAAGATCTATATAAATTATGTGCAGACACTGCTTGTGGCAGTGCTTTCGCTGATGTTTTAGAAAATAGACTTGGACCACAGGCTAAGCCATCAAAGTATTGATCCATGTACAATGGGAAGAAAATTAGGTGAAGAATAAGCTTTTATCTGCTTTCTCTCCTTCACTGTCTTGGACTTAAAAATAAGCTTTTTTGGAAGAGGTCCATGATCATTTGCCCAACCATCAACTCAGCACCCACATAATCACCCCAACCCATATCCCAAAGTACCATATCCACACGTCTCTTAACAGTTCCAAAGATGGTGACTCCACCACCTCCCTGGGAAACTTATTCCAATGCCTAACCACTCTTTCAGTGAAAAAAAAAAAATAAATCTAGTATCTAATCTAAACCTCTTCTGGCACAATAAGACTATTTCCTGTCATCCTTTCATTTGAGACACCACAGAAGAGAATGACCCCACCTGGTCACAATCTCCTTTCAGGTTGTTGTACAGAGCAATGAGATCCCCCACAACTCCTTTTCTCCAGGCTAAACAATCCCAGCTCCCTCAGCCATTTCTATTTTCACCAGTTGAACCTTGCACTTTAATAAATGTTCTAAGATTTCTCATGCTTTTTTTCTGTGAGAAGATACAGCTGAATTGGAATTCTGCCTCCGCTTCCTTTTGAACACCTTTGTGGTTGAACGTAAAAGTTTCCAGATAACTGAACCTTATCTATTTCTTCTGCAGTTGATCACTAGGTAAGGTTTGCTTGCATCCTCTCTTTGGTCACTATAAAGATATTTCAATCGCTCCCATGTTAATGTCCTTAATGTGGTTACCACATTAAGGGGGTTTCACTAACTGCAGCATTTGCTGCTGATTATCTAGGACTGCAGCTTGTCTTGTTATCTCATTGGCACATCTGCCTTGTTTCCTGGGGTGGGACAGGGTAGGGGGTGGGGGGGGGTGGCAGGGAGGGGGACATGGCATTCCTTTTTAGTTTGCAAATTCTTTCAGAGCTTCTCTCAAAGAAAATCTTCTATACACTGTGAAAAAGTCCGGGCAGCATATGTTATTGTTCACATGCTGTCTTATGAAATGGTTGCTTGTTGCTGTTCACAGATGTTCAGAGCACAGTCCTGACTTACCAGGATGTTTTTACTGGTAGCTTGTACTTGGCAGTTTTATTTCATAGCCCATTTAGGTTAACAGACTGCTTCTTCATGCCAATGCAACCAATCTCTTTTGGACAGACATCACACAGATTTTTCTGTGTCTGGATAAGAATCAATGGGCTGCTGAATATCCATATTTTGACATTCTAGAAGCCAAAAATTGATCTTCTGACTCAGGGTGTTCTTTACTTGTTGCATATTCATCCTTCAGCATTGCTTGGCTCTTACTCATTGTGCCATAGCCACCTATACAAATATCTTGGACATCCAACTTAGGTGTTAAATGAAGAAGGAATGAACATGAAGGCAAGAAAGTTCAACCAGATGCTCCTTTCATTCAGTAAACAAAGATGAGTCGTCATTTCCCATTAGTTCTTTTGGCAAGCCAAAGATCTGACAGCCAAACTTCCACAGTTAGGTCCCCAGTTGCAAGGGTGATAGCTTTGCTTCATTTTTAATTAATGTCTCTTCAAGCTGTTGATAGAATTCATCAACTGCATCTTTGTCATCTGCTATCGTAGGAGTGTTAATCTGCATGATCGACATATTGATTGGATTTGCTAGGAAAAGAACCATAATGATTTTATTGCTGACTGGATTGCATCCAAGCATATACTTTGATCTCCGCTTGGATGTGACAAACACAGTGCAAGTTTCTTCTCATTTTCCTGAGCTTAAGCAGCAGCCCAAGTACCTGTTCATCATCCTAGAATGGCACCTTCAATTCCACTGCAACACCGATTCAATATTTACCTACTTCAGATTTTTCCAATTCTTTTGTCACAATAATGTGCTTTTTCCCCCCCAGGCATTTCATGTTCTTACATTAACACTTGGTATGCAGAATAGTCTTCAGGTATTAAATTCCTAGAGTTTTGGTAGAGCCAGAAATACTCTCTATGGACAAATATTCTATATGGACCTCTTCTGAACTGTAGTGCCTTGCATTCCATCATCGGAGAAAGGTAAGAGGATGGATCTGCTGTCCATTGCTTAGCCATGCTCATTTTCTAGCCCAGCAACCTCTTCACTTGTCACCTACCTAATCATGCACGTGTCCTGAAGTTTTTCAATTTACGTGTACCATGATTAGCGTTTGGAGTTTGTCTACTCTGCTCAGCCTGCAAGTAATGAACTCTTCATCTCACAGGAGTCAGGTTCCTTGGTGAATATTTAATCCACAAAAAAGACCAATGAAAGTGGAAGTACAAAAGGGATAGAAATGTGTTTGGTAACTGATGAAGTGAGTCACAGAAGCTGGAGGAAATGCAGAGCATTTGAAAACCAGAGGAAGAGTTTCAATATTGAACAGGTTGACTTTAAGGAATACACATGGCAAATGTTCTTTATCTATAAGCAGGAGTTGGGTGAGCACTGTGAAACCTTCAAAATGTAGCAGATCTGGTTCACACATATATGGACATTCTTCTTTTGCATCTCATGCCATTTCATATTTATATTTGATCTAGAAACATGGCAAGTGTCAAATTACTTTAAATCAGGACCCTACTAAAGCTGAAGGTATGATTCAAGTTGATTTTTAAATTGACTCTCTGCTTGTTAGAGCATGTTTCTCTTCTGAAGGTACTTTGCTACACAGAACAAAGTGACTGCTTAGTAAAAAAGGGGAAAAAAACCCAGAACAATTCCCTATTTTTTCTTGTATGCTTAAATAATATTTTAAGCATGTTTTTCTGAACTGAAATAAACTTTACTTGTAGGGACAAACCTGCCATGCATGTTTCACTAAACAATTTGTCTTTTCTGGGGTGCAGGTCAAAGGGTATTTCTGTGTTCTTTTCATAATTTCATATTATATTCCTCAATGATTTTCCTAGCTTCATCTTCAGGACTTTTCTCATACTCAATTTTAAATTATTTTATTCTTCCTTGAGATACCTGCTCATATGACCTTACAGAAAAAAACAGAGGGGTGTCGATACTTTCAGTCCAGTCTGTAACTTCTTCCATTATTCTCTCTTCATAAAAAAAAGAGACAAATGAATAGCAGGGTCAAACACTGACTTTTATTGATCATTCTAAGATGTTGTTTGGACATAGTGTCTGCTTTCTTGTCTGTTTACCTGAACCCATTAGAATTTGTCTCTTAAGGATCCGTTGGCTCTAAGCTGTGATGTTTTAGGACACTATATATATCGCCAGGAAAAAAATTCCTGTGAATGAGTCCACCCACTGGTCTAACTCTTTGTCACACATGTCAGGTTCTGCAGCTGCCTGGAGGCTCTCCCTATGACCATAGAAACCTTTAAATGATGACAAAATAATTGCAAAGTGAATTTGAACCTGATGCTGGAAATCCAAGTAGTATTTGTTTAGTCTGTTGTTCTGAGATTATTAATGTACTTCTCTTCAGATTAATCCTGTAAAGGATTTAAATATACTCTTTTTCTTGGAATGGCTGCACATGAGATTTGAAAATAAAAAATTGCTTCATCTAACCTTTTCTCAGAAGACTTTCATAGATTTATGTAGCCACATGTTTAAACTGCTTATAATGATATCCTGGCACTCTGGAAAGATGTTTTCAAAATGTACAACATAAATGCAAACCTTTATCTCATTTATGAAACGTAGACAAGAACTACTTTTTTTCCTTCTAATTTTTGCATTATAGACAGTAAACACAATTTTTATAGATAGATAAACAGTTACAACAAATCATTATAATTCTAATTAACAAATTAAAATATGACAGTCATGTATTTAATTTCAGATGCATTTCATTCTTCTCAGGGTCTACAGACTTGTAACTGCAGTACCAGAATAATCAATGTGAAATAAACAGAAGTGAAAAAATATTAATGAGGATCAGTGGAGAACCTTAAAGAATTCCTTGGTAGAAGCAGAGATGACAACTTTCTCTTTGTCCATTACTATTGCAGC
The DNA here is from genome assembly GCA_024734555.1 of Trochalopteron elliotii. Taxonomy (NCBI): domain Eukaryota; kingdom Metazoa; phylum Chordata; class Aves; order Passeriformes; family Leiothrichidae; genus Trochalopteron; species Trochalopteron elliotii. The sequence continues at coordinate 1,193,088 of JANPWX010000602.1, read as the reverse complement.
TTGTAACTTGTATATGGAAAGTAAAGAAAGATCTTTGCCTCTGAGGTTCTATTTTGATTTGCCCTTAATGAAACCATGTTGGCTGTCACCAATCACCTCCTAATTTTCCATGTGTCTTAGCACAGATTCCAGAAGGATTTGCTCCCTGATCTTTCTAGGCACCAGTGAGACTGACTGGCCTGTAGTTCCCTAGGCTTTTCTTTTTTCCCTTATTCAAAATGGAGGTTATATTTCCCCTTTTCCAGTTGGTGGGAACTTCACCAGACTGACTCAACTTCTCTAGTATGGTGGAGTGGCTTAGCATTTCATCAGGTCCCATGGACCTGATGTACCCTTGGGTTCCTATGATCAATTCATCCTTATCTTTTGGAAAATTTTTAGGAAGATACTTTTTCTCCTGATGCCTAATCCTCGCTTACTACAACTTAAGCCTGTTACTTTTGTCTTATCTATAATGGTTTCTGAAATATTGTCCTTCTTTTGCAGCAAATCACTAAGCATTTGAAGAATGTCAGTGATTCTCCTCTCTTCTCACCACAAGCCGGAGCATTATTTAAACAGTCCAGGTGTGTAAACTTCACAAAGCTTCAGAAATCGCTCATCTGGGTGGAACACCACTTATATCCCCTTGCCAAAGGGAGTGTTCAGCCCTACAAAGCCATTGTTAACATCAGCCATTGTACTTCTAGGAACAGGATTGTTGCAATTGCCAACTTTCACCAACAGACTTTTCAGTAGTCTTTTCATTAACAGTTTCAGCTAGAACAGGATGTTTTTGTATTTAAAAGTCAGCCAACTCAGCTGTTTATCACTGATAGGCAACAGGGACAAATGGCCAGGTGCCAAATCACTACATAAATGTGAGATTATGTTTTTAACATTTACCTACGCAAAAAAGCTCCAGAAAAAATATCCAGGTACTACTAAGTACCAATTTCTGGAAGGCCTGCAGGAAATCTTCATTTTGAGGTATTTTAAGAAACATAAGGGCTTGTGGGGATAGCAAGTTCAGAACAAGGCTTCCCTGTGTTCAAGTGGGGTGGAGAATAAGAAAACTGAAACATGCTAACTACTTTCTAAATACTGACAAAAGACATTCATTCTAATGGATTTTCCAGTGAACAATCTTGACGTTCAATTTACATTCACTGTGTCTCCAAAAGTCAATGAGATCTCCACAGAAGGAAAAAGAATTTTGGTGGACAATTTATGCTTTCACTCATGAAACATACGTTGTTTCAGGGGAATACAAACTGTTGAGAGGGAAGTATGGTCCAATGTAAAACAGTAAATATAGGCACTGATAACAAGAGAACTGCCTGATAAACGGGGAGGCTTCCTGATGACTCAGCAGAGTTGTGTTCCTCTGTGCTTTGTGCGAGTGAGGATCCTTCCCCTCCCGACCTCCAGGGACAACTGATCTTTCAAGATGGGAATTCTGAATAATAAGAATTGTGCTCAAGTAACAGTGAAGGAGGAGCACAAGAGGGAAATGATTCATTGCGGTAACTGAAGTAGAAGAATAACCTATTCATATGCAAGGTCATCTGTTGTTCTGTGTCATTGTGCTAATGAATCACCGTTTGTTTATACACTGGGAGTAGCACCTTACCAGTACAGAGAGGAAACAGAGACTATTGGTAGCAGGGATTATACCAGTAATTTTAGTGAAAACTTCTAACTTCAAAACACCTGACAGAAGAAAGGGCCTTATTCATACCTAAACCTGCAGAGACTTCCCCACTTCTTTGGACTGCGTGCAATTTAAACATATTTGTCTTAGTGCCAGATCTGTGGCCAACTGATCTGAAGCAGAATTTGACAGTGCAGACACTGACATATTATGAACTGCCAAAAGTACAAACTAGGGAGCACAATGTTTATGCTTCTTTTACAGCTAGAGTGTTCATTAGTGGTTTAGAGGAAAAATAGAAAGGCTGTGACAGGGAATAACTTTACTGGCAATATGACTAATGCTTTAATTTCCCCTCTAAACATCTTAAGAAATGTTACCTCAACTATAAGCCATTTATTCCAATAACTCTTTATTTGTGTATTGGGGAAGTTTATGTGCACATGTCGCCAAAGAATATGAACAGAGAGAATCTCTTAGCCTAAATTCCCAAGAGGTGATCTCTTGATTTGACTAGACCAGTTGCGGCTCTCCGAAGGAGACTATTTTCTGAGTTGGCCTGTGGATAAGAAAATGGATGAGGAGTATGTGCCTGTATTTTTTACAATTGTTCTGAAACCTGCAAGGGGGTCACTTGCATGCTTCATGCAGCACAATCACAGGGGTCTCCAACTCTATTTTGCTTCCTGATGTGCAGAAGTAATGCAAGATTCAACAACAGATTCCTTCTGACCTCTACTGATTGTCAGAGAAAAAAGTCCAAACACCCAGGAAACAACCTCTGTACAGGTTATCACACCCCTGTGAAAACCAAACAAGATATAAACCTGATACCGAAGCAGTGCTTCAGCTTTCAGTGCCAGATCTGTGAGCAGTGGGCAAATAACTACTGTAGAGGGCACAGAGGAGAGACAGGAATGAGACAGTCTTCATTTATTATTTTGCAGAGCCACATGCCTTTGGAAAGAGCCTGGCACCATCCATCTGCCTGTACCCAACTGCTCCACAGCTCTTCAGGCCTGCTAGTTGTTACAAGGGAGCAGGATTTTGCTACTGCATAGGTTTGCTTATGAACAACTGTAATCCCTGGATTTGATTCATTATTCCTCCCTCTGAATCTTTCAGAAACAAGAAAGGAGAGAACTCTCAAGGTCCTGGTGATCATGTCAAACATCCAGTTTTAGAAGAGCCAATGAACAAGGAATAAAAATGCCACCCAGAATTGATACCCAGGTAAACATATCTCTACATCCATAAAACTACAGTTCTTTTTCTAAATTTGTAAAAAGAAAGAGTATGGTTTAGGGAACAATAGGAATGGAGATAATGAGTGAGCTAAAAGACATGAAAAATATTTTAAGTTCAGGTGAGAAACCAAGCAGAATTTTGAACAGTTCTACAGTAGGGAAATAGTTAATTTATTACTATTAGTCCCTTTCTCTAGTTGTAAATTTATTAAAAGAAAATAATGACATTTTCATAGATTTTTTCCCCTAAAATTGTAAGGAAAGTTATTTGGTAGGCACTTTGTGAATAAATAATAGACAAGTAATTGTACTTATTGTTTAAGGTTTTGATGCTTAAATATATTTACTATTTCATGATTTTATAAACTTACTTATTGACTTTTACTTAAGTTTAAACACCTGCTTTACTTTGTTATAGTTATGGACTAAGTCCATAAATAGCTCAAAGAAACTTTGCCTTCCTCTTCTTTTTGGTTTCCCTGTTAGACTGTCTATCCTGTAAGACGACTGCAAAAATAAATTCAGAATGTAAAGGAAGGAACCCACTATCATATCTTCATCTTCTTCTTCAAGATGGGGAAAAAACCAGAAAAGACAGTATGACACAAGTACACTTACCTGGATAGAAACTGAGTTGTTGATAAGGATGTGTTTTGGTTTAGATAGACAGGTATTTGTCAGGGAAGACTGGAGTCTTCCCTGGAATGTAAGCCCCCCCCACCCCGCCCTTTCCAAATTATTATAAATTTGCAATAAAAAGGCTGTCAGGCAAAGATTTTGCTAATAGGTATAGCAGTTCTTTACTAGGGATATTAAAAATACAAATGTTGTAGTACAAAAGAACAAGCAAACAAACAAACAAGAAATCCTAGAAAACCCTGACAGAATCAGAAATACAACCTGACGCCCTGTTGGTCAGGGTGTTGGAAACAGTCTAAAAGTAAGTCCTGCTGGAGTGGCAGATGTGGTTTTGTTGGAAGCAGAGATGATTCTGTGGAGCCAAGGGTCCACAGACTGGTCCAGTCTTCCTTTGCGAGTAGTGTGGGAACACTGGATGTCTGGTGACACTTGTGGCTCCTTTTTATCTGGGTGAAAATAGTTTGGCTCCTCCTCCCTGGGTGGAGCATCTTGCAAGAGGATGATGTAATGTGTCATGTCATTGGTGAGCTTTAATGGCCCATTAACAGAAGACATTTCCATGGGGGTAGTGGAAGACTGAGCAGAGATAAGAAACAATGCCCCACCCGGTTTTAACAGCTGGTTTGTTATCAGAGAAGGCAGTTACCCCCTCCCTTCTGGAGTTACAACATATAAAGAAAAATCTCCCCAACCGGGTTTCAACAGATGGAATAGAATAAATTTTTTTTTTGGTTACAAAACCCAAGACAGGATGTGGAACAACATGGCTAAACTCAGGGCTTGACAAGTCAGCTCTGTGCAACACCATTAGAAAATTTAAGAGGAAAAACAGGTTAGGATCAAACATTAAAATTCTACAAGGAAGAAGGAGTCTTCTCCTCTTTGCAGAAATTCCAAGGGACTATTCAAAATCTTGGCTATTTAGTCTCCTACTTCTTCTCAGTATCTACTTAATTGTAAATATACTAAGTTTCACCATCAGCATGGCTTGGGCTAGTCACAAAAAATCAGGTCTATTTTATGTCTTGAATACTAGAAGATATTGCTAATTCTTGCAACTGCAATTGAACCTTGGCATTTCACATTAGACTGTATATGTTACACACACTAAAGAGCAGTTCAGTAAATAAGTCCATCAAATGAGGTAATGAAAAAACGAAAAGAAAAGTGAGAAAAATACAGAGACTGTCTTTCCCCTAGTCTCTGAACTTACCCATAAGCTGGTGGAGGAGACTGGACTTCTTTTGGGGCAAAACATTTCCACAATCTTCCTGTCAGGTCAATGAGAACATTAAAAAATTAAGTCTATACTAAAAACAATAGGAAGTGACAGAGGATGCTTTCAAGCCTGGCTCCTTCTCATCTTTACAGAGGATTAACTAAAATTACCCCCAGCATGGATTTTCCCTTTAGTAACTTGCACACTCCTAAGCATTTTCAGGGATGTTGAAGGTGTTAACACAGCCCCAGAGACACTTCCAGAAGCAATTTAGACCGAATGTCAAATATATGTATGGTCTATATAAAGCATACAGAAGAGTATGCACCTTATAGCTCTTTTTAGACTACAGGAACTAGCAGCTAGCAAAGCATGTAGGAAGATTAGGGCATCATCACAAACAAAAAAAATGGCTACTCCACCATGTATTGGGCCACAGACATTACCTATAGATGTATTGATTTCTCTCAGTCGTTCTTGCAGAACACCATGGGTGCACATAATACCCCTTTACTGAACAGTGTTCAACCTTTCCTTGATCTGTGTGATGCAGGGCAGATATTAGGGCAGTTATTAGGACGTGTATCCAAGTTCTATGAAGGGCTGAGAGTTCACTGAACAAATTCTACCATTAAGTGTCCTAGAGTAATGCACATCTAAAAGTCACTGAACTGCAAGATAATCATGTTTAGTAGGCCAGTGAAGCATAAATACACACATTGTTAAAATTACTCTTTTTTAATGGGACAAGTAAATATGCAGCTTTATAAAGAACTCATCCACTGATTTGGAGAAAAAGATATGTTTAAATGTAACTCAGTGAAAAGGGATTATCTTGAATTCCAGTGTATTCCAGTGTAATTCTATTAAAGAGCTGAATTCTGCATTTTTCCCCTTACTAGGGATGTTAATCAGTTCCTTGATGTGATATTAGTTGCATTTAATCTGAAAGGAGATGGATTCAGTCATGCATACATGACTAACCCTGTTAAAATATCAACAACAGAACTGAAAATCTCCCATCTAGATATTAACTGCACTACACAAGTAACAAAAGCCTTTGTTTGAGATTCAGAGCCCTAAAATGTTAATAATCACATTAAGTCTATGACAAACAAAAACAGCAAGTGCAAAGGATGACAGTTAATGTGTACTTAATGGAAAGAGGGCAAAAAAAGAGAAAATACAAAATACCCTTTCCTTAATACAATTTAGCCTATACTGTAAAGGTTTTCAAAAGGTAGAGCTGTCTATTCATAAAAAGTGGCAATTAAGCAAAAATTAAGCAGAAATTATTAGATGTTCATTTTACCAGATATGTTACTCCTTGGTATAGACTTACATTTTGGAATTAGACCTCTATCCTGTCAAAAGCCTCTGATTTGCTTTGACACAAGAGAGACTATGACAAGGGGTTAACTGTACCCTGATATTTTAAAGAGAATAATTCTGACTTCATTGACTGATGGAATACAGCTGATACCACTGGATACCAGTGAACTTAATCCCACTATTTCTTTCTGGCCTAATGTCTTCTTGATTATGCAGAGCAGAAAATGTTTCCCAAAGGAAGCAGAGCAGAGTGCATTTCCCACAGAGATCCAGTATTTCCTGGCCCTTTTGCTTTGTATGCACTAGAAGGAAAGAGATTCTGTGTTCTTCTATTTGGTTTATTTAGTCAAGTTTCCCAAAGACCAGAGCAAGGTTTAAGGATCAATATAGAGATACACATTAGATGTGTCTGGATATCAATTCTTCCCCTCTAGCCTTTAGCTGTCAGTCAAGAAAGGTATAGAACCCTTGAAGGTTTTGTGACATAATGAGCATCTATCCAAACATACAAAATGGCACAAGATGCCTTGGTTTCATACCTGCACATAGATGAATTACATAAACTTGAGGTATTTGAACTGTTTTTCTGTGATGGCAAACTGGATCTGTTAAATTCAGATCAAATTAGTTGCTCCTTCCTTTTTCAGTGATAAAAATGTGGCTGAACTAGAATGTTTTCCAGAAGAATTCTTTTTCCTCTCATTTCTTTAGAATCTATTCTTACAACAACAAAAGGTTGTTACAAAGCCCAGATATTTGTCCTGAGGGCATTACAGAAGGCTGACATACTTTTTCAGAAAATACCCTGAAACACACGCTCCCACTTCACTCCATCAGTGGGTTTCTTCTGTCTTCATGTCGTGGCAACTTGGGACACCCTGGGCAGGTTTTTGGTGTTTGTTTGCTGTTGTTGTTGGGTTGGATGGTGTTTTTTTTAAAAAGATCAACACTAAGGTTTTAGTTTTCATTGTGTTTGAGCACACTGGAAACCAGAAAGACAAATCAACATGCCAGGGAATCTGATTATTGTTAAATAATCCGTCTTCTGGATGTGGCGTGAGTTACTGAGGTTTCATAGTTTAATGCTATGATAGTATAATCATATAATCAATGCTCCAGCCTAGGAATTAAAAGTATATTGATCGGTACTGTGTTTGAAAGAACTAGCTTAGCAGATAGAAGATAGTATTATTCACTATCACTAATAGCTCCCTACCAATCCTGTATATCCAAAGTCATAAACTTTGAAAACACAGCCTCTCACCTGAGGAGTGAAGAAGCACAAGAGACCTTCAATCTGTTTGCAATAGCCTGCCCTCAGACAATTTCCAATTACAGAGTGTGTAGATTGTTTCATTCTAGTTTAATATTTTAATCCATAAATTCACTAAATCTTTAAAGTTAGAGAATTCTGCCTGAGCTATTAAAACAGTAGCTGAGATGAATAAAAATGAAGAGTGGGTAATCAATCTCTATTCACTCTCTTTTTGGATGAATATTCGATATTTCAGTTTACCCAAATACATAACTTGAAATGCAAATGTTTTAGGATCACTATCTCCAGTATCACAGTGCTACTGTAAGACAGTTTTCCTTAATTACAACAAAATACTGACTCACACTGCTATGGGAAAAGTAATGCATTTGGTCTTGTATTTCCTTCTCCTGAAACCCTGACCATGGTTCTTGGTAGGCAACACTAGGCTGTTTTCAGCACCAAGGTTTGTGTTCTCTGAGGTTTAAAGGAAATGGAAAATCGTGCCTCCCAGACCACACTCTTTGGCTCAGACAATCAGTTTGCACCAACCTGAGCTGAGCCTCCAAGAGGAATTTTGCTTTTGCCTCCAGAACAATCACAGCTGCTAAAGCCAACAGGATGCCCACTGGAGATCACTAGGCTCGGTATCTGTTTTCTACCAGTGATATCATTTGATTATATGCTGTAAAACATGCAAGAGAACAAGCCAAAACCTTTTTCTGGAGGCATAGTTGCTGAGGAAATCATCTCTCTGTATTCAGTACCTCAATAACCCTTTAGGTCCAATAAAAGAAGCAAACAAACAAACAAACAAACAAACAAACAAACAAACAAACCATGGTCACTTTGCCTGGGAGCATTCACAGCATTAACGTTAGTTTTCTTGTCTTGCACCTCCAAGAAATCTGCTTTTTCCTTACAGGTTGTACTGGTTGATAAGCCTATTTTCTATCTGCCATTTCATGCCCACACTTACTTTTGAACACAGACATAAAGCAAACATACACAGACTGTGTGTTCACACATGCATACAAGTTTGCTTCAGGAAGGGCAAGGTGTGGAGTTTGTTTTAGCAATTACGACAGAAAGGTGTGTGTACCTGTAAGAGCTGCTGAGCTGGGTGAGGAAAGCAGAAGTAGCAGAAGCAATTTGACAGAGGAAAATGGAAACGATCTCCCTAAGAAACTTATTGTAGCCTGATAGGCCCTGTCTTAAAGGTCTACTTTTTACTGCTGGTCTCAGCAACTCTGGAATGTTATCATTTAAAAAATACTAACCTTTCCTCTACCCTCTGCAGTCTCAAGTGTTTTAAATTGCAGTGAACAAAATAGGTCAGGTTCAAGCTTGCAAGAAGTTATCATACCTCTGGAAACTTCCAAATGCTTATGTCTGCAACACTCTTTGCCTTGAGTGAATCCACTGCAGGATCACAGATCTGTTTTGCATCTCCTTACTTCATGAGCCTAACTGTATCTTCCCATAAATTTAAATTTTATCTTTGTATTAAAATAGAATCAAGGTATATATTTCAGCTTATTTCTTACTGTTTAACACTACATAAGCACTACTGTGTTTATTTACAAGAGCTGCTGTTATCAAGTGTTGAAGCCCACAGATCTTCCTAAATCTTCCTAATAATGCAGATTTTAAGCAACTTCTGTCAGAAAACATTGCAACATCAGAATACAGTGTATTTATAATCATGTAGCAGTGAATGAGGACTTTTTAAAACATGCTTAAGGATTGTTGTCCTGATTTTTGTAAATTGCAATTATTTCTCAGCTTAAATGCCCATTAATTTCTGTGTTTGGTTTAACACCATTACTTCTTTGTTATTATAAACAGCTGGATTATCATTTCATGCCCTGCCCCAAACATATATTTTGGAAATTATTCTGGAAAAAAAGCACACCAAAACTTCATCCTGAACACAGAGATCAAGCACAAGAAGACTGCAAGCTGAAATAATTTGATTTACAGAAATAACAGACTGGAACTTCTCACTAGTTGTTTTCACTACAAATCATTATAGATAACAATCATCAGTTATGCAACTTCAGATGAAGCCCATTTTTCCTGATATATAATACAGACACAAGTGACCAAAATGCATGATGAGTTTGGTAATTAAAACAGTGACACAATTCCAAAAGAACTACTTCATGAAGTTTGTTATAATGCCAGTTGGTGCGAGCTTCATAATGAACGTAAATTACAATATAATTTTTTTGGTTTGCAGAAAGGATGCTTTTTAATTGTTCTCTTTTAATAAAAGAACATACACAAAAGAAGTCCTTCCTTAGTTTAGTTTAGTCTTACTTAATAGTCTTACTCCTTTTTGTGAAACATTAACCAAGATATTTAAAGTTATGTAGAAGAGATGATTCCTTTCTGTTCCTTCCAAAATGAAATTGTGTGCTGCATGCTGGCCCCTCTAACATTATCAAAGGTTTGCACATTGGATGACTGCAGTACATGGAGAGAACACAGCAAAAAGGCCGAATGGGCTGCCTGTTACCCAGCTGTCTCTTTACATTTTGTGTGTGCTGCAGTGAGGGCTCAGTGCCTTCAGCCATTCAGGAACTGCCCAGCTGTGCAAAAAACAAAGCACATTTAGCATGTTTGAGGCAAATTAATCTTGCAAATTTCATTTTGCCAAACAGAGCAAGAAGACAAGGCAACCAAGGCCTAGCTAGGCTGCAGTTTTAATTATCTTCACAAACGTGGAATTGTAACCACTAATTCTGACCAAGAATTATACTGAATGACTAACTGTAATGAATGTGATTATTCTCCTATAACCTGGACCTTTCACAATGCTTCTGCCTATCTCAAAGGCTGTTCTTCATCTATGTGTTTGGGAAACTTGTAGGAACACCTTCATGACAGCCATGAGGAAGAGACTTCCATTCCATGTCTCGCTAGGAAGGGGTGGTCATCTCCCATACTTCATCTAGCAGTAAAATGGCACCTCTCCCCAACCTCCTGTACAATCCTCATTGCAGTTTGCATCATCACCTCCTCAGTATAGCTTGACACAGAACTCTTTGCCAGGGCTTGGATTTCTCAGCAAGAACCTCTAAAGCATTCCAACAACTTGAGCCAATAAAACACCTCATTCCTTTCTCTAAAACATTCCCAGCATGAGCCCACGGAAAAGAAATAAGAAAAAGCTGCCACTGCAAGACAACACTTAGATACCCAGGCTTATAGACCTTCTCCTTGCACACAGGAGGCCACAGCATTACTAGCTGGCAATATTTCCTCTTAGTGTTCCCAGATTCATGAGGGGGTTGAGCATACCCAGGAAAGCACTCTTTTTACAAAAAGGCTTATTTTTTCTTGCCAGCTCATGTTGCTACTGCACAAGCTGTGAGAAGTCCTAAAGATTTATAAATCAACACGAGATGTCAGATCTTTGGTTTTATTTCTTCATTAGAGAACTCTTTTATACCATTTCATTATACCACTTCATTATACCACTTCAGAAACTCTGTTTTGTCCTTACTTTCTCATTTGTTGTCTGGAGGAAACCATCTGCTCCCTGTGGTATAACTCTCTGTGCAATATATTTGGCCTGCAAGGCAAGCATGGTCCATAGACTACCCCTTGCAGGATAACACCCCTTTAACATCTTGCCTAAAAGCTACACAATTCCTCCATGTTGCCTTGCTTTTTCTTTTTTCTCTCCAGATCTAATGCTCCTCTAAGTGTTTTCTTAAAGTACTCTTGATAAATTACTTGTGCTAATTCAGTGATCCAACTGCTGACAGAGAATGAGGTGGTCTCCTGGCTAACTTAACAAATGCTGATCTTGCACATACACAACAACATCTAACTGTGAGCCAGGATATCTGCTGACAGGTGGTAACTCCTCCAGGATCTGCTCTCCTGCGACCTGCTGAGTTGTTTTCTTGGCTTATTCATTTATTCCCTAAAGAAAGAAATAGGATCCCTCGTAACTCTTGCTTGTAAGCCTGGCTCATCTGTTCTCTGACTTTGGCCAGGAACCATGTGGTTGGAGGATTTATATGAAGTGGAAAGGTTGTGATTCCAGCAAGAATTCCACATGACCTATCAGCTGTGATTTATAGGTCCCTGCAATAACCTAAAAATATGTTGAATGGTTATATTCTTTCAGTCAGTGTTTGACATTTGAAAGCAATGCTTTTTCAGGTGATGCAAGAATGCCTTCAGACCTATGCAGTGCAGAAAAAGTTTTTTGATAGTAATTATTCATTTCTGTAAGTTGTGCACTGTAAGGCTACCATGACAAGTCCTGGCAAAGTATTATCTGCATGACAGTTCTGCTCAAATTTTTGTGTTTAATTAGCATTACTGCAGGTACATTGCTTAAAACAATACACTCCTAGGGCACATAATTTATAAAATACATGGTATATACTTTTTCAGCCTTCCCTTCCACCTTGGTCCCATTGCGTGTTGGAAATTTGGTGGTGGTCTCCTACATTCTTGAACACCAGGAAACCTTGTCAGATGTCCCCCCTCTCCTAAGAGTGAGCTGATCATTACGCTATTGATAGCTGACTGCTTTCTGCATCTTCAAAATACAGCAAGAGAATATGCAACAAACACAATCCTGTAGCAGTTACAGGCCCAGACCCCACTCTAATACCCCATTCTGCAGTTTTCTATTAAACCTTTATGAAACAATACAGAATTCTGGGTGGAAAGACCAGAATCCACATCTGCCTCTTCTTTCCCTTTAATAAACAGTGCTCTACCTGTTAGGCGGCACCTTTCCCTTCCTGTCATACAATGTTAAGTCAGTGAAGAATATAGTAGAGGGCAAAGCAAACAAGCAGTAAAACACTCTGACAGCAATTATTTTTGGTAAATCATGTAAGTCAGGAGCTGCCACACAGCAAGTCTCAGAAATACCCTCAGCTGGCTGCTTATCCAAGCGTTCTCTTTCCCATGCCACTCCAGAGGCCATGCAGGAATCAGAAGTGCTTCTCCCTGTGCCAGTTACAGCAACCAACTGGTGCTGTTATGCTGCTGGGAAAATACTATTGGAGCAGCATACCATAGCATTTATATCCCCTTTTCATGCCTGTTCTTCTATCCTGTAAAAAACCACATTCCTAACCAATCACAACATTACTGTCAGGAAAATAATTTTTCATAATGCAGCATAAAACACAAAAATCTAACCTTCTAATAAAATTATATTTACTTTCACTTCTTCATGCTCTTCTGTTAATAAAGTATACACACAGATACACACACAAGTGCTTATCTCTTTCAGCTCTGCTACAGTTGATAAATTCATGCAGTAGTAAGGGTGCTCTGTCTTCCAGATTTTCAGTGCCTAACATGGACTTTTCAAAAGATCAAAGCAATTAAGAAAGAAATGAGCATATGAAACAAGCTTCAAAATTGTCTCAGTCCTCCTGCTGTTCCTGGAAGTTTTGATGTGACTTCCCCTGCTCTCCTCTTTATACATCTCTGTTCACAGAATGAAGAACTACAGCCACACACAGGGTTTTCTTAAGAAAGGTTTCAACATAGTATAGATAAGAGTTTTCCTTCTGTATAAATTACACATAGCGATTTTTTTCTTAATCTCCACTGAGAATTACTTATATATTAGATTATCAAGGAAGATATGCCCACTCCACCTGGACTCTGATTTGAATTTGATTTGTGCTGCAAGAGTAGTAAATTAAGTTACTGCACCTAGCAGAGCTGGAACAGATAGCATTCACTCTCATAAACTCTCATAAAAGTATGAATTAGATATAGTCCTTCACAGAGATCTCTCTTCCTCTGCTAGCATGCGGAAGAGACTTTAAGATGTCTTGGAAATGTTCCTTTTTGAATTGATTAAGATCTGTAGACCATATTCAAATTCCTATAGGTTGTGGCAAACCAGCTCATTAATTTATGAGATGAAGTTTTTGTGGACCTAGGAGTTACAAACAGAAGCTCAGGTGGACCCTGGCTGATATTTTTCTGAAGTTCACTCTCAGTTTCTTTAAACATTTTGAATATAGAAGTAAATATATTAGATTTTACTTAACCTAACAGGCTTTTAAATGCCTGGGAAACTCTATTATCATGAAAAAGTAAGTTTCACACAGGAAGTTTGGGATCTATCCAGAAGCTGCTGAGATTGGTGAAAATCATCTGAATTATTTTGACATGCAGATCAGATTTCACGTGGGTATAGAAACATGTTGATGGATGTCACGGAAGGGGATCCTTTCCCACACAGAGATGCTGTCTCCTTTGTTTTAAGGAAAGGAGGAGATCAAATATTTTCCATTATTTTAAACACACCTGGACACACTGGGCCTTACTGGCTTCATAGATTCGTTTTTCCAAAATAGTCCAGGAACCAACCAGAGATCTGTTAACATCCTTGGAAAACAAAATTTCTCAGCTAACATACACTAAAAGCTTTGGCAATGTTCAGAACTCATCCTTGTACATCAGAGTTATTTCCCATGCTCAAGAATTAATCAAAAATTTAAAAACCACTATAGTTTTAGGCCTTTTTTTATGATTCTTTGTGCTTGATTAAAAATAGTGTTTAGGAGCAAAGCAAAGTTCTCATAAAACAAACCTAGACACATTACAGAAACACTGCAGCATGTAGAGAGTCAAAATATCATATATACTCTCAGTTTTGTTATTTCCCCCCCTAGAATTTATTCTAAAGAATGTTTCATAAAACCCTCAGGACCGTTCAGTCTGGTTTATGGTCAATTCATACCTGATAAATTCACCACAATCAGAATTTTGCCATCGTTTTACCAAAGAACTCTCTGAAATTGTACCAGTGCACACCAAAGTAAAATGTGCTTTCAGATCACTTGTGATACAAAGCAACCAATTGTCAGTGGATGCCCTATACTAGATAACTGTTCAAAGAGGCAATTGCTGCTTGCTTTAGTGAGGGGTTTTGTATTTGTTTGCCTGTTTGTTAGCTTTTGCTTTTTTACAAGACAGTGACAGGAGGAAAAAATGGTTCAAATGGCAAAGGTAGCTGAGTTGTCCTCACACTCACAAAACCTCAGTCACTCCATGCAGTGCTGTGCCAACTTGCAGGTTCAGGGCTGCTGATCATGGGTAGCAGGCCACCACTGGGGCAAATTCCACTGAATAAGGGCAAAAGTCATAAATTTTGTGCTGCTCTGAAAGAGCTGTAGCCAGTGCAGTGCCTGAGTGCAGTTTGCAGTGCCTGAGTGCAGGTGTCTCCCTCCATGGCAGGCTGAGCATCCTCTCCCAGAAGTGACTTTGTTCCACTGGCCGTGCTGGCTACAGGGAGGGCAACACCAGTCTGTGCTTAGTAGCATACTGGACTAACATCATCATTTTTAGGGAAATTAAAAAATTAGCAATAAAAAAACGCACTACAAAATACGTTTTACTAAGTTAAATTGCTTTTCTTGGACCTTGGACTCCTGACATATTTTTTTGAATAATATGTACTTTTTGATCTTAAGATTGAATTTCCTTTCTGTTATGATTGCCAATACAGCATTTATAGTTATTAACAAAATATCTGTTGATACGATCCAGTATGTTAGAGGGTCTGAAATATTGACTTTTACAGTACTACATACAAAAAGTGAAAGTAAATCACTGTAGGAAAAATAATGAGACATTTTGTAGTTCTGAAAACATGAATAGAGGTGATCTTTTATCTTTTCTGTTCTGAATATGTTATATAAGAGCATGATTTACTTTTGATGAAGACCACTGATGTTAATAGACACTGAATTAGCCTAAAAACACAATAAAAGAAGTGGTTCATTATTTAGATTCAGACTTTGAACTCTGCTGTTAAAACTTACATAACACAAGATACAAAGAACGAAATGTTAGAAAAATGTCGTGTAGAAATGAAAGCATTCAAGATCCCTTGAGAGCTTTATTCTGGTCAATATTGCCATGCCATGCTTTATAAATCATGTACTGGGAACTGTGAACAAGTGAGGGCTCTGCCTGGATCCCACTCACAGTCCACTCCAAGCAGGAAAGAAGAAAAAGGGTTGTGTGTGGTCCACACAGCTGCCATTCAGAGGAAAGGACAAACATTCAAATGTGCTGATATGGAATCTAAATGGCTGAACTCACTAAACTTTCCAGCTCTGCAAAAAATAGTAGCAAATATAAAAGAATGTGGACAGCACCAGCAATGGAAATGTGAACCAGTAGCAAGACGGTTGTTTCCTTTTCAGCCCTCATGTAAGTGCCTGATGAGAAAAACTGCTAAAATGAACTTTATTGGTCTTGCAGTCTTTGGAAGGAAATAACCATGCTTGGTTTCCCAGGTTACAACTAAGACACCAAAATATTATTAAATAAAATAGGAGTTTTCACTTAGAGACTGTTAGACTATCACAAAAATGTTGTGTTTATTATATTTATGTTTAATTACATGTTAATTACATTTTTTTGTATTTATATGCTTATATAAATTTACATTGTTAACGACAGCCCCCACAAATAAAAGGCCAAATCTAGGAACTACCTGGTCTATCAAATTGCTCTGTTCTACCTCCCCATTGCAGACGGTTTCTCGCCTGGCCAGTGGCCGTGGGCCACCAGAGGGAGCCTGTACAGCTTCATAGAGACTGCACAGGCACAGGAAGAGTGACAGAAGGAGAACCGGCTGAGTTGCTCCTGTAGATCCTGAAGATGATAACTGAACTCTTCCCAGGTTCCACTGAAACCTTTCACATAGAACCCAGGCTTCATGGGGCATTATTTTGCTGCTTCAGTGTGGAAAAGATAGGAAGCTGTTCAAACTAAATTAAGAGAGTGAAAAAAGTTGCAGTAATCACGTAGGAAAGGGGACAACAAACAACTATTTCAACTTCATATTAAATCAGTAAAACGGGAAAAGAATAATTTATAGTATTAATTCTATCCCATTTCTCTTTCTCTTCTGTCAGTGTAGGGCCTAATCTGCCTACACTGGAAGAGACTTCAGAAAAGAAATTCTCTCACTTTTTACAGGCACAGTATGGGTAGAATGAATAAAAAGCAAAGCGATGGACTATGTACTTGTAATTCCCCAAATATTTGATATTGCTTCAAAAATGTTTTAATGAATGAAAAAAACCCAACTTATAATTATTCTAAAAATAAGAAAACTGAACACAGCTTAATAATACATTTACAACTTTCACCATCCACTGATCAGTGGATGCTTTTTTGAAGAAGATTTGTCCTTTGAATACCTTGCATTTACAGTCATAGCATTCTAAATGCATTCAGTAATTTCTTTTCAAGTAGCTCTGTGAAATGCCAGGTTGATGTTTATGAAAGTGGTAAGATTTATGGAGTGCTCTTTCAGAACAAATTAGAAATTTCCTGTGATGACTTTATTGGAAAAAGATCAAAGAAACATCTCTCTAATAGTATTGATGATTGTTATGATGGTAACTGTGTACTTTCCTGCAGAACATGGGAATGAAGAAACATCAAAAGGGAAGTGACAAAAGGGGGCAAGAGATGAAGGATGGAAGGGAAATGATGGCAGAAGGCCACTGAGCAGAAACTATGTGCAGTGGTAAAAGAGAAAACAGAAAGGACAATGTGTATGTGAGGAGTCTGCATCTTGAATTCAATCTATTACACAACATCCACCAGTGAAACTATTGGTGGCCACTAACACCTGATGAGAGAGGCCTGTGGCCTTCTTGAATTGCAACTTGACAGCCAGTACAACCATTCTTATTGTCTGTAACTGAGCAGTGTGAATAGATGGCCATGTATTCCCTCCCTGCATGCCACAGGGCAACTAAGCTCATTAGGGACCTACATCCAGGCTATGATTTCTTCTCAATCCAGTAACTCTTTGATGTATGGAAAAAGTCAAAAGATAATTGTCTCGAGTCTGACAATTAGTGGGAGCAAAAGAGCTATCCTACAGCCCAGTGTCTTCACTCACCCTTGACTCCAACTACTCCTAGGCTGCCATAAAATGTGTTTGCTTACTCTATTTTATACATCCTCAAGACCTGTATGCATCTTTCCCAATGTTTCCCTATGCTACAAATGCCTTGAATAATTGGAAAAATAGCTACAGGCTGTGAAAAGTTAAAAGGGTTCTCCCTGTCTGAAGAAATAGTCATTATGATTGGGCCTGTTTTCAAATTAAAATTCCAATCTGTTGGGAAACTATAATTTCAAGCATATTTCTTCCATTTCCCACCATCTACAATGTCAAAGATTGGTAGAATGAGAGCTAAGAAGTTTTAGTTTTTAAAAAAAGTCCAATAATGTCTCATCTTGACTACAGAACATCCCTTGTGCCATGACTAGAACAGCCTCAGTTTAATTGCTTCTGCAACATTGCCAATTTGCTGCATTATTGGAAAATATTCACAGTATTCAATATTTTCTTCTTATAGGTCAAATTTTGCAGTCCATAAAGTCTAGGAGAATCATAGTTTTCACTTCTCAAGAAACTGAAGGTTTTGCATGGTGCAGTTCTGGCTTACCTCTAAGAGCATCCAGGATTGGAGAAGAAAGGAATTAGAAAGACTCAGACAGATCTTGTGTACTTTAAGTTTCGTGTTTCTTCTGGGCCAAGCACAAGTTGAGGACTTCCTCTCTGCCTGTTTGATTTTCTGATGATTTTAATTTTTCATTGTTGGAGGTGGTAGTGCTCTACTGACATATTTTACCCAAAGCAATCCAGGATTCAGAGCCTCTGAGGGGTGGCAAACACCACACAAAAGATTTATTTTATTTTTTCCATCTGCCTCTTCTGTTGGACATTTCAAGTGGCCACATTACTAAAACACTTTACAGAAAACAAAGAATGTCTTTCACTGAGCATTTTAGTTGTTGCATTGGAAAACCTTGTATTGCTCAGATCAAAAGATTTGACTCAGACAAGTCACTGGTATCTTCAGTTCTAACTTTCCTAATCCAAGTAATAAAAGAACTTTGAATGCAGTAAAGGAGGTATTTTAAGGCCCCAAGCTGTGTGAACACAAGCCTGTCTATTTGAGATCTGACATCATGGCCACTTTACAGTGAGACATTAATATCTCTTCACCCAGATGATGCTTCTTTGCACATTTAGTATATTTTACAGAGTTCTTTTGTTCTCTACCTTGCCCTAAAACACTGAAGTGTTGTGTCACTGTGTCTCACCTAACATACAACATAAGTGATGCTCTGTACCCACCTGCCTTGCTACAACTATCAACACATTTAAACAAAGAGCAGAAATTTACAAACAGGAAAAAGTGGCAATATGTTAATTTAAAAACTTAACTGCTTGGAGCTTAAATTTAAAATTTTTGTTTCCTGCAATGTTTAAACGATCAGATTGTCTCCTAAGACTTGGACTAGTTGCACATTACAAATTGCACTGGTGGCTCTGGACTCAGGTTGGAGTTTGGAACTCTGTAAGTTTGAGAGAGTTTTCAAGTTTAAACCTTTCACACTACTTGTAATCTAAGTATTTCAGTGTACTGGTATGTTTTGATATCAAATTGTATTTGCATGTATTTGTAATATTTATACAAGAATGTCTGACTAGATGAATTGTTTTGCTGCTAGAAACACCTGCTGGGACCTATTACAACAGACTAATAATGGGAACTGTCTGCTGTACTTAAAAAAGAAAGGATTTTCCCCTACAGTTTAACAGAAATGGAAAAGGGGCCAGAATATGGTCCTCACTGAGTAAGGAGGTAACTCAGCAAAGGAGATGCATGTGTGTACTTCATAAAGGTATCACTTTTCTTTCCAAATATAAAGTAACAGTTTGGATGTGAGAAGGAGTGCTGTGTCTATTCATTTAAAAATATGGACAATATTTATAGCATTCGTGTTTTATCATTTTTAGATCTCTACTTAAACATAATTGTCTACCATATGCAGAATTCTAACTGCCTAACCAAAAATTATTTTCCTCTTCAATTTTCAGAGGATAAACAGAAGAGGCACACAAAATCATTATGAGTAACCAAACATCCTGTGTGCATTTATGTACAGCACATCTATGCAGTATCCACAGGTATACATAAATGGATGTATATGGTGTTGACACTTTATGAGAAACAAAATAAATACATAAAGCTACTTAGAAGGGCTTGATTCAAACACCAAAATGCCTCTAATGTATTTCAGTTTTGAGCCCTGATTTTATTAAATCAAAGATACAAGGGTCTACCATACTTTACAAGTATTGTCCAAACATGAGTGGTTCAGATACAAAATAGGTAAGACCTGTGGTGTGACATGAGTTTAGATGGCAAGAAATGCACCAAATTATTCATGAACAGCATAAAAATTAAAGCATAATAAATGGCTGTCACTAAGACTATTATTCTACAAACATCATTTATCCTACACAATTGTTTAAAAAATGTATAAAGAAGTATATACAAATAAATACATGTATATGTATACATGCATGTGGATAAGCATTTTTTAATGCATACATACATAAACATCCATTTTTATATTCTGACATTTAAGTTTTCATCCTTCCAAATACCTGTATGTTGTTAGTGGACTTGATTAACTACATGGGTTTCAAAAGTAAAGAAAAGAGAAACTCAAGAAATAGAATGATCAATAAAGCAAAATTCCAGAAAGAACAGCTGTCTGGTATAAAAGTATGCCATTGTTTTTAGGTTTACTATTGCCTGGCTTTTTAAGCTAAATCTTTCATTTCTAATTGCTTTAGTCAAACACCAGGAAAAAGACATTGCACCATAGCTTCCACCTACGCTGTCTACCTCAACAATAACTACTATTCTTCTCTTAAAACAGCATTGGCCACAACCACAGCCAAAAACCACATGACTAAATGGTTTCTCATAATTCTAATTCTGGGGATAAAATCCTGGCTTTGAGGATTTCAAATGCACAATATTGCATACAGTTGCTGAGCACTGTGTCTCATCTTCCACATTCCGCACAAGCATAACGGGTGAAAGGGCTCAGAGGAACAATTGTTATTTTTCTCTATCATAAATGTCAGCAACTGACTGTTTTCATTGTGTAGCTTTTATTGCATTACTTGCTTGGTGTCCAATAATCCCTACAAGCCATGATTCTGGAGTTTCACATCCCTGAGCCACTTTCACACAGCCCACACACCACTCAGCATCCTGCTGCCACAATAGTTATTTCCAAAATACTGGTTTGAAACTGTATATTTAAAAGGCAAGGCCCACAGAACTGCTCCATGCTAACAGAAAGACCAGCACAATTTATTCTGGAGCAAGGGAACATGACAGGAAAGTCAGCATTGCCTGAGTCCTTTGATTTTGTATCTGCACGTGCACCATAAAGCTGCACATATGACAGACAACCACATAAATTGCTTCAGGATGGGTGGGTGAGAAAAATGGCTTCAGTAAAAGATTGTACATACATGTGTATACTCCTGCATGTAGGAACTGATAAAAGAAGGTGTGACCTATTACTGATAAGGGAGAAAAATGAACATCTCTTGTCCCCTGAAGCACAGAAAAGCAGGAAGGAAAGGCACCATAAGTCTATATTTGACTTCAGTACATCCAGTCCACAGCATTATCCCTGAGAGTAGTTAGCATCAGAATTTTGAAATAAAAGTGACTGATACCATCCATTGTCTAGATCTAAAGTTTTGTCCCAAGTTCAGTACCCCGGATTCAATGTCATTTTCAAAGTTTTTATTTCTAAGTACTATAACTTCAGATGTGTTTCCATCAGTTTTCAGATCTGCATAATTTTTGACCTTGATGCCACTCCAGCTAGAAGCTGCATGAAAAGTATTTAATGAAAGTCACTTTGCTGACCTATGACTCAGAGGGGTAGCTCTGAATCACCGTGCCTCTGAGGGTTACTCACAGGGTATGACAAGGACAGCTTCTGGCAACACGGGCTTCCCAGGAACTGGAAATAGAAAAAGCTCAGATGTTTCCTCTGCCCTACAGTGCCACATCGTTTTTCACTCTGACGTAGCCCCTGCCCTCTTCCCTGAGCTGGTTGTACCCTGATGCCCTGGTGCCCCACAGCTTGCTCTGACCCTGCACGCAGCAACGCCCTGCCGTGCTTGGGCTAGGTCAACACCGGCAGCCACGACCTACCGGTTTCTCTAAAAGGCATCAGGAGGAGGCAGCAGTTAAGAAGGAGCAAAGAAGGCAGAAGGGAGCAGAGTAGTGAGGGATGGAGACAACTATTGTGCTTCCTCTTTGGAAGCTTTGGAAATACTGCAGGCTTTGCCTGGGTAAGGTCCCCCCCTGCTGTCAACCACTGCAAAGCAGCCAAACGTGGGTCCGTTGTGGGTCCAAGTTAAAAGTCCATCCAAGCAGCATTACAGGGTGATCACATTATTCTGATTGTGCTGACTGCAAGGGCAGCCTGCCATCAGCATAAACCACAACAGACACTGCTGAATCAGCTCCTTCTCTGAGGAAAATGAAGCTAAGAAACCTATAAATCCCAGCAGCTACCCCACTACAGTCCAAGAGAATCACACAAGCTTTCTCCCCCAACTCCTTTCTTCCATTTTCATTTAGTCAGCAATGAAATGCAGGGAAATTATTCATCAGAAAAGAACTCATTCAAATATTAACTTGAGGGCTGTTTGATAGCTGGGCTTTGATTCATAAACAAGCTGTCTGCAGTTAAGGTGTTAATAAGGCAGATACTTCCAAGCACAGGAGTATTCAGTGGGGGGGAAATTGTTTGGCTCATGAGCAGATGGCACCTGTTTTACCTTCTTATCACTAAAAGAAAATAAATGGTTGTTACTCTTACTGCCCTGATACTCATATCTTACTGATATGAGTAATAATTAGACATCAATTTCTATTCTAACTTATCAGGTATGCACATTGGGAAGTTGAGTCTTGCTGTGATAATTCCCCTGGATCTTTGGAAATTTTGCTTAAAGAAGCTGTGACAAGATCTGGTCAGTGAGTCAATAAACACCTCAGATCTGTACAGGTTCTAAGGGTGGTCTGTTTCTCAGAGAATGATTTCTCTGTTCCCAGTGCATAAGCTATAGGATGAATGAAGCCCTCATTCTAGTCTGGGTTTTGTATCTTGCATTTATCTTTATTTGTATTGCCTGACTTTTGCATGAGATTTATAGCCCAGCTGTGCAACTCTCCCAGCGTGAAGCATTCTGTCAGTAAAAATGAAAAGCTACATGAACACGTATTACAGTAGCAGTTACAACTGATTCATAGAATGTAAACAAACACAAAACCACCTGTATTCTCCATGTAAGACTAGTTAAAAAACAAAGTACGGAATTGGGCAGACATATTCTGATTGCTGTTAAATTTGTGACTGTAGACATATGCCAGATATTAGCTTTCATTCAATTTTGCCTTACACAACAAAGGCTATTTGTTCAAATTCAAGGTTCTAACCCATCCTCAGATTACAAGAAACAAGCAATGGACATTCTCCATGTTCACTCTTTAGTGTGAGTCTACCATCACTAGCCAACATCTCAACAGTCTATGACAGGCTGTTTCCACTTTAATTTAAAAGGAATTGATGCTAACTAGGCTTTCTGTGATTATGTATCTCTTCGATTTTATTTTAGAAGCTTAGCTATTAAGAATATCAGGCAATTTTGAGCATCTTCATCAGTTTCCCTCTAAACCTGTAATTCAGAATTACTCTAACAGGCAACTACAACACCCGTCAAACAACATTAAAATCTATTGCAAAGAGAGGGAATGGGAAGACAGAGTGAAGGACAGAAAGACAGACTTCCTAGTGCAAACTGTGTCATGTGGGAAATTACATAATTTATGCTAAGCATGAGAGAAATATTTCTTCATATTATTTTTGTGTGTGCAAAGGAAAATAAAACATCACCTTCATTCTTGTTCATGCCTCCTCTTCATAAAGCAGAACACCTGCTGTCCACTCTAATAGGAGAAGATTCTGGTCATTTTGTGTACCAAAATGCTACCCATAAACAAAATGGCAGCATTTTATTGCATTCTGCCTGGGTTATATAGTCCCCAACACTAAAATATGTTCTCCAGTGGCCTAGATATCAGGGTGTAGATGAAGATCTTCAGTTTTTAATTAATAATACATAGTGCAGAATCTGAAAGGCTATCTATAATTTATGTATCAGTGTCTCAAAAGCAGTCATTCATACATTATATATTCAGACAGAAAATTATCTCGCTTTTATTTTCCAATAAAAACTGTAAGATGTTACTATGTACCCTCCAAAATGGAACACTGCTACCCACAGCTTTATAACTCTCAAAAATGCCAAGTTCCACTGGGTTCTCTTTGCTACACGAGGCTAAAGGTGCAAAAGCATTACTCACTGAGCATCTCTCCCTCTCTTCTATTGAGCTTTTAAAAATGATCAGGCCACTTCTTGGATAGGTGCAAATTTACCCATAGAGTACACAGAGGGACAGATAATGTGAGGAAAAGTAAGTTTATCAAAATGGAAGGATATTATTTAACACAAGGGATTTCCAAGCTGGACTTAAGAAAAACTGATTATGGTAATATACTGCAAGAGTTCCATAAAATAGAGGTCCAAAAAAAAAATTAAAAATACAAATATATGCAAAGCTATTGCATATAAAGCATGTTGAATATTAACAGTCATTCTCATCATGCTGTCCTATTTTCCGAGCACCCACCTACTTATGGGCACTTCAAAAAGGAAAAATAAAAAAATGTATATACTAAATGTGCAACTCTTAAAAGTTGCTTTCAATGCTATATTTTCTCCCTATCTCTAGCAAGCTGCAAAGGTAAAAAAATCCTCTATTTTCTCCCTCTCTCTATCAAGCCACAAAGCCTAAAATAGTGATATCAGGGTACATGGTGCAAAGGAAGTCAGTCTCACATACCTCAGTTCTTGCATTTTTATGTGCAAAGCAATGTAGATAAGATGCCAGCAGGATCCAATGAGCCCTCCCTCCTACCTCAGGTGCTGGAGAAGTAATTTCTGGGAGGCTGGAAGTTCCAGCAGTTGGACAGACCATCTGGACTCTTTCTTTCCAGGACAGAGGGAAATGACTCATGTTTACAATTGCTTTGCTGCAGCTCCACCAGAGTGGATGTAGCACCAACAAAAGTACAACTACATTTTTCAAACTCACCCCTTTTCCATGTTCTACACTCCTAAAAAACTGTTTCCTTTTTTCCCCTCAGAAGGACTGAAAACAATCCAGCCTCAACAGTCAATCAGAGTGACTGAAATAAGAAATATTTTCCAGTATCATAAAGGCAAGGAGATGATAAACCAATTAATATTTGTGATGTGTCTGGACATGTGATGATTTGTATGTAGTGAGACTGTGAGGTAGGAGATTAGAATTCAAAAGACAACTTTCAGCAAAGTGAGAAGTATCAACCCACACAGAAAGGAGGTATAAAATTACTTTTTTTAAAGTGTGGATTTAAAGTTACAATCAGAACTTTATCACCTTAGACCTGTATTTGGAGACAACAAAACAAAGAGTTCAGTGTAACCTACAACAAACAATCTAGAAGAGAAACATAAATCCTTGAGATTCATACACTTCACTTTCTTTTTATGAAGTCATAGAATGGTTTGAATTGAAAGAGCCCCTAAAGATCATATTGTTCCATGCCGTGGGCATGGGCACCATCCTCTAGACCAGATTGTTTGAAGCCCCATCCAACCTGGCCTGGGAAATCCCAACACCCCATAACAACATTTTGAAGATTAGAAGGAAAAAATAACAACTGGGCAGGAAGAATCCTCCTGTGACCCAAAATGTCACCATCTCTAAGACAATGTAACCTTGAGAAGATGTTGCTTCTTTCTTATTGTAAAAACATGCTGGAAGGAACAGTCCATTCCCAGTCACTTGTGTCACATAAACTGCCAGAGCTATTGATGGATTTAAGGTGGGCACAGTGGCCTCCACTGGTATGGGAACACACACATTTTTTCACTACTCCACAGCTACAGGCAGTGCAAGTCATTTTGGCAGCAGGAGGATGTGAAAAAGAGAGTCTGAATAGCTGCAGAGCACCTTTAAACATCCAGAACACACAATTTGGACTGAAGACAGTACAGCTCTATTTTAAAATACCAGCTTAGCCTATTCAGCTGCATGTAGTTTGGCTGCTGAGTTGTACAGGAACTTAATAGATAATCATTGTTAATTACAAGTTAACAGTAGTGGATCGAGCAAGGAGGGCCTGCTGATTTGGTGTTGAAGAGTCCTGAGATCAGCTTGAACAAACTATCTCAAATCACAAACATCACAATTCCAAGAAAGGCACTTCCTGACTGAGGCAAACAGCAGCAGGGATGTGCAAGCACTGAGATGGAAGTGAGAGTCAGAAGTGTCAAGCAGAAGAAACCAAAGACCTGGTAACAGCTCTTCCATCAATGAAGCATCTTTTGCTGAGCAGGCATGACTACACATCATCTAAAGATGTGTATGATGGACGGTCAATCACTTTATACTGTAAAAGACCAGTCATACTTTTTCACGGTGGGGATTTCTTGCATTCCTCCCTAAGGTGCGTGATGATCTTTCCCTTGGGTGGGGACACCCCTCAAGGCTAACTCTCAAGGCTGAACAAAGAGATTTGCCCACAGTCATTGGTATGGGTCAGTAACATCAATCTCTACTTGATAAGCTAGCTCTGATAGTACTGATTGAGTAAAAAGTGCACTGTATTAGTTTTATTGTGCAGTTAATAATTCTGATTCCAGCCTTTTGTTCTTTTGACCTTCTGTCCTTTTGCTTTTTACTATTTTGCAATTTTACCTTTATTCTCTTTATTTTTACCAATCATTATCATTAACAATCTAAATAAAGAACTCAATTTATTCACATTGAATACCTGGTTTGCCATCATTAATCCTGAAGGAGGACAAAGCCATATAAAGGCTTAATTACACCTCTACAATCCTTCAGCCAAAAACTTTGCCTGAAGCTCCCATTCAGTTCCCTGACACCTACACTACTTAGCTGGCCATTGTACAGGATGCACACACATGTACTGCAACAGTACAGACAGGAGTATGGAATCAACACTGCCAGCCAGATATGCCAGCAAAATCTGGGCCAGTGACCACATTTCAAGAGCAATCCTATCCAAAAGCTTCTAAACTCAGTCTCTATCCATATGATTCAGTGCTGTAACTCTAGGAAAGACATTGGCAGCATCACCAGCAAAGTGCTCGGCAGAGTCTGGACCAAATGATTTTTGGGGATAGAAGACATCAGCTATGCCCCAATTTTTTCTTCACAAGTTTTCCTGTTCTAATATTTTAAAGAACCATTCCATGTACGTTCTTTAGCATCATTCCTCCTCTCAAATCTTTCCCCAGTTTTCAGGTTTCCTCATAAGCAAGTCTGGCTCGTAATCTCAGTTTCCTCTTTGAATTGTCTCATTCCTTTCTTCCAATTCTTTGTTTAAGGACTTCAGTTTCTTCAGATTTGTTAAGTCAGGAGGAGGAAAAAAGAAGCGGAGAAAACAAAAATCTACTTTATCACATTTACCAGCCATTCTAAAAAAAAAAATCTTTTAAAAAGGCCTGTGTAATCTCAAGCTCTCTAGCTCAGGTAAATATGGAAAAGAATTATATTTTAGCAAGTAGTCAACTGCAGGCAAATGGCAATGCAATATATGCTGAAATTGCTTCTGCAATAGGAACTGCTGGATTTTCTAATTAATTGATAAGTGAAATATTGGTGAATTAGACTGTAATTTCAGCAAAGTTACCTTATGCCACATGGTCTATTGTGTCTGTTCTGCCAAGACTGAGCTGTTCATTTTGAAGTGTTTCCTACAACCTGTTTTTGAGTAATTCCAATTAAAAAGTAAGTAAGATAATTTCAGTGAAAGGTTATTTATCATTCATTTGCCACGTGACAAGTTGTCTTTGAAAACTACCAAAAAAGTACTTAAACTTTGTGCTATTAGAAAATATTCCTTAATAGACATGTTATTTTTTTTCCATATTGTTTCTGTTGTCTTTGAAAATGAATTTCTTACTTGAAGAATAATGACTATAATCTGGACTTAATGAATTCTATAGTCAATGGTTAAAGGTATGAGCATTACTGAACTAACAGGCAGAAGCTATAAATCAACATTTTTAACAAACCATTACATTACAATAATTACACTTTTTGAAAACTAACAAATAGTTCTCCACAAATAAAATGTCAGGAGTGCATAATGTTGTATCGCTACTGGGAAGAAAAATAGGTCACCTTAGTCTCTCAGGCACAGATGATCAATAAGAGGCGAGTGCTGACTATAGGTCGGGAACTATACATCACCTTTGCTCTGCCTTCGTTATTGGATATTTCTCTTTGCATTTCCAAACATCAAAGTCAATACCTCATTGGTTTTAGATCTCCACATGTTGCTACCATCCCATTAAGTCATCTTAAATTAGTCCTTCGCTGTTTGCCACTTGTTATTTTCCAAGAATGCAATTCAAGCATTGCCTTCCTCTGCCTTCCAGACCATTTTTAACAATTAACTTTAGAGATGAGACAAGCATTTTTCTGGTTCAAGCAGTCACTACTTTGCTAGAAATACTGGGAAATATTTTATTAACTTGAAAAAAAAATTAAAATATGAGAAAAGAAGAAAGAGTAATGCATAAGAAGGTATGTCCATGGACCTTGAGGAAAGTGAAGAGGGAATAAACCTGACTTTCACCAGCCAAGAATACAGCCCAAAGACAGTGAGCAATCTAGACCTAACAAATCCAGTACATATGCATCCAGTGATGCTTCCAGTGGAGTGGAGAAACACACTGATATTGGGGGTCTGAACTGACCTCACAGAATACTGATGGTCTTCCTGGCCATTCCTTTGTTTGTGGGTTGTATATGGCAAGACAAACCAGCAGTTCATTTACGATCAAGCTCTACTTATAATCCATAAAGCACTCTGTTGTCTACTTAATCAATTCAATCTATATTTTTCTAACATCCTGCTGGGTACTGCATCAAGTTATTTATTAGTGGTGTAGTTCTTCAATATACATTTTCAAATAGAGGTATAAAACAACCCTGATGGCAGACATTAAAAATTCATTTTTACCATCAATTATTGTAAGACACACAAGACACATCAGGTATTACCTAAGTGTGTAAAAGCATCTTGCTATATAGCATTATATTGGAGCATTGACTTTCTAATGTTGTAAACAGCATTTGAACTGGTTTCTAACCACAACATGATTAATTCAGTTTATTACCACTGAAGGCTTAAGTATAGCAACCCCAATATACAGATTTTTGTTAAGCAAAATCTCGAGGATTAATGTGACCTGTACATGCATTCCAAAGCTTAAATCATAGTAACAGGTAATTGGACATGAAATTATATTCCACAGATGGGAGGAGTGGGGATGGAAGAATATATTTCTGCTCCCTGTTAAACCTGTAAAAAACTTTGAAAAAAATCCCACACACATTATACATGTATAATGTATCTAAAGTTTTTTCAAAACTACCTAACACTGTTGTAACCACCAAAGATGCTATAGGAGGAAACAGCTTTTTTTAATACATACAAGAATGAAATTAAAGAATTACACAAATCATTTTCATGACATACTGGTAGTGCTTTTACATTCCAGGCCACCTATTGCATATTCTCTTGTGCTTTATGTGTGTCATTAACCAATTTAATCATAATGGTACTAAAGAAAGAAGTTATTAGATTTGTCTCACTTGACCCATTTTTTTCTTAACTGAGAGTGTTGTTGTGTACAGTAACATTCTCTCTTAGAATAATTTTCTGTTCTAGATATGCTTTATTGTTATTTTAGTGCATGTGAACTTAAATAACAAAACAAAGGTCTCAAACACATTTTTCTTGCTTTCTTGAAAGCTATCATACAAGCTGAGTAACACTATTTATTCTTTTGTATATCTTCATAAGTCTTAACCAATATTTAGAAATATATCATGTACTTAGTTTTTCCTTTTTTTGCCCTAGACAAGAAGAGTGGACACAACTAACTTCATGTTAACTCTTGCAGTAACATCGAACATCCAAATGCAGTGTCTGTGTGCATGGGCAGAAAAACTAAGATGACTACACAGCATGAATCTAAAATACATGCAAACTCCTGCTAAAATACAAAAACTAACAATATCATCTGACATGTAATATTTCCAAGTGATTATGTTAGCAATTATAGCAATATTATCTGTATTGTAGTATAACCTAGCAATGTTGTCGGTGGATTTTACAATGAAACCTACAAGTAAAATTTAATAATGAATAGTGAATAAAGCTTTCAAAACCATTTTAAGCTCTTTAACAGAAAAAAGACTTTTCAAACCTGAACAGACCTGCGGAAAACAAATATGTAAGATGTGTGGGAAATTATACTGGCAATGTATTGAATGTTAATTATATCCAAAGGAAAAGACAGTATTCCAACAATAGCAGAACGTTCACAAAGGGAAAAACAAAAGCAGTATTAGAAAAGAAATTAATTTTGACAAGATCAGTGAGAATCCAAAGCTAAAAAGCATTACAGAAGTATGTAATTGCCCCCAAATTAGTGTTATGAATCTAGGATGTTTGAAAGTAGGCTTATATTTCAAGCAAATTTATTAAAATTGAAGCTTGAAATTCATACTGAGGACAGCTAGACAACTTAAACACAACACCGACACCATTCCCAAGACATGTTTGTCATGATTTAACATGGATATTTTGTTTCTTTTCCCTCTAATGCAGCACTGCTTCATGATGTGTGCCAGGGCTGCTTAATAATTTAAGTAGTTTTTCCTTGCCTAGAAACAGTGAATGTTCTTACACCTCCAGCATGAATTATAAATTCTGTGGCTTTATGACTTATATAAAGTGCAATCACTGGAGGTTGAAGAACTCGGGAAACCTAATTCTTCTGCTGGACTTGTAGAGAAGACCTCAACCTCTGACAGACCCCATAGCAAACTTAATTTGTAAGTAGGAGTCTGCTGACGCTGGCAGTAATATCTAGTCATGTGCAGACATTACACCAAAGAAAATCTTCATGACTGGGCTGGTAAAAGCAGTATAAATTGATGGTAATAACCATGCAGTTACAGAATTGAGCTGTTTTGCTCTTAGAAATAATTCTGCTGGCTGTAGACCTTGGTATACCTAACACTGTCTTGAGTTGCAGATAGTCAGAGACCAGCACAGTGCTCATCATTCCCGTGGTTGTTCTTACCATTGTCCCAGACTGGTCAGAACCACTGTCTTAAAGCTGTGATGGCAGCACCACAGCTCAGGAAAAAACAGTGTTCAAGAGTAAATTAGTTGAGCTCAGTAGCAAAGGCTCAGTTGGGTTCAACTAAAAGCACAGACCCAGCAGATTCAGCTTCACCATCAGCAGGGAGAGGTGAAAATGCACCCACCATGACGAGAGACACGCACCACACCAAGCAGTCCTTTAAGACTGCCACAATCTTATCCTCCCTTAAACTGGGATCTAACAGCACAACTCCTGCACTACCTTCCATCTCCATCTTCTCAGCAACCTGTCCCAGATGGTCTCCTTTCAGCCTTACATGTATCACCCTACACATAGCACCTGGGACACCAGAGGAGAGCACAGGTTTTGCAGGCCACTGCAGGCCTCCAGGCATGCCGTGCACACTGACCGACGCCTCAGCAAGGCCTCTGTGCAGAGCAGGGCCTCTTGCTTTTGGATTCTGCTGAAGGCTTTTCTTTCTTTGACCAGTAGAAGCCTGCCTGTTGTTTAGTTTAAAATCTGAGTACGGCAAATCTTGTTCTTCCTTTTAGGACTCAATTCCACAGTGCTGGTTTTCAAAAAGTAAACAATTAGGCTACCACACTCTATTTTGTTCCTCATCCTGACACCCAGGACAAACCTCTAATTTTGTTTTGTTTTTACTGGAATGAGAGTTCCAAGTTCCATTTTAGTTATTTTTATATTTAAATATATTTGTATCTAATGACTGCTTTTCTTCTTATGAATTCCTGTTTCCACAGTGAAAATCCTCGCAGTTCAGAATGCTCAATCATCCCAACCACATCCAACCACATTACCTAACCACCTTTTAGGAAGCAGCAATTATTATTGCCATGGAAAAATATTCACATGCAGTGTTACTAAATGTTTTATCTTTGACATATTTCATCCTCCATCATAAGACATCTCATTTGTGCTTAGGCTGCTCACAGTTCTAGGCTACTGACACTTTAGTGCTGCTTCCCTTGCGCCCAAAAATACAGTACTGGAATGAGGTATTGTCCAGATACCCATCGCTTAAATGAATAAAATCTGAAGGTAAAAAATGAGAAGCAAGGAAAAACTGGAGGCATTCATGTACCCTGACATGACTGGATTTAGTCCAGATTTTCCCAGTGTCTGTGTAGCTAGATGTTTCCTCTGTGTGGTAGGTCAGACCAAATCAGAAATTTACCAAAACCAGCCACACGTTAGCAGAAGTGACTGAAAATAACCCCTGACACATAACAAATAATAATAATAAAGTATCTACCTGTGTAATGATAGAAACAGGAACAGCTCAGAGGGTTCAGTTTTCTAAGTAATTCAGCTGGACACAGCCCTGGCACTGTACAGAAGTAGTTCCCTGACTGAAGTCCTCATGCAATTTGTGGTTTGTAGTTGATTGCAAACTGTGAAAGTTTTGTCACACTAAGACATCTATAAAGACTTCATCTACATGAATTTTCCTTCCTCTAATACTGCTTGAATTCATTCTGCAGCCTTTCCTTCAGTTCAGGAAGAGCCTTTTTATTTTGGACACCTGCATTCCTGAAACCAGTACTTAGCAAATTCACATTTGAGGTCTTTAAAACCTTTGCTATGTTTCATTAAAAGCCCCAAAGCATTAAAGTTCAGACAGGGAAGGTGAACACAAGAGTTTGGCTGGGCAAGAAGCACACATCTATGCACAAAGTGGTTTGAAAAGGCTTACTTCCTTTGAAAACTTATTTCAGAAGGTTCTTTCAGTTTTTCTGTAGTCCTGTTTTATGGGGAAACTCCAGCTCCTTGTGGTGGGTCTGGCCTTTAGAACTTGGAAGATGCTACCTTGATTGATGTCTCCTGACTAAATTTGGTGGCCAGTGCAGCAGTGAGCTGAAGCACTTGCAGTGTCTCTCATGGCCTCCTCGTTTTGATTTTTTTTTTTTTAGTTTTTGTTTTACTCTGCGTCACTCCATAAAATAAATATATGGCATAATACCGTGGAGGCGCTAATCATACCACACCAGAACACTTGATCGCTGGGCGATACCTCCCAGGTTCCTTCCGTCCCTGAGGGGTTTTTCTCCACAGGATGAGTGTGAGAGAAAACCAAACCCCAGCATTTGTACAGCTGGAAAGGCTTGACTCCCTCCTCGTTATCTCCCCACACGCAGACCACCTCGGCAGCAGAGGGCTCTCACCGCGTGTGGGGGGGCATGCCGGGTGTGGGTGTGTGGGGGTGTGTGTGTGTGTTTAGGGGAGGATATGGGTGGGGCCCAGGGGGCAGCGGAGCCCCGCGGCCGCAGCAGCCGGGGAGGGCCCCGCGCTTCCGTCCCGGCGGCGGCGGTGGCCGGGACAGCGTCCTGGAGCCGAGACAGAACCCTCGGGACGGGACTTTGGTGGCCGGGACAGCGCCCTGGGGCCGAGACAGAACCCTCGGGACGGGACTTTGGTGGCCGGGACAGCGCCCTGGGGCCGGGACAGCGCCCTGGGAGCCGGGACTTTGGTGGCCGGGACAGCGCAGGCAGCGGAGCCATGAGCCCGGCAGGTCGGTGCGGGGCGGGTGGCGAGGGCCGGGAGGTTCCCCACACGATGTGCTGTCCCGATGCGGTGTTGAGGAGTGGAGACCCTGCCCTTGCAAGTAGCCCTCAAGTGCTAGCGGAATCTAATGCATCTCTTACGGTCTCGCAGTAGCGACGCTGCTTTGCTGAAGAGGAGAAGCTAAAAAGTTAGGAAATTAAAGAACAGAAATTATATAAGCAATGTTAATTCGGTCCTACATGTGTATCCACTCCGAGATAGTCTCAATTGGCTGATCACGTATTGTGTCGTTAATTAAAAATTGATCATCCTCTTGCAGTCTCTCAGCTCTCCGTATGGGATCCAGCCTGTAGCACGCAGCAAAACTGTGCTTGACTTTGCACAGGAATATTAATTCTTTGTTTATGCTTTTATTGGTGTTTATTGCAATATCTGGGTGCTTCAAAACTGTTAGTGTGTATTTTGTTACTCCCTTGGTAGTGTTGGAACACATTATCCCATTGACTGGTGGAAAATTTTGATGAAAAGTTAAAATTACTTACAAGGGCCTCAGGTAAACCAGAGGCAGCCCCTAATCTGAACCAGAAACCTGTGACTCCATGTCCCTGTGCACATTCAGTCATGTTCCCTTATTCACAGAAATAGTCTATTTACTGCTCCCATTTCCTTCATGTGTCTTTGCAAGGCTCAGCAACACTTAAATCAAGCCAGTGACTGCCAAGCTGGGCACTCAGTAAAAAGGAAATGAAAGACATGTAGCCAGATACCAGAGGTTTGACCGACTTGCTTGCAGGGAGCTCAGCTTTATTTTTGTGATTCTTTTGTTAGGTGGCACAGTATTTTATCCTCATTTTTTGAATGAGGAATCAAGAAAGAGAAGTGTGAGGGCCTGAGTCTGCAAAGGCGACTCAATGTGTTGTTTTTCTGTTCTGATTCATCATTTTAAATTGCTGCTTTGGATGTCAAGACGGGGTTTTTACCAAGTACTTTGTATTTTGTTTCATTTTATAACATCAGAGTAACCACATTAGTTATTAGTTATTGAGTGTAGCTTGGTAATGACATTAGCTTTGGAAGCAATGTTTACCTACTACTCTCATTATGCCGATAAAAACACCAGGGAAGAAAAGTAAAGTGACTTTTCCATCTGTTTTATAATAAGTTAGTTGTAGATAAAATATCAAAACTCGGTATTGCTTTGCTTTCTACCTAGGACTGGTGGTGAAATGGTTATGGTTATTTTACTGGTTGTTTTCTATCTAGACCCAAATTCCAGAATTGCAAGCTTCTTTAAAGAAGAAAGTCGCATTTATGAGCAAAACTGAATTTAATAGCATTTCTAAATAAGCATAATCTATCGCAGTTATTAGGCAAATTGATATTTGTGGATGTGAACAGTTGGCAGGGCAGTATTCCGATAATCACAGAAGTGTGATCAGTGATCATTCTGTATCAATGACAGGATACAACTGTGCATGACCTGGGGGCTTATAGCTTAGAGTCTGGATCTTGGTGAATAAAGGCAATCACATCCTGAGTATACATGTCAAATTGCTGGAGTAATTGCTGAGTAAATATGTAAGAACATGGAAGAGGGATGGCTGCTTTCCCAGCTGCTCACAGCCAGTTCCACACATTGGCAGGGAAACAAGTAACAGTAGGCTCAGCCAGCAGAGGATGCACTGGCCTTCTGCTCTGGCATCATTTCTCTGTCATTTTTTCATGTATTGCTCTGCCTAAGCCTCATCCACCTGCAACCTCCACGCACAAACCTCTCCCCTGCAGGTTTGCCACAGCATCAAACCTTTCCTTTATAGAAAGAGGTCTGTTGTGTATAGAGGTGCACAGAGGTCTGTTTCCTCCTGATGCAACAGCATCAGTGAGGTACTGAGGTTACTTCAGGTGGATTGCCCAAGGGCTAGTCTAGCTCAAATCTGAAAGCTGTTTGGGATGCTTGGTGGGAGAGACAGGCTTGTTACTTGTCAGGACTCTGTAGAAGACCCTAACCTAGATGAACTCTATGCAAATTCCATAAAAGCTGCTGTGGCTAGTAGAGATAAAACATTTGTAAAGCACGATCTTTGATGGCGTCTTCCTTCATTTGAGACAGGAGGCACTGACAGGAAAACTTCGTTGCTATGCCATATTGGAGTCATCACTCCTCTCCACACTTGGGAATGTAATTATCTGCATTGAGATCTTTCCTTGTGTGTCCTTTATTTACACAGTGTACATTTCTGTGTCTTCAACTGTTTCTGGGTCAATGTTTATGTAGGTGGTGTTCTGGGAAGGAATCTAGACAATGAATATACACAGGTAATACTTGATTTTTGTTTTTCTCAAGAATTAGGGAGTGCTTGAATTTTTAGTAGTCAATAATTTTTCGGCTCCTTCACTTTTAGGGAGAAAAGAGTTCTCAGACAATGATTTGAGTCAAAATCCAAGAGGTCTAGTGGTGGAGTTTTGAGGCAGATTTAGTAATAACATCATAATATGAATAGTAATATTTATATTAAATATTAATTATTAAGTAATATTAATATTATTAATAATGTATTAGTAATTTGGGTATCAAAGAAGCCAGAACTGAAGTACCTCAAAGCTATCATTTGCCTTCAGAAGTGTTGGGATGCTCATCCAGATTCAAAAGTTGATCCTAACAAGATACGTTCCTTATGCTGATCCTCTCCCATTTCCCTTCTGTTGCAAGCAGCAGTTATTGAAGTTTGCATAGGAGCAATTGACCACCCATGTTTGAAAAATTGTATCACTGATATCACTGATGTCATGATAAAGGTGAAAGAAAGCAGCA
Source organism: Trochalopteron elliotii (assembly GCA_024734555.1). NCBI lineage: Eukaryota > Metazoa > Chordata > Aves > Passeriformes > Leiothrichidae > Trochalopteron > Trochalopteron elliotii. The sequence goes on along the minus strand of JANPWX010000602.1, from coordinate 1,157,228 downwards.
ATCTCAGTTTCTTAAAAGAAGAACATTTGTGCCCAGGGACTCAAAACCCACAGTGTGACTCTTTCCCTCTCTGTATATCTCTTGAAGCTGGTCTTTGAGGATTTGATTAGTTTATATACTCTTTTATTTGCTTGTAGGTAATAAAGAATGTTTTATCTCCTCTAACAAGCTTAAGTGCCCCAATGCAAACAGCAGCAATAGCTTGTGATATTATTATATCCCCAAGGGAGGTGCAGTGATTTCTGACTATCATTAAAAAAATAAAAGTTGTCCTGACCTTTTTTATAAATCAAAATCAGACTACTGCAATGTGAACTGTGATAAAAAACCTTATGTTTTATTAAATATAAACAAAAGTAATAATTTCAGAATGGTATTGAAAATATTTTTTTGAAACCACTGGGAAGATAGGAAGGGAGTCACAAATACCAAGATTAAACTTTTAAACTGGAATCTATTTCATGTAATGATATTGATGTTCATTTAGTGTTTATTGGCTCCCTGTATTGTAAAAAAGCAAGGGTTTGTATGAAGCCACAGTGTATAATTTATGCTACCACAGGCCTGACAGTTAAAGCAAATTGGTCTTACCATCCCCATCATTACTTTGCTTTTCAGTGTTTCTGGGAGCTTTTGTGTACAGTTAGGTAAGAAGAGTCTTACACGTTTGACACTGAGACAGTTCAAGCAGGGGTACAGCTGAGTTTGGAAAGCACCCATTTGCATTCAGATCACATGCTTAACAGTTGGGAAGAACTTGAAATTTTACAGAGGTGTTCATAAATAGCTGCAGTCTGTGGCTAAGGTTCACTGCTGCTGTTTCTGTGTAAGAAATAGAGAATTCATGTAAGACCATGAAGCTGAAATGCATTGCCTTTGTCAAGTTTCATAGTTTTTTCTCTGTACCTACTGGTAAACTGACTTCAAGTGAGTTGCTTAATCTTGCAGGTTTTCATAGCCAAAAAAAAATATATGAGTGGTCTTTCTGCTGGAGTGTACTGCAGCTTCTGTCCAGCCCTGCATCCTTAGGTTTTCTTTCTGGGGACACCAATATCAGAAGAGAGGCTTTCCTGGTTGCCTGAGTTTTGCCCTGACACCAAGTTAAGGTGCAAGTGAGTAGAGCAACTGGATCTAAGAGCTAACGCCTGGTCTTAGATCCCCTACTCTAGATATAAAAGAGTTTCCTTTCAAGAAGTAATGTCAGACTGAAAGATAAACAGCCCCCTGTCTCCAAACCTGACTGAGACTCTGTCACATACAGTTCAATTCATGCCTAGATGTGCTGTATCCTCCACATTTGTCAGCGTTGGGGACAGGCATGTGTCATGTCTCTCAAACAAAGCAAGGTATTTTCCTGTCAAAATGCAATGAAGTAATGATATTTTCACTCACTATTTATTGTTATACTTGCTTCCAGTTAAAAAGAAAAAACAAAACCCAAACCCCAAAAGAAACATTTTTTTTTAGTTGTTTTCTCTACAGGGTGAATGTTAAGTTGTGAAGAATAAATAATTCAAGTTTGTTTACTGTAGTCAGTACAAAGTGGTGTTTGTTTGTTTTTAATATCAGATTAGAGGTACAATTGAAATAGTAAGCATTATTTATTTTCTAGTGGAAAATATAAAAAAATCTGGAAGCTTTGGGAAAAATGGAACAATGAATAGAATGACATTTATGAATTAAACTTTTAAGAAATAAGGTAATATATGCTAAACATATTTTCATATAGTGTACCCTTCTGTTTTTCATAATTTTCATTTATTTGTGAAACATTTATAGTTTAAATAGCTGGAAAGAAAAAAGTTATGCTATGCCTGGAATGAATTGAACATGGACAATTTTTAGTCATTTGAAGACTGAAAATAAAAGCCTTCATATTGAGCAGTGCTGTGTCCTCTGTACAAATGAAAGGCTAAATACAGTACAGGCTTCAAAGCAGTTTAATGCTAATATGATAGTGACCACTAAGTGAAAGCAGGCAGTACTTAAGTCAGAAGCCACAAGTGTGGTGTTCCTTTCATTTATTAAAATTTGTCATTGAAAAGACTTGGGAACCTGCTTTTTATTAAATTATAATATGCATGGTGACAGAAATAAACGTCTTAAATTAACAAAAGCAGATTAACAGCAGAAACCAGATATCTTCTGAGTTTGATTAGGTTCCCTTGAAAGATATGAAATACTGTGGGAAACTAGTAAATATTCACTATTCAGTATAAACACCCTCAAGGGAAGTGATTTTCCTAAGGAATTTTGTTACCAAGAGTTTTTTGCAATGTTTGCAGTAGCATTCCTGTAGTTCAGTTGTGACTGAAGTGTGTAGTGCTGGCCAGGAGTGTGTACTTGGGCTGATGTATAAAAACTCCCGAGAAGGCAGTCAGTGTATCCCATGTTGTACAAGCAGACTGTGTCTACCTAGAACAACTTGTTCCCATTGTAAACTCAGTTTAAAGGAGCATTTTTTAAGAGGGGGAAAAAAATCCTCTGAAAAATGACTACTTGATCATTATTTTTCAATTACCTTTTGTTTGAGGGAACTGAAATAAACAATCCATATGAGTTATAGTCTCTATTCAAGTTTACTTCAAAGTGAGGGAGGGTAAGAGCCCACACACAGCAGGAGCAGGGTGAGTGGGCCCTTCCAGGAATTGGTTACAAAGGCATCTCAGGTATAGAAAAGATACGAAGGAAGGGATGAAGGAAAGGTAAAGGTGCAGGCAAGGATAATGGCACATTTTTTACAACCCCCAATGGGAAAAAGTGCAGGGAGCCCCAGGACCAAAGGGAAGGCAGCAGCCACCAGAACAGCGATTGGGAAGGAATCAATGAGCCATTTGTAAAAAAGAACATTAGAAACGGGTTGTTAAGAGTTGTCAGGATCTGCTATTGTACTGGGGGCTCACCACACTGGAGCCCTTGAACGGAAATGTGTTTCCTAGTGGACACAGGAACTTCTCTGTCTAATTTGAATTTCATGCCAAAGGGAAAAAATTTTTAAAATGTTCTCTTGATAAGTGGGAAAGATGCACAGGTACATTTTATTCAACCACTATTGGTGAATGTGTGTGCATTTTATCTTCATAGCTGCCTTTGCCCATCCCCTTCAAACACATTGTACAGGGTTGGGAGAGGCCAGGAAGAATGAGGCATGAACAGTAAGTTGGCTTCTGTCCACTGAGTTGTTTTACACTTTTTCTCTGTGTAACAATATTCATTGCTTTGGGGTTTTTTTAAACCAGTTTAAGACTCTGTACTGGCTGGGTGCAGCAAAACTGAAGGGCTACCATGAGGCAGTTCTCTGGCTTGCTCAGATCCTGGTGCTGAGGACCCAACTCCTCGAGAAGAAGATGAATGGAGGGACCAGGGTGGGAGGGAAATTGTGGGGCAGTCTGCTTCGACATCCCTGACCCTGCCAGCCTGGTTTTGATGTGCTGCTGTGGGGTGCTGAAGGCTGCTCCCCTCTGAGAGCTGAGGGTGCAAACCCTCAGGGGTTGTTTGAGGTCACAGGGATTACTTGAGATCATTTGTGCTGACTTGAGGTCATTGGAGTCCTTGGTAGGGGTCACTTGAGGCCATTTGGGCTGACTTGGACAGAAGTCCCCTTAGCACAGGCACTGCCTTTGGCCTTTGCTGTTCATAAACTCCAACCAGGATGGCAGAGACAGCAGTCAGGACAGCTGGACACATGTGGACACAGAATACCCAGATCAAGGTCTCTAATGCCCCAGAGATTTGAACTTCTCAGGAGGAAGAAAAGATTGGGAGACCTCTGCTATCAGTGGCCACAGCAAGGAGCTCTAGTGATTCATGGACTAATATGAACTGTCATTGTCTACTTTATTCCCTGTATTTACTTGCCCCTCCTGATGCAGGGACCGGAGGTAGAAAAGTCGGGAGGGACTGTTTCAAGTGTTCCTGGTTGTTAGAAAGGGTTAAGTTAATAATAACTAGGGTTTGTAAAGACAAATTGAGAAATAAGAAGAGGAGGGATTGAGAGGAAAGCTCATGTTTTTACAAACAATTTGATGGGTGAAGGTATGGGTGTTAACGTCTCTGAAACGGGTTTTAATGTCTACCAACTCTGGGCAGCAGGTTGGTTGCAGAGCCCAGACAGCTTGGCTCCTGAAACAGACAATGGTCTACACAAGCCTGAACTTCTGAACTTCGGGGTGAAGTAGTAGGTTCAAGGAGGGATATGTGGTAGGCGATTCAGGAAGGCTGTACCTTTCTAGCACCTCGGGCAATGGAGAAAGGAAGAGGGCAACATGTGGCCAGGAGTTTAGGATAAAAGGAGGCTGTGCCCTCTGAAACCTCAAGAGAGAAAGCCCCATGGGCGTGTGCCCTGGTGGAATCTCTCTGTTTATTCATTTATTTTAATGAAGTTGCAGGACTCCTCTGTCTCTTTTTCGGATATAAACCTCAGGGGTTTGTGCATTTTCCTGACAAAAGCAAGGCCTTGAAGTAAGCCAGGTAGACCCCAACATCTTTACGAGTGTCTAAGTTATTCTAGCTCTGTCCAGAAAGTAAACTCTAGCAGCTTAATCTTACTTACAGTATCTAAAGGTAATTTGCATTTCAAATTCATCTGAATCTTTTAAACAGTATTTTTTAAAGGTATACTGATATTATGAGAAAACTTTATAAAGATTTAATCAAATAATAGAAGTGGTCTTTCTTGGAAAGGATCTTCTGTGGTATCTGGAAAATCTAATAAAAATGCACAAAATTCAATGTACCTTTTTTCCTCCACCCCCCTGGGATGTCTACTTGTAGGTATTTCACGGAGTCTCTGGTTGCTGTAGACTTCCTACCTGTAAACATGTAAAGCTAATTCCTTAGCCTAGCCTGTCTCAGAATAACTCTGTTTAATGAACAAAGCCTTGTTGCTGTGCACTGTCAAAGGAAATTTTGCCAGTGTTTTTAATCAAAACTTTTAAGGTTCTTATGCATGCATTCTGGTTTTGTAGCACAGTAATCTTATCATTAAAGCTTGCAAATGTGTTTTTCTCCCTTATCAATTCTGTTCCCCGTTCAAGACTAGCTATTTTAGAGGAGGCCAAATTAGATTTGGCCTTGAATGAAATAGTCTGTAATGATTGAATTGGGGAAGATGTATTTTCAGTGAAAGTTTAGGCCATAGCCTACATTTAGCAGTTCGGAAATAGAAGAATTTTCTGCTTAAAGGGTACATTCAGGACAGTTTAATTTTAATTTTCTGCTAGTTGTTGCCAAGCTATTGTCAGTTGGTTTTTCTAGGAGAGTTTAAAAACAGCTATGTTTCGTTGGCAAACTTACAGCCTGTATTTCAACACTGATGCTTATAGAATTCATTAAAATGGCAAGCCATGTTTCTATATCTTAGCTTGCAAATATGTGATGTATACCATAGTTTTTGTACTCCCACGTGCTGTTAAGTCCATGCTCATTTTGAATAACATGTATAATGATGAGTAGCATTCATTTTGAACACAACCATGCCTTAAATAACATAGTTGAAAGACAGAACTATCCTTTCAGACTGTGACAACTCATTCATTGGATGTAACATTTTGGAGGCTTCTGTGAAAAGCTAGTAATTTTAATCAGAAATCAAGGGTTGGGCATTAACTTAAAATACTTAAAATATTATAAAAGTCAATTAAATAATTTTATTTCTCTCACCACAACTATGGCACTGATGAGCATTGTAACATTTGAATTTCCAAATGTACATGCTCTCCCCTAAACAATCTGTTTTGCTTAATTAGTAAAAAAAGTTTTCACTCTTGTGTAACAAAAAAACCAATCCAATACTGCATAAATCATAGTTCTGAATCTAAGTCTTTATTAAAGTGATAGAAGTCTTTAGAGGAGTGTTTCCATACTTAAGTTCCTCTACTTTCATAGGTTTTTATTTCTTACTGAAAGAGCAGAATGATGAGAAATCTCTCAAGAGGTGTAAGCTCTGTCATTTTTTGAAATTGACTCTCAAACATGTTTGTGGATATTTCCCTTCTTGGTATGTTGCTAAAATCTGGATCACTGAATATTGATATTGTAGTAAGCATTTAATTTAAGAAATGTTTCATTTTGTTATGGCCCTGGTTAGCCAGGCCAGGTAAGTGCATTAAACACTATGGGAGCATATGGCACTGCAGTCTGTACCAGCTATAGATTCAGTAAAAATGGCTGTGTTCAAAAATGTCTCTTGAGGCACCTGCTTTGGCACAAGCGTGCCCGAGAGAGTGGGAGCTCAGCTTCATGCTCCTGTTGGGGTACTCTAGCACTGAGTGGATGTGGTCAGGGAACTCTGAGAACTTTGTTTCCTGATGCTGCAAGGCTACTTCATTGGTAAGTAGTGTTCCCTACTAAACCAGACATGCAGAGCTCAGCAGTAGGGCCTAAGAGCCATTCAGGGTACATTGAAGAGAGTTTATTTTAGACTTGCTCTAGTCTGGTCCTATGGCCTTCGCAGGCAGTGCACATGAGGTGTAATTCTAAAATTTTGAGATGTTTATGCAGTTACAACATTAATCTGCAGTAAATGGAAAATGGAACGTGGGCAGAATAAACTCCAGAGAAGGAAAATTAAGACTGCACATTGTGTTTCACACTTTTACCAAATATGCAAATAGTTATTGTTGAGCAGCTGGCACTTGGTAACGTGTTAAAATGTGGGATCCTGAGGAGTCTTACATTAGACACCAATAAAATACAAGTACAATGATGATGTTCATAGACCTATGGCAGCATCAGCCTGTTTTATTTTAAGATCTTCCTTTTTCTGAATGTTCAAGAGGAGAGTCAAAATTTAGTTAATACAGATTTGGTCAAGCAACAAGGCACTTGATGATGTAAAAAGCAGGATGCTTCGTAATTCTTTGGTCCTGGCCTGTCTACCTCAAGCTTCTGAGTTTTACTGTATTTGAACTACACTGGTTCTCTGACTGTAGTGAGATAAGGTTTAATTTAGTCTCAAAACTGGTTCAGGAGAGATTTGTTTTCACTTTCTTTTCTGTACCTTTCTAACTAGAAATGGATGATAGCGTACTTGAAAAGGTGGGAGTACTGGTGAGATACTTTTCTTCCAGTGTACATTATTCTGTAGACATGCTTTTCCTGTTTCCGTCCCACAGTGAGGCTAAACTGCAATGACAGCAATGTATGGCAGGTATGTATATATTGTATGGTAAATCTGTTTGCAAGGGCCTCAACATACAGAACTGGTTTATTTCCAGGAAGCATTCTGGTGGTCTAAAGCAGTAGTAGTTATACAAAATCTTTCTGCAAGGTCTCCCCACTAGAGGATGACCCAAAATTGTTACCCAGGTAACTCTCCAATTTGTTCTTATTTTAGGACCAGTAATAATTTTGGGAATTTATTTTGGAAGGGGTGAAGATAATTGCATGTGTTAAACTTATACCGAGGAGATATTCTTATTGGAAAAATGTTTTTTGAATCTCATGCAAGCTGTAGCAGTATTTGGGCATCACAGTCGATTTTGCAGGCCTGTGGTTGAATTTGTGAAGGCAGGTAGGCATTCATTTATTCATTTAACTAAGCTGTTTTCTTTAACTGATGGAGAGAAATAAAAGTAGTTTGTTACATAGCTAGTCTGGAGAATCTTTGTCTTAAGACAGCAGAGAGGAAGCAGAGGTGGGTTTAATATAGAGAAGTCAGCCTTCCACTGAAGTTGTTCCTGAGCCTTTTATTTAGCTTGGTTTCTAACTCACTGTTAGCTCTGTCATTGTTCATTTTATGAAACTGCACATTTATGTAATGATTTTCTACTTCATTTACTTCCGTCTGTGTACAACATTAGCATGAATGCTGTTAAAAAGGTCAAAAAAAAATATAAAGTGGTTGTCCAACACTGATGAGAGATTTCATTGTTATTGTTTGGGCGTTTTTAGTGACGGTCATGTATTTGTCAGAAAGGGAGGAAGGAAATGAGCTGAAACTGGAGGACAATTTCTCCTACTGCCTCATAACTTTGACGTGTTATACATCAAACAAAAACTGCTTCTCACATTTACTTAAATTTCTGGATGAATGCTCAAGTAAATGAGATGCATTAAAAATGGATTTAAGATCAGACTGCAGAAGCAGGAGAAGATCAAGCCATCTAATTTGTGGGAACTCAGAAACCCTCCTTCAGGACTCTGCTGACTTGTGGCAAAGGAAGCAGTATGTTTAGAAACCCAGGAAGTGTGGATGATACACTGGAACATGTTGTCCAGAGAAGCTGCTGATGCCCCATAACAAGAAAGCTTCAAGGCCAGGTTGGATGGGCTGCTGAATAACCTGGTCTAGTGGAAGGTGCTCCTGCCCATGGCAGGGGCTAGAAATGAGATGGTCTTAAAGGGTCCTTTCCAACACAAACCATTCTATGACTGCTCTGAGAGAGTTCAGCCAGATTTCTACAGATTTCTGTTGTCAATGGTAATCTGTCATTTAGGGATTGTCGGGATGTCATCTATGGTTAATTCCGTGTATTTGATCACAGTACAAATGCAGGGAACACAGAAATCTCTAAGCATAAATTGCAATAGATGGTGCTATTTATTGATAAAAGTTGCCTGGTGATCAGTGTCTGTCAAGTCCCTGGCATACAAATTAGACTACTTAATGTGTAAGACAATTTTCTTGTTTTGTATGTCAGTTGCTATGGCCTTCCCAGACCATAGCTGTTGGAATCACAGCAGCTTACTGTTATTTCTTGCAAGACCAGTGGTGTTTGTTGTGTTGTGTAAGCACTATTTTCTGAGACATAATTTCTTGTGATAGAGGTAAATATACTGAATTTCATGACAATATTTTCCCTAAATAATATCTGCAGAACATGTATTCCATTCTTTGTTTCTTATTTTGAAGAAATTAAAGTTAAGAATTTGTGAGAAATTGAAGTAACAATGGAATCAAAGGGGACAGAGGAAAAAAGCAAGAGATAGCAAAAGAAAAAGCGAAGATATGGAGTTTGAGTAGAGTTTAAATGTGATCATAAATACAAAGTTGCTTGCACTAAGTCGGGATGAGAATATCTAAAGAGATTGTGATAAGAGAAACACTGGCAGTTAAAAAAAAAATCAAATAAGAGGATGCTTTGGTCTGCCCTAAGAGGACATTTTGAAATTAATTTGTTTTTAATATTTCATGCTTATAAAACCATACCTATAGTGATAGTGTAAGGGAAATCTTTAGGTAGTGGTTGTTTTTGGTAGCAATAGCATCTGTTAATGCAAACTTGATACAGCTTGCTCAGGTTTTCCTGTGACTTTAAAGACTTGCTCAGGTTTTCATGTGACCTTAAGGACTTGTTCCATGGCAATCATAAAAAGTAGTATATTAGTCCAGCTCTTCATGCTGTCATTATGGTATATTTTTCTCTTCATGATTTGTTCATGTCTAAATCATTTCTGAATTACCTGGTTGTTTTGTGCTAAAATCTACTGAAGGTGCAATTTGCTCTCAAGGAAGTGACTGTAATGACAGGAAATTCTGCCTCATTGCAATTGTGATAAAGGAGGAGGTCTACTTTGAAATAGAGAAATGAGTTTTGACCTCTATATCCTTATATCCCATGTTTGTGTTTAGCCTTGTTCATCAGAAGCAAGAGCACCTGTCCATCAGTAGGTATTCAGCTGTAAGGATTCATGGGACAGATCAGAGAGAAAGGCTTAAACCAGGAAATAAGGCTATATTGCTTAATAAGACAGCTTTTAATAACAGCTTTTTTTAATAACAGTTTTTCATAATAACAGCTTTTTGGGCATAATGTTTGCTTTGTCATGTTCAATAGTCAGGTATCTTTCTGGTCTACCTGTGGTAGGTCAATGCTGTGGAAAGACACCCCAGGAATTTATTTGGTTCTGTGTTCCCATTGTTACTGTAGGGAAGATCAATGGAATTTCTTTACAGGGAAAACCAACTAGATCAAGCGTAAACGCATTTGTACAAAAATTATTCCTCTCTGTAGAACCAAATTTTGCCCACTTCAGACCTCACTAAGCTTGGTAAGAAGAAGGATGAAGACCTGAGGCTTAATTTTATACAGATAGAGCAAGTATTTGGTTTCACATACAATTTAGCAATTACCAACATAAGGTACATAAACGATGAAAATGTTCTTCTTACATGCTGGTTGAATAGGCATTTGAGAATAGAAGTGCAGCCACTGCTGGCTGATACAGTGAGGGCAGGAATGCCCTGTGTTTTAGGATAATTGCTTTAATTGAAACAGGTGTACCACAGCGCTGCAGCAATTTCACTACTTTGTGATCTCACTCTAAAGTTTAAAAGTGGCTTTTATCATTTTAATTTCCTTTACTGGAACACCTCAGAGAAGCAACATGAAATGCCTTGAAAACATTTTCCATTATCTGCAAGTAGTTCTAAAGTGCTCTCTGCTGTCCTTCCCACAATGAATGCATTTTGGCTTGCTTCAGGGGATTTGCCTTGCCGAATTCCAGCAACCAGGACCTGGACTTGCATCTTGAGACACATTTACTGGACATGTGTGAGGTGTGCTGACTGGGAAAATTAATGCCTTCTGGATGGGTGAGGGGCAGTTTGTTATGCTAAGGCCACTCATTAGTGCTGAATTAAATGTTCTCATTCTGTTTCCAAATGTTAAATTGCAGGTGTTGTTTGAAGTGCCAGTGAAACCTTTTTGCGGTTCTTATCCTATCACTGTTAGTTATCAGGGCAAGCAGTGTGAAGAGATGAATGTTTGAATCTTTGTCAAAAGATTGCAAAGAGGCCAAGAGACTAAAAATCTTTAGATTCTAAAGTCTCATTTGAGCTATGTATGCTTGTCATTCTCATCCTACATACAGCCCAGATGGAAATGAGTCTTGAGAGTGGAAGAAAAGTTTTGAAAATGTCTGAGCAAAGAGGGGAGTCTGGGTTATTTTATGCTTCCTTATATTTCTCATGCTTCATTTTTTTTCATTGTGTCATGGCCTTTAACTATATCCACAGTTTCATCCTGCAGGGTGAAGTAGGTAAGTGCATTCAACTTGTAAAGTCTTGAATAGCTCTATCCTGGCACGACTTGCCTGGAAAAAAAAGTACTGCTTCTTTTTGTGTAAGTTTTTAGCATGAAAAGATACTCATGGTAATCCTGAAGAGTGTAGTCTACTATTCACAAAAGAATTAAAGATGCAATGGATGTCATTCCATATCATTTATGTTGTCCAGATTTATCATCAATATATTATGAAAAAGTGAGGAAGAATTTCTGTGCCTTTCCACTTCTCCTTTGAGATATTCAACTACTGTATTTATTTTAGCAAATTTTTGCTGATGGACAGTAGTTCATTGCATACTGACAGAGTTCATACATTTCTTTCTCAAATGCCTTTCCTTTTAAGACTGATATTTTAAAAAAATCAAACGACTTTCCATTCCCCAAGTGAGGACATCTGTGACAGGAAGAAATAAAAGGGACAGATTTTATGCTTTGTCTACCAGTTGATCCAGTCCTTTCTCAACATAGTGGTAGAGAACAATTTGAGAGGGTGTTTTCTTCACACAGGTATCAAAGAGATGGAGGTGAGGACTGTAAACAGACTTGTATTACATTTTTGTTAGGGCTGACTGTGGCAGGCTTGGTATGTGATTATAGGAGTTCATGGGCAGCTGAGTGAACAGCAGGGAATTGCATTGTTAGGCTCCAGTACCCTAACTGGAAAAGACTCTAGACAACCCTGAGGAATATGGTGATCCATCTTTGCATTAAAACTTGGGTAAAAGTTGATGTTCAAACTTCATTTTTTTTTCACCAAAACATCTTAAGGTAGTGGAACTGTAGAGCCAATTTGAAACCCTGTCGTAATTGTAATCAGCCTTATTTAAGACAAACAAAGTAAGTTAGTGCTGAATTTTTGGAAACAGCTGTAGTAAAATGCGTGTCAAAGATATCTAGAAGTAAAGCATTTCACCTACAAACCTTTACAAACTCCTACAAACCTAAAAGGCCTTTAAAAAGATAGGAAATTAGTTGACCCCTGTGCAATGTTATTCTCAAAGATGAGTGTTACCAAGTGCTTCTTGATTATTTCTAAGCACACAGAAATTATCTTTTACAAGATTGCAAGGTGATCATAAACTGAGATATCTGTTAAAGAGCAGCTACTAGACTCCAATTTTCAATTTGTTTCCTTTGCCTTCCCGGTGTGTTTGGTGCATTGCAGAGTTCTTGAGGCTTCCTTTAACTCTCTAATACACTTGCTTTTTTTTTCCCCCTCTTCCCCTAGTATATCTTATAATTCTTGCCATAAAAGACATGTTCTTTTGCCCTATATAGACAAGTTCTTGATTTGTGCTTGGTCACAGTAGTCTCGTACGATCTAGCAGGTTTTTTCAAAGAGCCCTTCAGATGACACGAGATGTGCTTTCTTGGGCTGAGATGTGCTTTCTTGGGCAACTGTGCACCAGTAACTAAAGAAGAGTTTTGCTTGTCAGAGAACCCCTTTCAATATGGATGACTGCATTAATTCTCTTACTCTTTCTCGTTGCTGAACTAATAATGCATTTTATTTCTACCTTTGAGTCAGTTTCCAGGTAGGAGCAGATGAAGCAGAGCTTAATTTTGTCAGGATATGATAGGTTCTATTACATTAACTTTCAAGGGAACAAAATTAATCTCAACTTACATCATGTTTCAAGTGCAGTAAATTCAAAAAAATAGTAAGAGATGAAAATAATGAAGAGGAAAAAACTCTGGCTGAAAAGTTGAGCATTGTTACTGTATATTCAGTACTGGGTGGTGTTGCATTAAAGCTACACTTGATCTTTTTTTTTTTTGTTTCAGGTTAAAACAATACTGTTCTGAAGGCACTGTTTTTGTGCGCTTTAATTTTCAAGTAAGCTGCCTGCATATGCATCTTAGTTGAATCTCTGAAAGCAAAACCACTGAATGACAGGAAAAAGCTACTAGTACATAGAGTAGATTTTTGATAGAGGACATTGTAGCTATTTGTAGGGTAGACTTTGATTCCACATTTCAATTCAGGCAAGCATTTCAAAATAGTGATATTTCGCCTTTTAATAAAATTTGGGGGAAGTAAGGTGCAAGCCTTACATTTCTGCTTAATATTGGAGTTAACTCTTAATATAGAAGGCAGATCGATGTCAGGAAGAAAAATGCAAGCTTATAATTCAAAACATACCCACATTTAGTTTCCCATAGGTAACTTGATAGCACTTGCTGCTTGCTTCAATAAACATTGCACCAAACTGCAGTATGAAAACCCTAGCTCAACAGCACAGCTCTTCTCTCTGCACATAGATAGAAAAGACAAATTAAATAGGGGAACTTATTGCATTAGAGCTTTATGAGATGTGTGCTGCAGAGCCTTTATTCCATCAAGTGTGGTGTTAGATATATTTCACTCCCCTTTCTTACACAAATAAAGCTTTCTTTCTCATATATAAAAATCAATATAGTTAAGAAGAAATGCAATTGAGACTTCAATAAACATCCTAAAGCCCCTTTCTCATTCCTGCTTAGCTAAGATCAAAGCTGCAGACTGGTGCAGATATTCCATATGGAAGTGGAATTACTTTGTGTCTTCTTTTATCCTTTCAATGCATGTTTCTCACTTTTGTCTTTAGAATTTCTTGAGTATTCAAGCCTTGTACTTCCCATTTGCACAGTGGTGAATGAATATGAAATTCATAGTTTATGAGCCTGTGTGCATACCCAAGGTTACTTTTTCTTCCCATACACTGTATGAAGGAACCCCTACCCTGTATGCAGTTTGGGTTGTCTGAGAGGGTACTTTGAAAAGGCAGGAGGGTTCACAAAAGTGCAGAAAAAAAATTAGGAAGAGTTCTACAATGTCTCCATTGTAGTGGGAAGAGTATTAATCCCAGTTTACAAACTGTAGTGAAGGCAAGGCTACGTAGATTTTTTTATGCCAGCATCATAAAGCAAACAATTTTGCTCTGAGTTAAATGAGAAATACACTGCTATTTTTCTTACTATTAACCTTCAACATTTCATCAGAAACAGGCATTTTTCATATTGTTTTTACCATGGGAAATACAGTATTCATCTCTCCAAATACATTTTGACAAATATTACCATGCTTTCATGTACTGGTAAGTTAGTTAACTTGAAATATCATCACCTGCTACCATGTTGAGCATGGCCCTTTATGTCCTGTGACAGAAAACTTTGTGAAAGAGTGAGCATTCATGAATCTCAAAAAGATGGCAACTGTCCTCCAAGCAGTTTGTAGACATACGAACTCAAGAGACTAAATGATAGTGTCCCTACTCTACAAGTTTCAATCAGCTTTTGCTGGGTAAACTTTGTTTCAAGTATCTCCAGAGTAAAGAATGGATGATCAAGGTGTAGAAATAATTTCTTCTGAAAGGACGGGAAGACAAATAATTTAAGCATTAATCCTGGACTGGAGATATAGGTTCAGTTTCTTCTTTTATACGTGGACTTATTTGGGATTCTTGACAAGTTTTTTATACTCCTTAGTTACATCTGTACTGTGCTTCCCGCTGTGCATCCCACTGCCCACATCCTTTGTGTCCCCCAGAAACATTCTAACTCTGTGTCCACCCCCGTTTCTGTATCTCCTGATCCTCACAGTGCAGCAGCTTAGGCACTCAAAGGAGCTGTGGTGCCCTGCAGGCAAGTGTCAGTCAGGCTGCCTGACCCTGACCAGCAGGCAGACACCCTGAAGCACAGTGAAGGTAAAGTGCAGAAGCTGTGTCCATTCCTCAGCCTCACATTGTTGCTCCACAGGGCTGTGATTCTGAACTGCTCTGGGACTATTAAGTTACACTGGCTTGATGTATGTTGTTATTGTGTTGCTTATCAAATCACAGTTTTTGATGGTTTCACACTACCACGAAATGATTGAGGTTGGATGGGACATCTGGGAGCTCTCATGTACACCTAGAGCCAGGACCATAGCCAGCCACCTTTTGAGTAGCTCCAAGGAGACAGATTCCACACCCTCTCCAGGCAGCCTGTGCCAGTGCTTGCACTAAAAAAAAGCCTTTCCTGATGCTCAGAGGCAGCCCCCTGTGTTTCAGCTTGTGCCTGTTGCCTCTGTCTCGAACTGTCACCCTAGTAACGCTGTGGAAGAGTATTAGTTGTCTTGCTAGCATCTTGTTTTACATCTTAAAGGAAAAGAAAATGAAAAGAATACAGTTCTAGATTTATTTTTGTCAGGTCTCAAGTTATTTTCTTAGAATAAGGACAGTAAAGAAAGATCACAATTTACTATCCTAACAGCATGCTGACAAAAATCCTAAACATACCAATTAATTTTCTAATAAAGTTGGATCATGTTAATGTGTTCAAATATATATTCTTTACTTCTGTCACTAAAAGCTAAGTGTTCCATTTTTATACTATTGTCTATTTGTCAAGACTCTAGGAGGAAGCAGAATGTGTGAATGTGCTCTGCTTCCTACACTGCAGTTGCAATATTTATTCTGAAATATTAGTTATTCTAAACATAATATCTTGAGGTATTTTTCCAGTATTTCTGTAGATAATCTTTCTGCCTTGGTCTTAGAAACAAGGAGATGGTTGTCATTTCAAGGTGATGAGCTGATTTCCGCTGAAGGTAATTTCTTCAGTACCTCAAGTTTTTATTAGGGGGAAAACAAACATTCTGTCTTCTGATATTTATAATGGATTTAAAACATATTTGAAACTTTTTTAAAAATATTTTCTTCTCTCTAGAAAATACGAAGAGTATCCTCGTGATATATGAACAAGAAGCAGAAGAGTGGGCTCTGTATTTAAAATCTCTTTTTGGACTCATAGTGAACAAAGAAGGAATCTTACTCTACGATCTAAAGAATTCATCTTTCAAGCACCAGAAGCTACTCTGTTTACTGTCTTACAAATGTAAACTCCTGATACTCTCATGTGGACTTCTTAACTGCCTGGATCAAAAGAGAAGTTATTTTCTGGAACAAGTTTTAAAACCTCCAGATAACGTGGTAATTCTGCTTTGTGGAGTGGAGAATTCAGAGATTCTTTATGACATACTGACTTTAACTGGAGGCAGCAAAGAGATTTCTACTGATCAGAAACCTGAGGAATATATTTCTGTTGTAAAAGGAATTATTCAACCAGGTAATATAGTACTGCTTGTTTGTAATCCTTAGGTCTCTTACCTCCTCTCAGCTCTTGCTATTTCACCAAGATTTTGTCTACCAAGCAGAATATGGTGCTTCTCTCTTTGTTACATGCAAGGTGCCATTTTCTTGGAATGGGAGCTTGTGCTTGAGAAAGACATCCTGCAGTTCAGGATTTTTACTCAGAGCTTAACCTAGTTTTGGATGCACATGAACAACCAAGAATATTCTTTTGAACACTGGGGTAGAGAGACCCCAGCTGAATGAGTGACCTAGCTGGATGTCTCTGCTGCCTTGTCCTTAAGCAGGTAGGCTTAAGTAGATTATAGGGCTTTAAAATCTGCTCAGAATATGTCTACACACAGTCTGCCTAGATGAAGTCAGTGTTTTCAAAAGAACTCCTTCGACCCAGCCATCTTCTCTTCAGTACTGAATAACCTTTTCCTCAGTATGTATCTCAGACATGGTGATTTGGGCTCATTACAGTTGTCTGTTTTGGTTTCAGAAGGTAATGTTTGCAATTTCTGTCTGTGTCCAATATGTAGCTTCAGGATGAAGCTTCTTGGCAGTTTTTTAATGGGATGAAAACAGTGGGTCTATATTCTGCATGTGTATATATAGGAAGTAACTGTGCTTAGATACTATCAGTTGACACATGCACAGGAAATTGCAAACCCTTCTGCAACAATAAACAGTTTCCCTAGAAGGCACAGGAAGGTCCTTTGCTTAGGTCAGTGCATTCACCAGAATACTTACATGTGCCCTTGGGACTTAGATGTAATGCCAGAGGTTTAGTAGGTCTTCAAATGATCTGTGCTTTGACAGTGACCAATATCAGCAATTTCAGAGATTAGGAGAAAGCTGAATTAATGAATAGTTGTTGAAGGCCTCAGTCTCAGTGTGTACATCTTTATGGAGGATGCATAGAGTGTGGCTGGGGTCAGATGAGTTCAGTGCACTGAGCTATATCCAGCACTGGAAGTGGTGATGATCCCTCATGCTTCAGGGCTAAACCCTCCTCCACACTCATAGCTTAGAACTGCTCTGGCCCTGTTTCTTTGTGTACTGGTCTGCCCTGGCCACCAGCCAGGCCAGCTTAGATCAGTGCTTGATAGGAGACCTCTGCTCTGCTCTCTGTTGCATGGTGGAAGTGTTCCAGCTAAGAGATTTGCTTTCATCTGGGTGTTGATTTAAGCTCTGAGGAATGAAGATGTGTACAGTTTGTCAGTACTTACCTTTGCTTAAAGATAATGGTGTCTGTATATATGATACTCTTTTGTAGAATCCTGTTAAGCTCTTAGCCTTTGTGATACCTGTGACAGGGATTTTGACAGATTGCACATCTGGGAAAGAAGATTTTTCCCTTGTTGAGTATATACAAGGATTTTTTTTTCCCTTGGAGCGTATTATTTTGCCTTTCATCAGCACCAGACACACAAGATTTCCCATTTCTCTTCATATGGATTATCGTCTTCTATCCCTTTTGTTTTCAGTGCTCATCCCTAGACCCTTACATTCTTGGCCCTTTTAGAGACAGTGATGAAAACACTTTTGTGTATATTCTTTGTGGGTTTTTGTTCCTTTTTTTCCTGCTTAACTGTTCATTACTCTTAACTTATTCTTCCAAGCATTTGTAGCTCCTTGTCTCTTCAGTATTGACAAGAGCTGTCACTCTACCAGTCTAAAAACTTAATAATGTGCTTTTATTATAATGGCCCCACCAAAGCTGAAGATGGATGCTAAATCAGGTTGTTATCTCACAATTTAACATTCTCCTGAAGAATGTTAACAATGGCATAGCATAGGTGCTAGTAGTCACCACCCTTCTACTACAGACTTCCCTATACTCAAGAAAGCTCATAGGCAGAGTGAGTTCTTAGCTGTCTCTTCTCTCCTAGGTGCTATTCTCTTTGTACTGTCCCTACAAGCTGTGATGGAAAAATAGCAAAATAAGTCTCATTTTATTTATGCCCCCATAATTATTTCACCTACCAGATGGTGCTCTTTCATCTTCTTGGAGCAGACAGGGCTTTATCTGTTAAAATTTCCTTCTGGCTCTAAGGTAGTATATATGCCAAACATTCTAGGCAAAAACCAAAACTAATTAAAATGTTGAGTAAAACTAAATAAAACAGAAGATGCAGGAGGTTTTGTACTCAGCCGACAGCTTGTTTGTCTGTAATGTGGTTCAAAGACAAAATCTGAATGGTTTGCCATGCCTGTTTGAACATGTTCTTTGAGGAGTAAAGGGAGAACTACGACATGGAGAGTGACCTTTCTAACATATATTTCCAGGATGCTGACAGACTTTATTATATTCATCTTCTGCATGAAGAGGAACACAAATATTTTTATTGTTGTCAAAAGATTCCTTTCGCAGGATTTGTTTGTAAAATATTTCACTGTTTGAAAATGCCACATTCAGATGGTTTTGAATTTTGTAGATCCCGTGCCTATTGCCATAAAAAAGATAACTCCCAGAGAAAGATGAGAACACTCAGAAGTTTTATTGTTCTATGTTAACATCTAAGATGGCCCAATGAGACTCTAGAATTCTGACTTTTCTTTGTCAGCTTTTCCCAATATTGTTGAAAGTAGAATCAGGACATATATTTTGCTTGCATCTGTCTTTTCCTTCTCCTGTGTCTTTCTACTATTGTCCTTGGTCTGCTGAACTGTGTATCCTTTTTTTAGATTAAATTGACATATTTTCAATGTTTTAATTCAGTATCCTGGGGTACTAAACATACCTGGGTTTTTCTGTTTAATCCTGAAAGACTTCAAATTCAGGCAGCATGTGTTTATGTAAAGAATTTGTAGATAGATATTTGCATCTGTAAGTGGTTAACTTGGATTCTTAAATGTCTGCAATTTCTCCTGTAGCTGTCCTCAGTATTAATGGTGCAAAAAGAGAACAGGTCTTATCTAATACAAATAATTTTCTGTGACACTGTTTCTAAAATGTGCTGACACTTTTGTTAGACTTTTGGTGGGACTTCTTGGTACAGCTCAGGAGTCGTAAGTATCCATTAGTCTGCTTGCAGTTTTATTAGGTTTCATTTTTTAAAGCTCAACAAAAGCAACTCTGGTCACTTCCACTTCCATCCTTTTCCCCAAGCAGTGATATCCCTATTTTTCCTTTCAATGCCGAAATATGAAGAGAATTTACTCTACAAAATTTGATAGTTGAGAACAGCCCAGCAAACCTACATGTATCCATTCATTATCTGCTATTGTATTAAAAAGTGAGAGGTACATAAACATAACCCAACTAGAAAATGGTACCTGGAGTCTTTGACAGCCCAGGAAAGATTCTCAGAAAAAATTTGTAACTTTTACCTGAGACAGCAATATGCCATTAATTTCTGATTGTTTACCTAAAAGGTATTCCATGTATCTGCACACAATTTTAGTGACCAAGAAGAGTAATGTTGAGAAAACTATTTTTACACTAGTAGTAGGGTATAGATGTGGACAAATGAGATACTAGCATAGGGGTTTTTTTCTCTGATAACTAAATGTGGGAGAAGCAGACTGGGAGTTAAAATAGGGCTTAACTCATGCAGATCTTCAGACCACTTCAAATATTGAAGGGCTAATTTCCATTGTACAGACTACAGAAAAGAGAAAAAAATAACTATATTTTTACCATAACTTTTATGGTATCTGTTTCTTGCTTCATTTCTGGTACAGTGGCATAAATTTTATTGTAATTTCCTGTAATTTCCTATTGTAAAATCCTGTAAAATCCTATTCACAGTGGTACTCAAATACAAGTAATGAATGCCAATGGATTTCCTTAGGCTGTGAGCAAGACTTGTGCTGATGAGCTAAACCCGTGATTTAAGTGGGAACTTTACCATTGGCTTCAGTAGGCAAGTGCTTCACCTAAGTTTTGACCCTGACTTGGAGTCTATGAGAAAGCTAAGCTAAAGTGCTAAAAACTCCCAAAGTTGAAGAAAAAAGAATTTTTGGTCTTGTTTGTTTGTGAATACTGTTTGTGTGTGTGTGTGTGTGCGTGTGACCTAAGTCTTTGTTGTGAAGATTTCTCCCCTGAACATGCAAGACTGAGTAAATAGAGGAAAGTAGGTGGGTGGTTCTGGCCTCGTTCACTGCCAGGAGAGGTTTCAATAAATGAGACCACATGGTTGTGCCTCTGTTTACTCCTTCCCCAATGTATTTACATTCACACAGTCCCTCCCACTGTTGGTGTTTTAAGGTAGTGATGTCCTCTTCTTTCTGCAGAGCACCTCAAATGCCAATTATTTTTTTTATTAAAATGAAAATAAGCTGTGTGACTGTATCATAAGCACAAGAATGGAAGGGACATTTTGTTAGTTGGTGTGTGCTGCAGTATAGCTCTCATTTCCATTTTGCCCTGCTGATGAGTCTTTGAACTACTCTGGAGGGACTGCTAAAATTACCAGGTATGCTGTGTTTCTACATTCCACACAGAAGGGATGCCAGTGCAGTGATGGGGGTTGGTAATGGCTGACAACAGAAAACTGGTTTGTGTCACTAACTTCTTTCATCTGACATGAGATCCTGGCTATTTCAAAGCAGAAGAGAAACTGAAGTGATTGTCTGGAGGTGGCAACCCCAGATAAGATGCTGAGACTGTCATCCCCTGTCACTTAAATCGTTTGACTTCCTTGCCGTTTCTTCTTTTTTTTCTGCAAAATTCAGAGAAGACTTTACTTGTTGGGGTTTATTTGTGAGGTCTGTTAGGTTCCTCAGCAGCTCATGTTCTAATCTATGTAGCTATTCGTAGTAACCTGTATCCTTAGATTCTGAAGTATGTGTCATGCCTGTGATGTTTTTTTCCTCTTATTTTTGACAACAATTGAATGAAAAGTTACTACACTGGGAAAAGTGAGTGCACTGACATCTTAAAGTTTTTTAGCATGTTTTTAGAATTTTTTTTAGCATTTTTAGGAGCATTTAGGGCAAACTCATTAAAAGTTTACTTAGTAATTAAAGTCAGATGACTAGAACATAAGCATTATTGCAACAGCATGTGCTAACTTATCACACTGCAATTTTCTGTTTATTTAATTTATATTTTTTTTATTTTAGAAATTAATCTAATGGATTTATCATTTTTAGTCTGCTCTTTCAAGGTTTGAAATGGACATCATCCGAATTTATGTATTGTTTATGGCCCAGTCAGCAGTCAGTATTTAATTGCAGTTGTGAGTCTGTTTCTAAACCTGACAAATGATTTAAGATTCCCAAAAAATATTTTTGCAGGTAATGCTGTAAAATGGCTGTGTGAATCTGTAGTCTTATATGGCCTTCATGTAAAGTATTATTGTGTCTGACTGAGTCTTGCATTGTGGTTACCAGTCACAATTACTGAAAAGTTATTGTTGGAAGGCATCTAGAGAAGACCTCTGTAAAGGTACCCCTTGTATATTTTTTGCACACAGCTGTTGTTATAGCAAAATTGCTATTTGTAATTTCACCATAATGTTACTCCTGTTAGATTAGTGCCATCTTCTTGGAAGTGGGATAAGAGAAGGGTTGTTTTGCAGTCCAGACTAAAGAAATTGTCACTTATCTCTGAAAAAATTAAGTATAACACCTATTTAAGTTCACAGTAGAAAAATAGAATCAGATTTTGCTCTTGGTAGGGTCTCTGAGTACTTACTTAAAAACCTGTGAGTCCTGAACTTGGTCCTGAAAATGTTAATACAGTATCTTACAGGGCACAGGCTGAGAGAGTTGGGCCTTGAGAAGAGACAACTGAGAAGAGACCTCATCAATGTCTGCCAGTATTTGAAGAGAGAGTGTCAAGGGGGTGGAGGCAGGCTCGGTGAGGCCAAGCAATAGGACAAGAGGCAATGAGCAGAAACTGATGTTCCACCTAAATGTGAGGAAGAACTTCTTCACTACATGGGTGACTGAACACTGGAACAGATTGCCCAAAAGGTTGTGGAGTCTCCCTCACTGGAGATGTTCAAGATGTGCTATCCTGTGCCATGTGCTCTAGGATGACCCTGCCTAAGCAGGGAGGTTTGGACCAGATGAGCCACAATGGTCCCTTCCAACCAGACCCATTTGGCAATTCTGTGTTGGGTGCTGTTTAACATATTCTTTGGTGGCATTGAGTGCACCCTTAGCAAATTTGCTGCTGATGCCAAGCTGTGTGGTGCAGTCAACCTGTTGGAGGGAAAGGATGCCATTTGGGGGGGACCTTGACAGGCTCGAGTGGTGAGCCCACCCAAACTTCATGGAGGCCAGCAAGGCCAAGTGCAAGGTCCTGCACATGTTGGGGCAATCCCAAGCACAAATACAGTTTGGGTGGAGAATGGATTGAATGCAGCCCTGAGGACTTAGAGGTGTTGGTTGATGAGAAGATCAACACACACTTACAGCCCAGAAGGCCAGCCTCATCCTGGGCTGCATCCAGAGCAGCATGGGCAGCAGGGCCAGGGAGGGGATTCTGCCCCTCTGCTCTGCTCTGGTGAGACCCCACCTGCAGTGCTACATCCAGCTCTGGAAGCTCCCAACATATGAACAACATGGATCTGCGTGAGCAAGTCCAGAGGAGGCCATGGAGATGCCCAGAGTACTGGAGCACTTCTCCTGCAGACAGGCCAAAAGAGCTGGGATTGTTCAGCCCAGAGCATGGAAGGTTCTGGGGATAGGACAAGGGGAAATGGCTTTGAGCTGGAGGAGGGTAGGTTTAAGTTTGATGTAAGGAAGAAATTCCTTACAATGAGGATGGTGAGGAGCTTAGGGAATGGATTGCTTAGGGAAGCTCTGGCTGCCCCATCCCCGGAAGTGTTCAAGGCCAGGTTAGATAGGGTTTGAACAATCTGGTCTAGTGTAAGGTGTCTCTGCCCATGGCTAAGGGGTTGGAGCTAGATGTTCTTCAGGGGCCTTTCCAACCCAAACCATTCTGTGATTCTATGATACTGTCTGTAACCAGATCTATTGTGTTAGCAAACAGAGCACTGAACAGTTGTCTTGTCTTCCAGACTGTAATGTCTATATCCATTTCAGTTTCTCACTTTACTGCATGATTCTATTCTCCCTCCTTACTCCCAGTTCCTCTCCCATTGTTTGCTGTATTGACTTTCAGGGAAACTTCTTCCTGAAGTACATATTTCTCACCAGCTTTGATAAATTGAAAAAAAATCAGTCAAAAGGATGTTTATTGAAAGGGATAAATACAGTTGCATCTAAAGATCTCTCTAGGCTTCTTCCTCTGTACTAGCTCTTGGATTTGTTCTATGATTTTTTTTCTACTTGCAGAAAAAAAGCTTTAAATAGCTTTATCTTACATTTAAAATACATATAGATTTTCATCTAAAAATGAAAGTGGAAGTCAGTGTGATGATATTATCTCCTTTGCTATTTCTTATTTTTTCCTAGATAAACCATGGGATGAAAATCCTGGAGACTCTGTGTCTTACATCTATGAAGCAGTTCTTGCGGATGGTGAGTTGAATTGCCCTTGCATTCCACAGAATAAATCCGGTACTTCTCAGAAAATTAAATTTGTTCTCTTACATCTTGTTAGACATGAAAGGCAATAAACCATGCCTACCATAGCATGCAGTTGTGTAGAGGAGCATGCCTGTTCTCAGACATCCACCCCCAGATCAATACCCACACAATCTTGTGAGTGTGAGAAGGGGAGGAGATCCAGGGTAGGGTTTTTTTTACTATGATTTCAGTGCAAAGAAAAAGGAAGACATGGAGAGCTTTCATTTCCTGTTCACAACATGAGGAATTTTGCTTGTAAAAGGAGTTGATTTAAAATTTCATTTACATCAGTCCTACTCACATCACATTTGCAGCATCATTCATTGGCAGCCAGTGGCTGGGAGATCTACATTACGGCTTCAGCCCCTGTTGACATTTGCCATTTTGGTTTATTTGTAGCTGTGAAAGTTTATAAAGGGTTCTAGTAGGAATTACAGATTGGCAAAATCTTAACTTGCTTTTAGTAAAGAGCTGCATAGCATGTTTCCTGTTCTTACTTAGAGAACTTTATTTCTGGGTTGACACTGTTGCAGAGTAATTGCCTTAATGGCACCAGCATACTTACCAATGGAAAAGGATGAGTAAGTTATTCCAGAATTCCTGGCATAGCTATTCTGTGCTGCTGGACTCTGAGGTTAGTGGCTTTCTTTCCTATTCAACCCCCATCCATATTCTGATAGGGGTCTCTTTGTGAGTCTCTTGGGCATCTTGGGTGTAATGGTGTGGTCTCAAGCAGAAAGCTGCTGTAAACCTGCCCTGGTTTATCCCTAGAGACGTATTGTCAAGGTTTCTGTGGATGTCTCTTTTGGTCCTGTGTTGAATGTGCCATGGGTCAGTGCACTGAAAAGTGTGTTGGTATAAAGAAGGCTTTCTGGCTCATCATACAGGTGCCAAATAGGTTGACACCACCATTTCTCTCATTCGTCGCTGTTACGTCCAGAAAATGAGATAGTAAAATAGGGAATGGTTAGAGAAAACAGTCCCAAGAAAAGAAAGGACTGAGAAGATGGTCCTCCAAGCTACTTCTATTTTCTTATGGCTGCTTGAAGAGTAGCTTTAAGTCCAAGTTTACTGTCAGCTAAATGGTTGATATTGAAATAAAGTGATTTGGGGATTTTCCAGCAAAGAAAGTCTTGCATTGAAAGCAAAAGTTTCAGTTGAAGTCTTTGCAGAAGTTTCCTGAACAGCCGTTCTCAGTCAGCTTTTGGCAGTCATCCTGAAAGCACTGGTTGTCTGCCTCCTTTGCTGGTTAATGATGTCTAGTTATTGCCAAGAGGACCATTAAGAGATCATCCATTGTTGTGATGAGTGAAAGAGCTAGTTAGAAATTAGAGATTGCCAGTAATGGTATCATGCATGTAAGGTTATGGCTGACTCCCAAACAAGTATAAGGAAATGCATGGTCAACATTCTTTCTTTAGTGATGCAACAGGGAGCAGTTACCTGATACCACTGCAGAGCTTTGGAGGGAAAAGTAGCCCAGAAGTGAAACAACTGGAATTTCCAAGGTTCAGTGTGTCAGTCTTTACAAAGCCAAGAAAGATAAGATGGCAGCTGCAAATTAGCTGGTATTTGTGCCCTCCAGGATGTAGGTGAATCTTCAGGTAAACAAACAGGATTTGACTTTGGAAGAATTGTGAAAAAGTGTTTCCAGGGACTGACTGTCCTCTCTGCATCTTTCTAGTAGGAAGCAAGTGTATGCAGTGCTCAGTTGTATGAAAGACACAGAACAGAAATGTTGGGAGAAATTATAAACCAAGAAAGGGTTTTTGCTGAAACCTATAAATTCCCAAAAGAATGATGCTTCAGGTGAAGTGGATAGTGGCTTGCTGAAAGCTGAAGTTTGTTTTGAATATACAAGCATCGTACAAAAGAAAGGATAAGCTGAAAGAAGATGGAATTCTAGTTTGAACTGGAATGAAA
The DNA here is from genome assembly GCA_024734555.1 of Trochalopteron elliotii. NCBI lineage: Eukaryota > Metazoa > Chordata > Aves > Passeriformes > Leiothrichidae > Trochalopteron > Trochalopteron elliotii. Next base: position 1,131,712 of record JANPWX010000602.1, on the reverse strand, counting down.
GTTGGACAGAACAGAAGTATAAATCTAAATGGGAAATCTGAAGCAACAAGGGTGGAAAGAACGAGTAGATGACAGGACATGTTAAAAATAAGATCAGTAAAAAATACCCCTATATTCATTAAAGCAAAGAGAGACGGGGAATGAGCAGGTGCTAACAATCAATAAGAAGTGATTGACTAAAGTGAATTGTGCAAGGCCTTGAGGGAAAAGGTCAGAACATACCTTGGAAAATGGAAAAACAATATGATCACTGAAATCCTTTGGGGAAGTATGGGCTACAAGCAGATGTGAAAACAATTGATTTGCTGCTGAGTGAGGGGAAAGATCCAGTTGCAGAATGCTAATGACCATGATATGAATATATGAGGACTCAGTCCTGTAGGTGTTAACAGAATAAATCAGCTCTTCAGCCACTCACAGATGTTGTTATGTGCTTTCTTTATTTTTTGTTTCTGGGTAAGAAGAGAGGACTTGTTATAATTACTACGGAGCTGTATTTTGAGATTATACCTTGTCGTTCCTCAGGAGAATTTCTGTTCTCTAAAGAATCATTATTTATAATTTGTACTAAGGCATAAAAATGAAGCAATTGTACTAGAATCTGGGTATACAGCCTCATCACCACAATAAAATATAAATCCATTATTGTGGAACTGCAAAATAGAGCTAAACTCAGATTTGGGTACCCATTAGGTGATACTCAACTTTCAAAAAGGTTCCTCCCCTTCTGTGAAACAGCTTTGGTTTTTTTTAGCATTTGCCACTAAAGCTTGTATCCTAGCACTAATTACCTGAAGCAATTAGGGGTGGGCAAGTACAGCACAAAAGGTGATTTTAAAGGGTGATAGCTGTCTGCCTATCAAGTTTAACAGCAGACATGGTTTGGTCCTGCTCAGTGTCTCATCAAGGTAAAATATGTGTGCATACATGTATATCGGTATCCTTTACCAAACAAAACTGAAGAAATGCCAGCACTTTTTAACAAAATAAATGGTATCCCCTCTGCAGATGAAGAGCTCTAAGAGTACCTCTGCTATGCTGTTCTTTTCCTATAATGCTATCTGAAGTCCCCTTTTAATAAAATGTGTCTGTTCTGTTGGATTAAAGGACATTGTCTTAGAAGCTGAAGACCTCAGATTACCTTCTGATTCATAACTCTAACAAAAGGGAAATAATCAAGAGTTAGAAAGCAAGCATGGTTTTCAGATGTGTCTAAAAATATCACTCTTGATTGTGTTCCCAAGAAAGCAGCGTACCTTTTAGCCCACTTTAAGGGTCAATAGATTTTAGCTATTTCAAACTGAAGGTGGGAGTAAATTGCGAAGCAGCCTGTCCCCAGTGAGTCAGTCCTGCTGACAACTCACTTTTTTCCCCCCTTCTGTAATACCAAACATGTCTGGTGTGAGTCTTTCTGCTGACAGCACCTGTGGCAGCATGGCACATGAGACATGTGGTCTCTTAGACAGACAAATCCCATGTAATTTAGAGCTGTACAGATCAAGAGCAGCATGGTAAATTTAATCCAGACATTGATAAGAGCCCTGTGCAGGTATTGAAGCTATGCTGTCATCCTGAGACTAAGACAGCCTCTTTGGTACATGACCTGCTGCAGTCCAAGGTAGCTTCTGTTACCAGATTGATTTAAGGGGTGCTTTAACATGGAGTATATTGTCTTGTGTCAGTACACATTTTGATATTATTGATAATATGTCTGAGCAGGGTGAAGGCTGAAAATGCCTGCTACCAGTGTCTCTCCCCCTTGCCTCTCCCAATGCAGTTGTCAAAGGACTTCAGTTATGTTAAACTTCATGACTTTCCATCCATGTCCTTTTTTGATGACTAAAGAATAGTCTTCATGAAGAGAATAGCTTCAAACATGGCCAAGGGGGGAGAGTTTGGCTACTCAGTCATTGAGGAATTTCCTCATTCCTTGAGGGTGATACATGTAAAAACTTAAACCCTTTGTCACCTTGAGTGTTGTGCCTCCCTGAAGTATGTTTTGATTCTCAGACACTCCTCCCTATCTCTGTCCTTTTATATGTGTGTATTTCTAAATGTAGCAGTGTGCCACTTCTGTGTCCAAGCACAGTGTGCAGTTTGAGCCAGGGCAGTTATGAGAGGCTTGAATTGGAATTTAGAGATAAAGGAGCCACTAGGCAGCTGCAGCTGTTCTCTTTGCAACAATAAGGAATTTGCAGGAGCATTTTATCAGATTAACAAATTTTGGAGGTTTTACAACCCTGGATGCCTCTGGTATCAGTCCTTTTGTCTTCAGTGGTACTTTGAGTCAGTCACAGGAGGATAGCCTGTCTCAGTTGCAGCAGCACATCTCATTTTGGGCAATGTTTAGTGCTGTATAATCTTTCATTGAAACAGAGGTGAGAGGTGTCTGTGCTAATAGCACAGAGAAATAGAACAAAAACACCCAATGTTCTTACTGTTGTAGAACTCCAGTAACTCTGAAGTGGATGGAAAGACTCTTTAATAAAACATAAGGCTTCAATAACTGAGAACTTCTGGTACACACAGAGGGGCAGATTTCAGTTTGCTTCTCCCTGGAGAAGTATGCAGAATCCAGAAGCTGGAAATAACAGGCTTGGGCTCCATCAACAGCTCTTCTCAGCATGCAAATGACCTCAGGCAGATAGTTGTTATTTCCAAACTAATCAGTATGCCTAATAGAAACTTTTTGGGACAGTCTTGCTGTGTGTCAAACTCATCAGAGTAGTCATATTCCTAAGTGCTGCTGGTGAAGCTGAAAGTCATGGATTTCATTGCAGAAAAAAATAATAGGATGAACTGATATGCAGTAAAAGATAAAATCAGTCCCAAAAAGCATCTAAATATATCCATCCTAGCTAAAGCACTGACAAAATCAAACACTTCTTTCAAAACACAAACCAGTTCATTGTTAAAACTTTAGATTGCCTCTGAATACAGAGTTACAAACACATAAAAGTATATATTAAAAGAAATGCCTATATTTTCATACAAGTTATTTCTTAAAGATAAACTCATGATAGACTCATGGTAAATAGCCTTTTGCAGTTTGGGAAATTATTTGAAGACAGCATCTTTGGTTTTGCTATCAGATCCAAAAAAGGCTACATGTAATAAGACTTTCATATTCTCTTTACCTGCATTCATGATGAACTCATTAGGCTACAGTTATATCAGAGTGATAAACTGTGTGCAAAAACATACTTGATAATAAAAGAACAGGTGAACATGTACCTCCACAGCAAATCAATCTATGCCTACATGTATATAGTAACTCAGAAAAGAACAGATGGGGGGGGTTTCAAGATTGCTGTTATGGGAGAGAAATGGATGTTAATGAAAATTACAGCACCACTGGTTTCTAAGATGACATAAACACCAACTTATATATAATATGCAGAAAAGGAAAAACTTCTCGAGAGCTTTTTATCGAACTGTCAGTTTGATGCTTATTTGCAAGAGAAGTTGTACACCATAAATAAAGTAATAGAAGTATTTTGGAGACGTACAAAATAGGCCAACTTACAGAAAGCTACTGTTTTTGACAGAAGAACTCAACCATGCAGGAGAAACTGGGGCTTTTGAGATAAACAAAAATAACTGTCAGTGCATTTGCAAATGATAGTCGGTTCAACATAGAGAGAAGTGTTATTTAAAGCTTGTTCACTAATAAATAAGTATATCTTGGTTTGGAATTAATTCATTATAGAAGACAAATGAAAGAAATTAAGACTGAAGTCAGATTTTTTGTGTTTGAGTATGTATTAATAATTTTCTGTGATTTTTAGAAACCTTTTCATTCCTAAGCCTTCTCTCACCATTGTGAAAGAAAACTTCAGCAGAGCAGAAAAGGGATTTGCTTTGAAATAATATCTTAGAGAGTGCTTATGGTAAAAAGGAGTAAATCCCACGTTCATGCAAGGAACACAGTCCCATTGAAGGAAGCCCAGTGTGGTGGATGTTTTCTGCCTCCCTGTTTCTCACAGCCTTTCTCAGGTAATTTATAGAGCAATTTGTGGAGTTGGAGGCTCCCTTTCAATCCCACTCTGCTGCACTCTCTGCTGAGCTTGTACAGCATTTGCATATACCCACACTTTAGCAGGATTGTCTTTCATAAATGTCTCTGATAAACTAATGGTGGATTGCAAGACGAACATGATGTGCATATGTCTTTTTTTCCTGTTTTTTTTCCACATTACAGGAGTTTGCTTCATTTTTTTTCTGTATGGTTCTTCTTTAATCTGTATTTCTGCTGGGCACTCACAGAACTGTTTGGCTTCAAGCTTCTGAATTGTAAGGAAGTCACTTATACATGGGAACCTTTTCAGTCATGCTTCACAGAACACAGTGGCACCACCTCTGCCTTTACCTTTTGCTGGAGAGTGGCCTGCCGTATTACACAGGATGCCTCCTGCACTTAAAGGGTCTGCTGTAAACCTCTTTATTTTAATCTTTGACACTCGAACACCCTGACTTTTCTTTCAGGTGGCAAGGTGGCCACATGTGCTAAATTACCTTCCCATTCCTTGTCATCTGCCTAACTTGATTTACCCATGTTTCTCATCCTCTTTTATGATGTGTGATCTAGGGCTAATTGAGGGCCTCTTTTGTACCACAGTTTCAGTTCTTCAGCTGGCATTGCTTTTGCAGATCTTGAGGAAGAATTGAAATTTGTAAAGCTAGCAGGCATTTTGCTTTTGTAAAACCAGCCTAATTTTGACTGAGAGATTCATTTTGTGGGTAGCCTTAGAAAACACATAAATCTTTCATAAGTTTATTTTCTTCTATTTTTAATGCCCTGAATCTGTCACACACATGGTTGACTCAAAACATGTAGCAACGACCAAGTAATCAGAGATGGAGAACACTTCTAATTCTCATGTAGGTTGCAGTAAGGATAACTAAAGAGTGTATTTGAAAGGTTAGAATTTGGGGGTGAGGGGGAAGTTGGATATAGCAGGCGAGTTGCTTAGAAGCTGTGGTGATGCATTAGTTGTTGAATACACAGGAGACTTGAGATCTTATGAAAATTTCTCAGTCTGTGTAAAGGAATACAATTTCAAAGTCATGTCATGAATTCAAAATGTTAAATTGAAAGCAATAATGTCTTATGACCAAAGGGTCTTACGTAAAATATACCAAGTTGATGTATTGAAGTTACATTAATTAGGAGAGAACACTGGAGTGAAATTGAAAACATCAGCGCTGTCCCCAGTTAAGTTGCAGTAAATGTGTGTTATATTTTAATATTTTAAATGAACATGAATTTAAGATCAGTCCTTTCAATGTGGCCATCAGCAGCAGATATTTGTCAAAAGTATGGCAACAAAAGTAATCTGATGGAAGATAAGCATTACCCTCTATAATAGATGATAATTCCCAGTAGTACTGCCCTGATTACTCAAGGGAAGATTATCATAGATTTTTCCTTTCTTTTTAGCTTCTGGCTCATAGTGTTGTCTCTGCATCATTGAATATAGTTAATAATTTCCTATACTTTGATCCTACAAGAGAGGGTCTGGTTTTATTCATCAATTATTTCAATTGTTACTGCTACATTTTAAAAACCTCACGAATAGGTCACCATTATATAAAACATTCAAAGAACACATTCACCAAGCAACAAATACCCTTTAATAAATCCTCTCTCTTATATAGTCCAACATAATAATGATGTTCCTTTTATGTTTCTTTTAAGATAATCTTCACCTTCAGTTGTAAATTCTGAATTTTTCTGAAAGCTTCAGGAATTAGTGGAGCTCCTTAGCCATTGCTTTCAGGTTAAAACTGAAAGTGTCAAAACGACAAATGAGGAAGATGTGCAAAACTTAAATGTTCAAAAGACTTGAACATCTAGCAACACCTTCTGCCTACATAAAACAAATATTGTCTATCATTGCTCCATTTGTGTTACTACAGTCTCATTATTGTAGTATTAATACCTTTATGAGCTGCTTTGTTTCAGTTAATGCCAACAAGCCGAGGCTTGCTTAATCTCTGCTGTATTGCTTGTTCAGCATTGACAAATAACATTTCATGTGGTTGTTTCGTGTTCCACATTTTAGATCGTGTGCAACTACTTGTAGGAATTTGAGTGCTGGAAATGGTGGCTCCAAACTTTGGTGACTGTGTTGTAGTGGTAATATAGATCCCTGTAGTTTTTGGACAGTTGTATGTGGTTCACTGATTGTCAGGTAGACCTTACATTTAGTGAAAGATGTCTTGCTTTATGGTTTTTAGCTAATAAATTGACAGCCATGTTCAAGTCAGCAGGGGAATCCTAATTCTCTTAAATATCCAAGTCTTTGATGTAAGAGCCACATTTCTTAATTGTCTATTATTTGGATAGCTGTGCTATCACAGTAGTGACTGGGTTGAAGTTCTGACAGTGCATTTAGATGTCACTAGGCATAATAAAAATATTAAAATGCAATCGTTAATGGGGAAGAAAATGTCGTCCTAATTTAAGCCAACTTGTTAGTGATAGGATTAATGTTCTCAGTAGATGAATTATTGGCATTAAAAGGTGAAAGTGACTACTATCATCTTTGATAAGTAGAGTGCAGACTGTAGAAATAAAGTTGTCATGAACTTTACATAGATTAGAATGCATCTACATGATCCTTGAAGAACGATCACTGACAGATGGCTGACATCTGAGAATCCAATGCCTTCCAGATTTGTTATTCATTCCTTTCATTTTGTCAATCTGATAATGGAATGTTTCTTGTCTCTGTGAGACTCCTTTGCCTAAAGTGGTGGAAAAAAAATTCAGAAGCAGCATGCACTTCATGAGTTATCTTCTGAAGTGAATTCTGTGTGCATAAGTGTAAGATTTTATTAGTAACTTAAAATATGCATACATTCCCAAAATATGTGCTGTGGGCATACCTAATCACGGAATCACAAAAAGGTTTGGGTTGGATAGGGCCTTAAAGATCGTCTAGTTCCAATCCCCTGGCCATAAACATTGGCACCTTTCACCAGACCAGGGTTGCTCAAAGCCCATCCAACCTGGCCTTGAACACTGCCAGGTGTGAGGCATCCACAACTGCTGTGGGCAACCTGTGCTGGTGTCTCACCACCCTCACTGTAAGGTATTTCTTCCTAATATATCTAATCTAAACCCACCCTCTTTGAGTTTGAAGCCATTCCCCCTTGTCCTATCCCTACATGCCCTTGTAAAAAGTCCCTCTCCATGTTTCTTGTAGGCCTTGTTTAGGTACTGCAAGGCTTCTGCAAAGAATCATAACTATTTTCCTCGACAAGCGTTCAGGCCTTCATTTTTCTGAAGAGCAGTGCTAAATAAAGTCTGATCTTCACAGTGATAATCAGAGAAATTATTGCACTTATATTCTGAGCTGGATTAGTTAAACTGCATTGAACTGTGTGTGGGTTCTCATTCAGAAACAGAATAGCCTTTGTTCAGTGTAGCTTATTTAATTTTTAAAGGAAATTAAAGCAAATGTAATTAATACTACTTTAGTAAAGTACATCTACATGTAGGTTCAGTGTAGTTTCAACAATCTATGCTGAATTCACAGCTTTAATTCAGAATTACTTTGCTTTAGAGGCATGAGGATATAAGCAGGAGTAGGATGGGCAGATTTTACTAGCTAGTGATGGTCATTGAACCTGCTTAACTTAGGGTAGATATTCAAGGAAACTTCAGCTTCTTCAAGGAACCATGGATATTTTATTTCCTTCCTTCCTTCCTTCCTTCCTTCCTTCCTTCCTTCCTTCCTTCCTTCCTTCCTTCCTTCCTTCCTTCCTTCCTTCCTTCCTTCCTTCCTTCCTTCCTTCCTTCCTTCCTTCCTTCCTTCCTTCCACAATTAAACATATCCCTGGATATTAACATATCCCTGGATAAAAAAGATTCTACAATAGGATGCCATGGCATGACTTCATTTAGCAGACACATTTATTATAGTGGTAATTTATTAAATCTATGCCTTAAGCAAGGCAAGATTGATAAGGCAAGGAAATATTCTGTGCCAGATGAATTGGTGCGTAGGGGTAAGTAAAGGCAAGCAAGAAGTGAGGAAACTAATTGTAGATTGCCAGTACTGACCCTGACTGGAAAGGTTTCTGTGCCACTTAGGAGCACTGCATGGTTGGTGTACCTCAGTCACTTGGGCACGTTTTCAAAGAAATGCAAAATGGCTGTGGTACTTCTTTCAGCAATGCTAAATTGCTACAGTTCTGTATTCTGCTCATCACTGATTTATTTTAATATTCTATATCCATTTAAGAGAAAAAGATGTAGCTCGAAAGTTCTTTGTATCCTTGAACATAATTGACTGTGAGTCTTTCATAATTTACAGTAATACAAGATAGTGTGGATGTCTCTCAGGATGTTGTTTCACCAGCCAGTCCAGGTTTTTTAACTCTGAACTGCATGAAATGATATCAATAACCTAACTAGGTGACTGCAGTACACTGACTAATCCTGCATGATGAAGAGCTGCTGCAGTCCTTTGAGATGGGTGGCGGGAGTGTTTCACACAGGGTAATAGAGTGTCTGGAAAGGAGGTGTAATGATACAGCTGAGACACAGCAGGTAAAGGATACCTTTGTTAAAACACAGGCTTAGTCAGAGCTCTGCAGATGCATTTGTCAGTTCTTTTTCATGATTAAAAGTTTGCAATGTGGTGAAGGGTTCACTATATTCGCTAAAGACTCTTGGACCTTTTCTGGAACAGCGAAACAGAAAAGAAACTGATTGCAAGCTACCTGTATAAATGGCATAGCATTTCCAAACACAGATTATCCTATTTTAAAAAGCTATGGCTTCCATCCATCCTTTTGTCCATTAAGGCAGGCAAAGACCATGTGTCAAAGAGAGCTGTGCCTACTGTCATGGTACCATGTTACAGGTATCACTGCCCTTGTGTAAACCCTCCCTGTTAGACAGGTGGGTTGATGTTGTAAACATACAGCATGTGCTTGTTTACATATAAAGAAAGGAAGAGTGATAAAAATCCTGGTTTATCCTACTGTATGAGAATTCTGAGATGACGGAACTGGCTGATCTCCCTGACTTTGCTGTTCGCAACTATTTCAATCTAAAGGCTATGTCCCTTTTCGTTTTAGGAAGACAAAGCATATATGCAGAGCCTGTTTATGTAAATCAAGGCTTAAGGATCAAAACTTCAGAGGCAAACTCTTTATCAAAGGAGGACATCTCATCACATTTACATTAAGGGAATTTTTGCCAGGTGTTCGTGTGCTGTCCTTAATGTGACTCCAAATGCCATGTGGGCAATACATTGGAAACCACATCATTCCCATGTTTTGTTGGATTAGGATTATTAACAATGTTCTCATTTCACATTATTTATTTCAGATCACCAGACTATCTCTGATACTAACTTGTCAGATGTCAGAGGAGCATCAGAAGAAATAGAGCTTGCTTTTAAAACAGAGGTACTTTCTGAAAGATTAGAAAGTAACGAGCAGACAATATTGGTGCTTCCTAAAAGAATATCATGTGAGGTAAGACTTCTGGATGCTAAAATCTTTGGGATAACAGTCATTGTTCTTTTCCTCCTCCTGCTGCAGTCTCATTCATACTATATCTGTTGTTTGATTCCAGAATTGTCAAGGGACCAAAACAAGAGTGCATCGAGACTACAGTGGGATTTATTTTGCCTTTGTGTTGTATCCACACTGCAGTCAAAAGATTTGCAAGTAAAGTAGTTTGGAGACAGCTCTATTAGAGTTGTTTAGCAGCTTGAGTTGAAGTATTACTGTCATATGGGCCTCATACTTCAGAGGAAGCAAGTAATCAGGCACTTCTTGAGAGATGTGCAATTTTTCTTGGCAAGAATGCAGGATAGGTGTATGTATACATGCATATGTGCCCATACCATGAATTACACAGGGCTTGTGTGACCACAGACCTAGTTTGAGTTTAAATTAAATCAGAAATATTTATATGTACGTATCTGCATGCATATGCAGTGAACTTAAATGTTCATGTGTGCTTTTAATCAGAGTGGCTGTGAGAAACATGTGACAGCATAAACAGAAGAAGTACAAAATCCAGCACAGTATTCCTTTATCTGAGTGGCCACAGTCAAGTATGGAAGTTGCAGTGTACACAGAATGTCACAGATTTTGTTTGCTGTCTGTCTTAACGATGGCTTAACACATCATTTCATTGTTGAGATCAGTACAGTTCTAAGGGAGTGATTTTGCCTCTGGTTCAGGAGGTAGTAGAGGGCTATTATCTCACAGCTACTGCTGCTTCTGTCTACTGTCACCTTACTGTAAGAGGTTAAGTGTAAAGTATTTTAGATTATTCTTATTAGGATGGATGTCATTTTTCTAGACAATAAAGTAGAGGTGTCTTAGAAAATGTAACAATTCATCTACATATGCATTTAAAATACTGTTTTGAAATATTCCTATGTAAGCTGAATTTGAAATGCTACATTACTTGTGTCTTTCATGTAAGTAAAATACTAAAGGAAGCAGTGAGATACCATCATATTTTGGTAGTACAATTTTTTTGCATGAAGTTGTTGGTACAGGAAAGTTCTTTCAATACACTTTCAATATAATGTTACACTTTCAATATAGTTTTCTGAAGGACTAATGGGAAAACATTTTAATTTTGTAGAACCCTGGTGAAATATTCATTCTGTTGAAAGAGGAAATAGATGACGAAACTCTAGAAATTGAATTCATAGCAAGTAATCAACGAATTAGAACACAGACAGCCTCTTGGAACAAGAAGGTCAAATATGTGAAAGCCCTAGGTAAGAAAAATACTCTTTACCTGTTAGGAAAACTAAAAGGTTTCATCTCCCTTCACTTCTTCTGATAAGTAGTTTCCCTTTCTGCTGTTTTGTGGGTGTTTCCTGTATGTAAGTTTCGCACACATAACTTTTAATAATGCAGAGAAACAAGGCCTTGTGATTTATGGGAACCTAGGTTCTATTAAATTGGTTTTCTGTGGTTAAATGGCAGGTGGCAGTCTTAAAATGTCATTGATTAGTTACAGATTAACGTTCTTCAAAATTACTGCCATAAAATGCAAACCTAATATTCTTTTCTTATTACTGTGTTACTAAATATCTCATTTTATATTTAATGCAGTAAATCTGGTTATTCTCCTCTCCATAATTCTTACTGACGCAGAAAATAGGTTTTTTTCTCTGTTCATATTCATGCCATCTGTCACTCATCTTTGCTAGTTCCTAATGATTTTTTCTATTGTTCCATCCGTAACTAGTTGATAACAGTTTCAACTATTTAACAGTTTTTCTTAGAAGATCTGTGCAGATTTAAGGGGCAGACCTATCCCCATTCTTGATGTGAGTTAAGAATTAAAACATTTCTTACCTATGCCTTCAGAGTATAGTTTGCTATTGGGCTGCATGCTGTGAATTCCCAGAGGAAATATTTTGTTCTATTCTAATATGGTTGCAATAATTTTATTATAAAATTACTGCAATATAACCTTAGATAGGAGGAAATACATACACACAGGCTACACTTTTCCACTGTGGCTTCTTGGAGCTATGTTTTGGTAATTCTTGACCTGATGATTTCTGTAACTCGGCACTGGTGAGACTGCACCAGTCAGTCGAGTGCTGTGTCCAGTTCTGGGCCCCATGCTTTTAAAAGGCACTGAAGTGCTGGATTGTGTCCAGAGGAGGACAGTGGAGCTGGGGAAGGATCTAGAGAGTAACTCAGATGAGCAGTGGCTGAAGGAGCTGGTGTTGCTCAGCCTGGAGAAAAGGCTGATCACTCTCTACAACCTACCTGAATGGAGGCTGTGCCAGGTGGGATTTGATCTCTTCTCCCAGGAAACAAGTGACAGGGCAAGAGGACATGACCTCAAGCTGTGCCTGAACAGCTTCAGGTTGGAGGTCAGGAGGAATTTCTTCACAGGAGTGTTTGTTAAACATTTGAAACAGGCTGCCCGGGGGGTGGAGGAGTCACATCCCTGGAGGTATTTGAGAAGTGACTGAATATGGCACAGGCGCCATGGTCTTGTTGACTAACCAGTCAACAAGTGGTTGGTCAGCAGTTGAACTCAATGATCTTTGAGGTCTTTTCCAACATAATTGATTCTGTGATTTTCATCCTAAACACTGTCCTGAGACAGTAGCCACGTATGGGCTGAGAGTTCTTTATCATCGTGATGGTGCAGAGAGTTTGTTTTTAGAAACCTGCTTGGAAGGTATGTAACAAATAGGGAATTTCCAACTGTAACTGGATTTCAGAGAACAAAAGCTGCACTTTTCATGCACAACTCTTAAAAGATTCTTCCAAATTTTTTTTTTTTTGTGAGAACACTTGTTCGCAAAAAGGTTTCTGTAGCAGGTGAAGAAATAAACTGTGAAAAGTAAATGAAATATGAAAAAATTGGCAGAGAGTTGTACCAAGTTTAATTATGTTTCTCATATCATTTGTGTTTGATGTTTATTCTGTTTTAAAATCTGGAGAAGTAAAAATTTGGAAGTATCCTGTTTTAGGTCCATGTGATCTGACGTTATAGGAGAAATGCTGTGTTTTGTTGTTGTTGTTTTTTGAAACCCCACATCTGGGCAGTTTCCATTTAAGTGATTTAATGTGATGTACTATGAGACTAGTTTCTCTGGCCATATTTGTCTTCTCCATCTTCAGAATTGCCCCTTTTTTCACTGTTTTGTGGCCAGAGTTAGTATTTTAAGAAGACCGTGCTAGTATGGTCCAGCAGAATGCCTGGCAAAACAAACACTAATGGGCTGGGAAATGTGCTCGTAAAGTAGCTTGTGCTGCACACACGGAGCGAGTCATACTTAAGTGACAGACAACATACTTAAGTGCCTTTCTCCTTGGCTTTTACAAGGTAGACAACTGGAATGGATTAATTATACTGCAATTTCTGCAGCCTAGCTCAAATACAATTTTGAGAACCTTGACTGCAATTAAGAAAGATGTTTCATAAGATGAATATCAATTGCACTATTTGTGATAAATGAACTTTTCCTTAGCATGTCGGCAAAAGGGAGCTGATTGTAGGTCATCAGTCTATCAAAGGGCAGTTGGAAACGTTAAGCATTCTGTTTTCATCTCCTTTCTAATGTGAAGCAATACAATAGCTTTGCTTTATACGGATTTAAAGATATATATTTTCCTTTGTCAGCTTTGTGATCTTAGACTGAAAGACCAGAATAAAAAAACCTGGCTACACTGCATAATTTGTGAAATGCAAATCCAGTCAGTTCATCAACTCTGTGTTTTTTCTGTGATATTCTCTGTTCTTTTACTCATTCCCTGAGATCTCTGGTCTGGGACTGTAAAGTATTTTCAGCTGGTGTTCTGATTTGTGTTTTATAAGATTTTCCTGCTGGCCCTGTATATGTAAATGTCTACTGTGGGGGAGTCATTAAGACGACAGCACAGATTGAATACTATACAGCACTAGAGGAAATTGAACCCATTTTAAAGAAAGTGGCTGACCCAATAGCTTTCACTTGTCAGGTAAGTTGACTTCTCAAATTTTAATTTAAAAAAATAGAATATAAGTGCCTAAATGAACTAAGAGATAGTACACAATCTTTTGATTGCACAGTAAATTGCAATGGCTCAGTAGTAGGCTCAGGATTAAGAGGTCTGCCTCTGAGATGTCTAGTTGTAAGCAAGTCAGGCAAGAGAAAACAAATTTTCCATTTTCTTGTTTTGTTTAGAGAGTGATGTAAACATCCTTTGTGCTGTATATTCCCAGTGAGCAACATGCTGTACTCCAAAGGTTGAAAATAAGAACAAATATTAGTGAAGTCCCTCTCCATTTAAAGTGTTATTTTTTGTATGTTCTGAAACCAATAGAAGCAAGTAATCTTAAACCACACTGTATTTGGAGGGTTATTCACCATCAAAACAAATTTTTATGGCATAGCTTGTATGGGAAGCTATATGTTGCTGTTCATATAGAGTCCATTTACAGCTGCTGAATTATCATTTATGTGATTTGCTGGTTGCCATGCAGATTTTTTTGCATATGTTTAGAAAAAAATTAGGTTTTGAGCTGTGTTTCAGATCAGCACTGCAGACTGCAGTGCTCTTCAGCCTGTTCTTTCCCAGTGGCACATAAGAAATATCAGGAAAAAAAGCATATATTAAGACGGGATGGAATCTCAAGTATCATTTCTTGAATGGTGGCTAGCCCAAGCAGACCTTGCACAATGTCTGTATTGTAATTGCAAGGCCAGAACAAAAATAATAGATTGCATTTCCAGTGCAGACAATCTCATTTTCCTGTGACAAATATACCTAATCCACCACCTAAGGCATTACACTCATAACAAAAGTATTAATAAAATATGATGTATTGCATTATTAGTGTTCCATTAAGGCTGAGATTCCTTCCGAGTACAAGTTGCTTCTGTTCTAGGAGAACAAGCTTTTGCACAAGAAAAATAGTGCAACTCAAAGAACACATGTTCTTGAATTCTTTATGGTATCCATCATTTTTTAGCCTGTACTTTGAAGTATGTCTAAGTAAACCTCTAACAGGTTTCATATGCATAAGAAGTGTGCCATAATGATTAAAAAAATTTATCATCAACATGGTAAACTAGATATCTACAACACACAAGATATTTCCACTGGAGAGTTATTTGTCTTATTCAGGAGTTTGACCCTTCATTTAACCAGTATGAATAATATTTATTAAAGCACATGCAATCCAAGTCATATTCAAATGCAAAAATCATTCTGTTCAAAACAGTAGTGCAGACCAGGAAGTACAGCTGCAGTGTTATGACTATGAAGTATGTTTAACATTTCCTCACCTTTACTCCTCTGAACAATAGGCAAGGGTTTCAATGAGGTGACAATGCTACGTGCTATTATTTTTATTGTTTTGGTAACAGAAAAACTAATGTCAAAAAAAATGTTTTCAATTGGGTAAGCTCTACAGTCCACACAATGTCATGGCTACTCTGTGGCAAAGTATACTAATGGTAATTCCTCTGTAAGTATACCTATGTGTTGGAGGTTTTGTCTCATTTAATGGTGCCTGCTGGGCCTCAGAGTGAGGTACGCTAACTACCTAGGTAGCTAAAATTTTTCTGCAAACTTTTTAAATGAGCTCCTGATTTAATGTCAACAAGCTACATCATAAAGATGCAATTTACAGAACATAATTTAACTTAATCTTTAAAATACATTCACAAAAGGAAAAACAAAACAGACTTGATACTAATTAAAATTCCCATCAAGTAACAGCAGTAGTAGTAACTTCTATTTAACCAGGATAATTAAAACCTTTGAGACTATCAACTTGTTTGCAGAAGTATCCTGGGGCAACAGTCATTTATCTATGCAAAGTAACAATCAAACATGACGGAAAACAAAACTGATATAAAATAGAAAAGCTTACAGCAATTATTGATCAAAGCAATATCAATCTGTGATTCAAGGGAAAGTTCTAGATTTTCACAAATAATTCCAATCTGAGAAGTATCTCCTTACTAAAATTCTGCGATGGAAGCAAATGGCTGCATTAGTTCATACCACAGACACAGTGCTTTGGTAAAATGCTTAAATTATATTCTGTATTGTCTTGCCAACCTTTCCAGCTCCTTTGAGGTGCTCTACTTTGTCCCCCAATAAAGCCAAAGAGAGGGACAAAACCCAACAAACAGGATTACAGCTATCCATTCCTTTTAGTGATGGTCAGATGAATTCATGGATCTTAGTGGGCGACTATCAAACTGTGGTACCACTACATATATGGATCTGGTTTTTTGAGAACAGTTAAGGATTGGCATTAGCTAAGGTTTAGATTAAACATAATTTAAGATTTTACAAATCATGGTTTTGGATAAAATTCTTTGCTACACCTGATAGATTGCAATTTTCTGTTCCAAATTTTTCTGAATTTAAAAAGCATTTAGCAACATAAGCAAGACATTTTAAACAACCAAATAAATATTTTAAATGTAATTGAATAAATAAATAAAATTAAATAAGTTTCTTTGCATGAGTTTTGAAAGAAAAAATCCTGAAATGTTAAAGTAGGAAGAGTTGGGATCATAATAACAGAATCATAATGCTGAATGGATTTGCTATGAGACTATAGGAGAGTGAAAGTTGGCTAAAGGTCATGATTTTTGGTTCTCTCATTTTCACATAATTCTGCATTCAGAAACTTCCTTATAGAGTTTATGTTCTTGCAGTAACCTAATGTATAGACTGATTTTAAGGTTTTTATAATTCATAATTAAACTTTTTCATATTTCATATTTTACTTTACATCAACTAATCATTTCAGCATTCTGCTGGATTTATATGTTGTATTGATTTTTCTCTCAGAGTTTCTACCAAATGGAAATATTGATTCAATTATTTAGTGTTGGGGTTTCCTGGCATAGATATATTAGGTTTCAAAATGAAGAAAAATTGAAGCTAAGGTCATATCCTTATTACTGAAGTTGGTAAGTTCATGTTAGCTTGAGTGACTTAGAATATTTAGAGAGATTGAGAAAGTCTTTATGACAAACTTTGGTTGAATAATACTCCTATGATTCTGAGATACTTGGTATCTTAAATTATGTTTTTATCATAGTCATTAAACAAGATTCCAGTTACAGTGGATATTGGAAAAAAAGAATGAAAATAAACTGCAGCCTTCACTATGAGAACTTGTAAAATAGCTAAATGACTTATGTGGTGGTATTTTGTATGTGTCTCTACCTGATCCCCAGACATACTTCATTTGAAACTGTATTTAATATTTCAATCTTCTCAGCCACATCAACAGCTGTGTTTTTTTAAAAAGCTTCTTTCTTTCCCTCTAGGTAGGAAAGCTGTCCATATTCTATCACTAGCTAAAATTGTCAGAAATGCCTGACTGGTTTTAAACCATTTTTAAACCATTCTCTTTGGCAGAACCAATCCAGATATGGAAGTCCATATAAAGTAGTGTCTGATATGTAAGAACTAATGAAGAAGTTCATCTTTATGTAAATGTAACCTTGTTATGCGAAAGCCAGTGTGGAATATGTTAATTTGCTGGCTCTGGATTCTGTATTTCAGTGGCACACATTTTCCGGGCTTGGTTAGCAGTTATTAAAGAATATAGGTAATCTTGTTGAGAAAAGCAGCAAAATATGTGCTTGATGGTCTCCTTTTCCAAGGATGTTTTTGGAAGCCCAGGTGTGATGGTCAGCACTTGAGGCTTTTCTGTTCATAGCTGTGTCCTGTTGCTCTGGAAAGAGGTGAGGGATACAGATAGTGCCTACAGTTGGGGAGGTGGTACTGGGACAAGCAGTAAGGCTTGTGGAAGGATTTCCAGTACTGGAGCACACAATAGTTTAGTTGGCTGTGCTTCAGAGAGTATGGGGAGAATTGTCTAGAAACTCACTTGCTTAGTTCTGAGGGGCTGCAAGGATGTCAGGGGAAACTAGCACTATTGCCTATTTTCTCTAGTGCTGTAAATTTTTATTTGGATAAAAGGTGGGCTTCCTCAAACTCCTGAGTGGCTCAGAGTTCTCTTGCAGGGTGCTTAATTTTAAATTCAGCTTTAAATAGAGTTCTGCTTCTGTTGGCTTTGGTGAAACTTCCCCAGGAACCTCAGTTTTGTAACATTGGTGAGATTGCTTGGGCCTATAGAGATCTGTGTAGGGTACGTTAAAATACATAAACACAGCAGACTTTGACTCTGTGAGTGCTCTGGGGCAGGAATGGGCAGTAAAGTAAAAGTCTCTACACTGAATTATTTCTTGGGGAGGTGCCCTTTATGATATGGAGTTGGATAGTGCAGAGTGGCCCTGTTACTAGTTCTGTTTTGCTGGTTTTTTAGCTGTTATCTTCGCATAAGTGCTGGAACAGGCCCCCCTGTATGTGAGATAAAAGACATAGCTGCCCTTTTTTTTTTCTGTTATAGTTAACTAATCTTTTTTTCTTTTGTATCTTTGCTGTAGAGTAGCACAACAAAGCTCCCTGTTACGGTTTAGTTAACAGCATAGCTTGTTAAGTCGTTGCATAAGCCTTCAGATTTTACATCCCAAGACTAAGAGGAAAAACAAAAAGCTGAGATGGAAAACCTGAAGCAAATTGCACTGATAACTTTGTATAAGAAGTGCATTGTTCTTGACTTGTAATTAATAGAAATGGATAGGCTGGTCATTGGAGGAAAGGCCTGTTGACATATGAGAAATTTTGTTACAAATTCCGGATGCTCTTCTCTGTTGAAGAACTTGTTCCATCTTAGGTTGTGAAACACTGTTGTATTCCATGTAAATTTGGTTGTCTGAGCATGAAGTAAGAGCTAGGCATTCTTAAGGCACTTCTTCCATAGGTTTCTCACTGAATAAAAGGGATGAGGAAGGGTTTTGGTCTCAGCTCGTATTACGAAGTGGAGGAGATGTGTAGGCAAGATGTCCCAGAATGCTTGCTGAAAAGAGACCATGTAGTGCTTATTTAACTTGGATATACAGTACAGTCTGAAATGGATTCTGTCTGAAATTGCTCCTCTGGAATTTCAGGACAGAAGATAAGAGGCAGGTATTGTTGAGGAGGATTTTGTTTGTTCATTTTCTTTTGAACAGAGAGGGTTAGATAGGGAGCACAGTGTGTAGGGGGCATTCCTGCCATTTTAAAAGGAGATGAAAAATATTCTTCAAGCTTAGATTGTCTAGAAGCTCACTTAAATTCTTACTCTCTGCATGGTGGGATATCTACTACACAGTTGCTTCAGTGAGTACCAATGGTTTTGAACCTCTTTCTTCATGACACAGGATCTCATATGCACACATCTGAGCTAGTTCCTGTATTTGTCCTACTCTAGTTTGAACTCTGTTAAGGTAAAGATGGCCTATCTAAGAAGACCTACTTGGAATGAGAAAGAATAGTATTGTTTCTTAACTGAGTTTTTATATTATTCCTCTTAATAACTTGTAAACTTAGTGCTGTTATTCATGTTACTAGTTTGGGTTTTTTTTTTTTTTTGGAGGTTTTGCATATGCTTTCTGAACTCACACAGTAACTCTTGTACTCAGATTAGAGTTTTATTCTAGAGCAAGCCTCAAAAATCTTTTTTGCTAGGCGGAGTCTTTTCTTAATGCTTATTGCTTTGCTTATTGAAGATTATTATCTGTGTTCATAATTATTGAATAAAAAATGCTGAGAATGTAGTGTGACAGCACAGAGAGTGAAAAGAAATGCAATGGTTTTTACGTATCTTAATATTGGAAGGGTCAGGGTTAATTTTGGGAAAAATAAACAATCATATTGTTAGAGTCCTATCTTCTAAATAAATATGTCTTCTTGGTAGGAGTTGGATGAAAATTATATCCTGCCTCTGCATTGAACATTTTCTGATCACGTCATACTTACTTTTCTTATTCCCTTTTAACAGTCTTGGGAATTAAACTTCATGTTTCCTCAGTACACCCCCCTGTCATTTTCTCCTGAGCATGTCAGTCATAGAATTTCTTTTTAAATTCATATGCTAAGCATGTCTGAAGATGTTCCATTTTAGTCATCCCAGAATCATCTTGACTAGCAACAGTCCAGCTGTGGGAAGGCAAACTTTAAGGGGCTACTGACACTGAGCAGAGTAAAGCAACTCTCCCTAACCTCTTCTCTGCTGTGTCTGAGCTCCTTTTGGTGCCCAGTGCAGCACAGACTGGACTAGAGCTGTAGTACTTGGTGTAAAATATCCTTACTCTTCAAATCTCTGTAGTCAGGCTTCTCTTGTCAGGCCAGGCAAAGAAATACTTAATTATGGCTACATTGAAAGTTGTTAGGCATAGATCTCAACCTTCTGTCCAGAAAGAGGCACTCAAAAATCTCCTGGCAGTCAGTGCGGATTTCCCTTGTCTAAAGACTGTGTGTTTAGTAGGAAGCTGATCTATCTGGCTGTTCTGTCTTGGCTGATGAAGCTGAAGCTGTTTCCTACCTAAACAAGTCCACAATCTTAATGTAAAAGCTTTGGGTAACAGAGAGCTACTGTAATCTTTAAACTCACCCTGAATTACTGCTGTAGTAAAACCTAAATTGTCCTGTCCTTACACTTCATCCAGTTGTTTTTAAGTCATGGCTGAACTTCATATGTTATAGTTCATGTTTATGTACAGTTGGATCATGTTGTCATTATTCTTTTGTATTAAAATATCTCTTCTGTAGTTTTCGAAAACTGTGCTGCTCTTACTGAAAGAGAATTTGCCATAATACTGTTTTGAGTAATTTGATTCACCAGCACTCTGAGGATAAAGTTAAAAATACATATGCAACAAATGCACTAATTTTTTTTCTGTTTTTTCTTTCTTTTAAGCAGGCATTGAAATTTTCTTCTGTAGAGAAGGTAGACAATGTTCTGACTTCACTATTGAAAAGCAAAATATCTACTTATGAATTCAGCCCACTCCAAAGTGAAAAAGAGCACCATCACCAAGCTAGTGAGTCACTTGTTCTATGTATTGATTGTTATTACTGATACTATGGTTATTACTTTTAAATGTTAATAAGGCAATTCTTAAGTATTGAAAGCCTCTAGTGAAATGGAAGAATCCACAATAAAGACAACATAAACAGAAAAAATGGGAGAAAGAATTCTGTAAATCATTACTTTGTGACTCAGTACTTTGTATTTTTACTTCTCTAGATTTTTGATCAGCTTTGGATTAACTGTAAATTGACAGCTTTGCAGCTGAGTAGATTTACACTTACAGAGAAAATGGGCAATAAGAGTCATGTGGAGATGCCTGTACATGATACTTTTTTACTAATGGCTCTTCTGCAATGCGGTTTAAACTTCACTTTTTCCAAGTATGGGGAAAATCTGAAAGTTTTCTTTATCTGAAGATAATTGATGGCTTTTGATCTTAGAACGATACTAAACTTCTCCAGTCACTTTTAGTACCTATGCACTTCATGGTTTTCATTACTTCTGGCAAAAAGATAATTTTGTGTTTTTTTAATTTTTAAAAGAAGGCATCCCAGTGAGCTAAAATAGGGTTTCTCTATAAAGTAGATACATTATATGCACAATTCAGTCATGCATCAACAGAAGCTGCTGTTAGTACCAAATGCAAAGCCCTAGTTGAATTCATTAACCACTTACTAGGGACTCAAACTGGTTTGCAATAAACCAAGAGTATAGTTATTTAGCTTGTGTTTAGAAAGCGTCATTATGACGTTATTTCAAATGTGTATTAAACCACAGCTTTTTAAAGAAACTTTTGGGGAAAAACAATACTCAAGAAAATCTGTTTTCCTTCTGAAATACTTGAGAAAGATGTGTTCAGGCTGCTGCTTGACTTCTGTTTTATGTAGCTGGACTATGGTTTTGAGAGAAATAAGCCCTCTACAATCAGTAAACTTACCACTTCTCATAACCAAATACAAACAAGTTTTAAAGGTAGCCCTACTGGGATTGCCGTCATGTTTCCTTTCCTTTTCTTTGTTGATGCAATTCTCACCTCTGTGTTACATAAACCGATTCAATTTGTAATGTAGAAATGAGCTTAAATGTCAAAGTTAGTGGAAGCAAATAAATGAGGTGCCTGTCCTTGACATTTTCCTGTGCAAGACTGCAGGATGGGGATGGATAACACAGATTCAAGAGTCTTTCCCATTGTGAAATGTTAGTTGTTGAGCAAAAGATTTTTCACTACTCTAATAACTATTAGATCTGGTGATGTTTTTGAATATTGAGAATAATGCTAACCAACTTGCTATGGCCCCCAAAAAAGCCAGTGTCTTTCAAGAGCAAGTTGACTGCTTGAGCCAATAGTGACCTTAAAATGAAGTGGTTGGATGTATGGCCCAAAAAGAAGGATGTATGGCCCAGAAAGAAAGATGTGTTTGCAGCGCTGGAAGCACTCAGAATGTGGGAGGCTTAGACTCTGATCCATCTTCTGCCTGAAAGGTATATAAACCTGTGTCTTTGGCTCTCATAAAAGCCTCCCAAACAGCCACTAGACATGTCCAGTAGTGAATGAGAGGAGTGCAAGCTTTCAGCATGAGGCATAGGGAAGAGAAACCTTTCTTTGTAGTGTTGTATATGGATGCTTTGTTTGAACATTCTCACACATCAGGGTACAGCTGATAAATTTCTGTACTTGGAAGATCTCAATATGACCTCAAAATGAACCAAGAATGAGGAACTTATGATTAATTTATTGGATAACTAATGAATTGCAAGGTTTGACTTCTCACAAAGTGTGCAGCTGTGTGATTAAAAACTTGGGAGTGTAAAAGTGAATACAAAAGGCATGTGATATAATGAAATTAAAATGCAGTATGATGGTTTCCTATACAGACAGTGATTTAGATCAAAATATCATGAGATGCATGTTTGCTTACATAATTTTTGAGGAGCCACTCTCATCCCCCAAATGGCTGTTCAGCATTTTTTAAGTATGGCAGTGCAGTACTTGTAAGCAGTCAGTGTCTAGGCTGGTAAAGTCAAGATAGGTGGCAAAGATGCAAAAGGTTAACTCTGATACAGAGGAGTGAGCTAAATCCAGACTGAATAGAAACCACTGGAAAATATTGTGTTTAACAAACAGCATTAACTGGAGACAAAGCCAAGACTTGTCTGGGATTTTCAGTGGTGGTGTCATCCCTTGTGAAAGAATGCAACTAAAGGTGGAAGTGCTGTCTGAAATATTGTACATTCCATACTGAGTTGATTTCAGGGTATATTGTATGTAAATTATTCCTTTATATTCTGGTAATAGAATCCAGTCAAAGCATACTAATAAATCCAAACTCATATTTCAAAATATTTCTTGAGAAATATTTCTTCTTGGAAAGCCCTGACTCTTAGAATCCTTAGATTTGGGAATTTTCATTGCACTGTTTCCTGTCCAAGAAATAACAGTTTACTTGAGGAAAATTTGTTTCATTTTCCACTATTAATTAATTTTCTTTTTTTGGAAGTTATCTATTATTATTTCTCTAATTAAACTCAACTACTGATGCTTATGAAAAGTCCTGAACTTGCTTTGTAGAAAACAGTGCTTTTTGTCACCTAAAACTGCTAGCAGCATAGCAAATCCTATCCTGATTTCTGTAATTCTTTTTTTCCAAGTTGAAACATCTATCCCAAAAGAAGAAATAGAGTCTGGGTTTTTAGCTTCTAGCAGAATAATGGTGGGAGAGAGAAGGTACTGATATTGGCACTGTAGAAGTCATCTTAGGTTATTTAAATCT
The DNA here is from genome assembly GCA_024734555.1 of Trochalopteron elliotii. Classification (NCBI taxonomy): domain Eukaryota; kingdom Metazoa; phylum Chordata; class Aves; order Passeriformes; family Leiothrichidae; genus Trochalopteron; species Trochalopteron elliotii. The sequence continues at coordinate 1,108,549 of JANPWX010000602.1, read as the reverse complement.
TAGGCTATCTAAATTGCTAAGAAAAACAACCATGTCCTGTTTCAATAATTTGGGAAATAAAAGAAGGATGTCTTACAAGATGTGCAGAAATATCACTCTAGGCTGCTGTTTCCTTATTGCAATTTTATGAAAATTCCCGCAGGCAAAGACAATGCTATGATACAGTAATATTAGATTTTGTGCTCTGTTTTATGGCTGAGGTTTTCCAGAATTCTCTGCAGAGAAGAGAAGGGATTATGGCAGAACAAAACATACAAAAAAACCCCTGGCAATTCCCTCTTAACCTTGTGTGTATCAAATAGAACTTTAATTAAAAGCAAGCACTGGCCTCAATGTAAGTTGACAGTTGAAGAAGCCAACTTAAAGCACTTTAAAATGAGCCACTTGAGGACTTTCCCTTTAACCTTTCCTTCCAGCTAAGCAGTTCTTAATGTAGGTGCTAAACAGCCACAGCTTTTCTTTGTTAATATTCTCCATTAAAGGACCAGTGATGAGTAAAAGCTGTTCACTACTTTACCCTTATAACTACTACTTTTGCTCAGTTCTGTATAGTTAGCTGAAATGTACCAGTTGTTCCAGTTTTGCAGCAGACAAATTTTCAGCAATTTTCACCAATTCAGAGTGACAAACTTGCAAGTTCAGGAATGGTATTTTCTGCCTGAAGCATGTGGGCTTTCAAATAATCGCAGCCTCTTCCTACTGTGTATAAAACAAAACTTTATTTGAAGTGGTTAAACATGGTGTGATGTGATTTTCTTTATAGCAGAACATCTAGTTTGTCTTAAGAGCGCAGCTCAATTTTGAGAATTGGCAATTAAAGAACAATTATAATTTAAAAAGCAAACACAAATAGATCTTGTAGTGGGCTTTTCTTACCTGTTATTTTGACAGTGGTACCCATAGTCATCATTGATTTCTGCTGTAGAAAGAGAGAAACTCTTCAGCTTTTCCTAGTGATTTGGGAGGAGTTCAAAAAGTTAGTGGTGTCTCTTTTCAGAATGAGGGCAGAAAACAAAGACCAGGAGACTTGAATCGTCTGTTTTGAGGTTGTTAGCCTTACTATATTTCATAATTACATATGGATTTGGGGGAGAAATTTCTGAGAGGCCAAGCTCAAGGACATCTTTGTCTCTTCACTGCGTGGGAGACAAAGCTATTAGCTAATTATTACTAGCTAATTATTGCTAGCTATTATTAGCAGAGAGTGACTGCTGGTACCACAGCTGCATACAGAAATGGTCATTGAAATGTTGCTGAGGTTGCTGAAACAACCCAGCAGCCATCTCCACTGTCAGTATAGCATTTACCAAGACAACAGTTGTACCAAGGTGGCCTCAAGCAGTTCAGTGCTTTGGGGAAGAGTTTACCAGCAAGACTGGGAAAATTTAGCCCTTGAAGATTGTGTCCTACTTTGTGTAAGTGCAGGGTGCTGCCAGCTGAATGCCTGAAAATCACAGTATTGAAAACTGTCTTAGGTTAGTGAAGCTCAGTTGTCTGTGGGAATATAAACTACAACATATACTCTTAGTTTTGGAAGTTCAACCTGCCAAAGCTTCTAAAACAAGTGGTTTGATTTACACATGTGTTGTGTATTTACAGTTTCTTGATTAGATTTTTCTTTGCCTAGTGGAAGTAAAAGTCAGGTAACACTAAATTTGTTTAAAAATCAGTTTAGGGTTGTTAGTGGGACTTTTGATTAAATTGTAGCCCACCCAAATTCCTTCTGTCAGAATAATAATGGAGTGGGATAGTGCTGGAATATTCTTTGTCCAAAATGCAGTCAAATTTGTCCTAACATTTTTTTCTCAGTTAGCACTCAGCTATGCCTATTCCAAGAATTGCTCTTGTTCCTTATATTTAATGATGGGGTGAGATTTTACTCTCTCCCATATTATGATTCTGCTGGAGCAAAAAGGGTGGGCAGGGGGTTCACAAATTCACCACTGCTGAGCCAAATTTCACTATGCAGAAGAATGTAAAAATTAAGATGTTTTTTAAAGACTGGTGGCTAAGAGATTTCCAAAAGGTGTTCTAACTTCTTCCAGCACACTGTGAGCTGAAAATGTACTGTCTAACCTCTAGGACAGTTGATGGCAGGGATATAAAATAAAATTCAAGAAAGATAGAAGAAACTCGGTAAATTCTTAAACTGTAGTCCTGGATGGGAGACATGTGAAAACAGACTGTCTGGAGTTGAAGGGACCATGAAGTTATTGCAAAAACAGGCAGGTTGAACTCAAAGAAATTATCAGGACTAACTGGCATTCTTTAAGAGCTCTGAGGAAATTTTAAAGTAGAATATCTGGGTTTCTAACAATACAGTATTTCATTTCTTTAGTACTACAAGGTGTGACCAAACCAGGAGTTGATGCCAAAACCCAGTTTCTCAGGCGACCTTGTGAACCTAGAAGCAGGTTAATGTGTTATCTCTACGGGACAAACTAAAAGAAGTGTTAATAAAATAAGTCTTCTGTAATGTGAAGTCTGGCTTTATGAGTTTCTTGTAGGTTTTTTTTACGAGTCAGTAAACCTGGTTAAGTCAGTAACTGACTCACTGATGAATAACTGACCAAAATCAGGAGGCAGGCAATTGGGAAAAATCTTTTTTTTTTGCTAGTGATACAAAGTGTTTGGTGTAGGAACAAAAAAGGCTAATGGGGGGCGGGGAATGAGAGATTTAGTAATTATGCAGTAAAATGTCTGATGATATTCATTACAGGTAAAACCAAAGTGGTACAAGTGAAAAAAAGTAGTCCTATGGTATCCAAAATGAGAGGATTTGAGCAGGCTATTAGTGCTGAGGAATAAGACCGTGCGGTTCCATGATAACATCAACTTGTTGCTAGGCAGCAGATCAAAAAGCTAACGAAATACCAGGAATTATTAGAAAAGGAATCAAGAACAAAACAGGTCATAATTATGGCAATGCATTAATTATGTGGCTCACCCCAAAGTTGAGTATCATATGCAGCTCTTCTCCTATCATCTCAAAATAGTTACAGTAAAACTGGAGAGGGTTGAGGAGAGAGCAGTGTGTGTGGTGGAATTGGTTCTCTACAAGGCCCAATTAACTAGACTGAAGCTCTTCAAGAAATATATTATGGGAACGAGTAAATCACTGGAATTGCATAGAGGGCAGACAATGATGGAGAATAAGATGGATTAGGGAGCCAGGCTCAAAGCAAACTAGGAGGAGCTTTTCTTCATGCACTGGGGTAGGAAAGACCCTCAGGGTGCAAAAAGTTGATGGTGCCTGGGGCAGGCTGGATGCATGCCTAGAGAAGAGATACACTGCATGCTGATTTATAGACCAGTTGGTACACAGCAAACCACAAGTAATCAGAAAGTAGTGTGGATGCAGAGAGAAGTATTTTTTTATGCTTGAACTCCTTTTCTTTGTTGTTGCTTGTTTGGTTGTTGTTGCATGTAACTTATGGTCACTCATAGAGTTAAAATACAGGAAGATGCTGAATGTCCCAGTTCTCCAATGTAAAAATGGGTTTTGATAGAAATCAATGTCATGTTATCTCAGATAAATCTTAAAAAACTTTTGTCTAATACATTCATCTTTAAATTCTCTGATTTTTCATTACAGGGATAAGCAAATTTTTCCAATGTCTAGTAGTCCTGTGAATTTTCAGAAATTATTTTTAATATCAGAGCGTAGCATCATAAACCTGTAAAAATGTCCCACTCAAAAATGTTCTACCTAAGCAAAAGCATGTCTTGGCTGTAGAATTTTCTGCCCTTTGCAAGAAACCTTATTTCTCAATAGAATTGACGTGCTTTAATATCCCTCTGTCAGGATAAAAATGAGATTTCTCAGTTACACCAAAGGCTCCTTTATTGTTATGTGTATAGACACCGTAAAACTGTTAATTAAAAAATAATTCTTTGGGTGTTAGTTCAATACTGGGAGCTTGATAACTGTGATGCCACAGCACTAATATTCAAAAGATGTTTATAGAAGAAGCTGTTGTATAAAAGCAGAATTTTTGTTTCTTAAGACTTTGTTTCCATTATACAGATAGCCATTTGGAAGAATTTCCTACCCTACTTCACTGTGCAGCCAGATTTGGCTTGAAGAACCTTGCAACATTTCTCCTGAGTTGTCCTGAGGCCACACAGGCTTGCAAAATAACCAATAAAGATGGAGATGATCCAGAAAGTATTGCGAAGAAGCACGGGCATAAGGAATTAAGAAAATTAATCAAAGAATTGTCAGTAAGTCCATGTGTTTTCCATATGTCATCTACAACCAGGGGGCTAAGATGTTGTACTACTGAGATCCCATAGTATCTTCATGTAAAGACTAATATATTGTAGTCCTTCTGTCTGAAAATGTTGTACTCTTGTCTCAGAAAGAGGGGTCGAAATGGGCTACAGTCACTTTCTTTGTGCACGGATGGTGGAGATCAGAGCTTTTGCACTGCTCAAATTTTAAGCATGTGATGGGAAGAAGAACAGTGAGCCAGAAGTACCTCATGTGGCCTGGTTAGATTGGTGCTTTCAGCACCCAAACAATGGTTATACTGTAGGTCATCTGGACCAGCTGTCTAGAGTAGGACATAAAGACTTCTTTAAAGGTGACTTTAAAAGGGACTATGAACTCTCTTAGCACTGCAGTTCTTGACCATTCTAAAAAGAGTTGTTTCCCTGCCTTGGTTGTTCATGCCACTTTGAAGGAAGGGTAAATTTTATCACCTTTAGATGGAGTAAATCTTTCTTCACCTGGGTATGCAGAAGGGGTTTGGGGCAATAGTTGCCTTTCCATGTGAAAGATAATAGAAAAATAAGTGTCTGTGAATAGTTCTACCATGCAAATTATTGCAAATAAAACCTAACAGAATTGCAGTAAAAAAGCAATGTACTATAGTGACATTTGAGAGCTTTAACCTATTTCAACTCTTTGTGCTTACACACAAAGAGTTGTAACTGGAGATATGATAATTCTCCAGTTTTTGATACTGCAATTGAGATCAAATTTAACTCAAGAAAATGTGTTCCTCTTTACCATCCAGCATAACGCTGTCCATAAAACCATGCTGTTTTCCTGGATCACCATGTTAGTAATTTCACATTTAATAATTTTGCTGTAGTTGCCTCACAATCATCCTTGCACTGGTCAGAAACCTCCTGCCAGTAGCAGTCAGGCTACTGACTGTAAGGTCAGGCTTTTCAGTTCTTGGAGTTCAGCAGTTTGGCTTGAAGAGAATGGAACTGTATTTCCTAACCTCCCTACCTGTGTATCTGGCTAGGTGCTGTCTTTGTATGGTCAGATACTCCCAGTAAAGTTGTGTGTAAAGGAATGGTAAGAACAGGCAGAATATGAATAATAACTCTTGGTGAAATACCTTGATTTCTTTTCTAAGATGGTCGTATGAGCTGAAGGGTTGAAACATGGATGAGAAAACATTTTGGAAACATGGTTGATAATTTTTCATGTTTAATGATAATGATTAATTCCATAGGGCATTTTTTTTTTACACTAATGTTGTAGTAACTCAATTTCTGATGTGTCTTTGTTGTGCCTCCACATGGAACTGGAAGCTTCAGAAAATGGGTAATTTTGTTTTTATCCTAATGCACTCATACTTTGATTTGGGGCCTCTTCAAGGGAAGACAAGAATGCATGGTACAGGCAGACTAAGCTGAAGTGCAGAGAGTACATTGCAATTCTACAGTCTTTTCACATTTTAATAGCCTTTGTTGGTGATGGAAGGCAGTGCTTGTGAGGGTGATTTATTTCACTCTAAAAGGCATGTAAAGTATGTGCATACCTCTAGTTAACTTTTCTTTATTAATAAGATTGTTAATTGTCCTAATAAAGTCTAAGTATAAATTTGTCAGTCAAAAACATGTTTTTAAGTGGTAACTGAGCTCTACAGTGTAATTTTTCATTAAAACACTTCTCTCATGGTACATACGTGCTATTTTTTGCACGTAAACAGTTAACAACAATTGTTCTCTGCTTTCCAAGTGTGAATACTTATACCAGTATTAAAGTAAAAACTACTCTATGGATACTATAAACATGTGAAGTCTGGATAGGACATGCAGTTGTACTACCTGTTTTCATTTGATTCAAATGGTGTGGCCTACTGATGCAACGTAAGTAAAAATCTGAGTGTGCTTCAAGTCTGCCAAATGTAATATGATATTATAGAAATCTTAGCTCCAACCACTGGAAGAAAAATGGCTTATTTGTGTCCCCTGTATTAGTGCACTTAAGCACAAAAACACTTACTGTACCTCTGTAATTGATGGGAATGTGGAAAAGAAATATTTGCATGGCTCTGAGCCAAGAAGAATTTAGTTTAACCATGTTCCTGGAACTTCCCATTACAGCTGTAGTGTTGACATTACTTATTATTACAATAGAAGTACTTTTGCATTTGGCATACCACTCACTGTTTTAAAAGTGTTACTTGTGTTTGGTTGTTCCTTTTAGGAATAGCCCCAAAATACACATAATAAATCATTGCTTCTATCTTAAAGAGCAGTAGGGTTCCAGAAAAATGAATGCATTAAAACATACATTTGATTTTTCCAAAATCCTGCAAAGTGACTTTCATTTGCTGGAGAAAAACAAAAAAAACCCCCAAAAGTGTCATTTCGAGCTGGAGAATTCTTAGGGGAGTAAGAATTCCCTGAGATGATTAGAGAGAGAGCATCAAAAGATGAAGCAGCAACAACTCAGCTACTCTTTCTACCTTCAAGCCCAGCAGGCTGTGCAGGGCTGTACAGCCCTTTTTGGTGTCTGCTGAGCAGATCAATGCTCAGGGCTTTTAGCAGTTGCTGCTTTGTTGGCAAGGCCCTCCAGCTTCCCTGTCCAGCAGGCTTAGTGGAAAGGTGCTCAGGGCTCTGTTGGCAAAGGTGAGCCATGGGGGCTGGCTGGCTTTCACACGGGGTCATCTGAATGGCACAAGTGCTCTGTCCTTGTTTAAAGGGAAAACCTCTTTCTGCAGCTGGACAATGTCGATGTGGGGAGTGTTACAGCCACAGAAGACAGATCTGGAGTGCCTGGTGGGTGCTGGGAGCTGATTTCCTGGTGTCAAAGCAGAGCACAAGGGAAGGATCCCACACCACGAGGCATGCTCCTCAGTTTTATGAGACAGAAGAGATTTTTCAGCTTTTAGTACCAGTGTAAAGTGCAGTGCAGGGTCATTAAATGCTAAAACCTCACACCCATTAGGGTGCTGTGTATATCTGTGTTTCCACCATGGTAGTGTCTGTCTTCTCTGTCAGAATTGCTGCATTTCAGACACACTGCTTCAGTCTGCTCTGGTGAGGGAACACTACAATACTTGAATGACTTGTGTTAAATGTATTAAATTGGTGAAACTGTGCCTGAAAGAGTCTTCAGTGAGGATTATAATGAAACTCAGTTTCAAATGTGCCAACAGTTTTTTAAGCAAATTGTATTTTTTTGCGTTTTAACACAAAGACACCTCAATGGGCATTAATTTCTGATTTTTGCATGTTTCATTCTAGTTCAGAGAAAGTAATTGCCTCTTCTGTACCATAAAAGAGGGACATCACTTAGGCAATAACATACTGAATTGTTATCTTTTGATTTTTATTCCCCTATACCTTCAAGTACTTGAATGCTTTCCGCAGCTGCTTATAGGCTGAATTGCTTGAATCAAGTCAATTTAAAACTAGTAAGAGACATTTGGTAGAAATATTGGCAGGAGACCTTGTATTTGAACCCTTGGAGTTCAGCTGATCCAGCTGATAGCTCAAATGCCAGTAGGAAATGCTTTCCATTAGCCACAGGTCAAAACATATCTGCAGTCCGCTGTTCCAGTACCTGTGACAGGGAGTACCTTGTTAAGTGACAGTAATTTTCTGGGATATCAGGGCTGTATTTCAGATGTTTGCCTTCTGCATATGCTCTGTCTCTGAAAGCTGCTTTGACATGAGCTTATTGTGCTTGCCACCAGCTGTGGCTTTCTAAGTCTATGTAAAAATTCTGCCTCCAGATTTTAAAGAAATCACTGAAATTATGTTCTTGTCCAACACACAAAGGAAGACTTTAATGCTTAGAAATCTTCTTTCATCTACGTGAGTAAGGAGGGGAGTATGTTCAATATGTGACCTGACCATTTAAAATTGGAGGTCACACTGGTAGCCAGTTTAGGCATTTGCGCTTTAGCATGGGCGTAATTCTTTGTTCCAGCTCTTTGGGTTTCTAATTTCTCCTGTCTTTCAATAAGAGCTGTGTAGCTGAATGTGTCATAGCCAGGAATACTACTATGTACCACTGTGGTATATATACATCACAGGTTCTAAAAAAACACAATTCAGAAAATGTTTTATTGGTTGGTTGATGTAAATACTTTCTGATTGCAGGCTTCAGCCTTTAAAGCAGATTCCTAGGGGTGGCATAAACATTATTTAAATATAAGAAATTGAAACATCATTTCATGTTGTCACCACACATTTGATACAGCACAAATTAAATTTTATTTTTAAAATACCTTCTGACATTTCAGAATTGGTTACCAGAGGTCTAAGGCAGAAAAGGCAGGTTAATTGAACTTTTTTTAACCTATCCTGTCACCAGGTCTGTAACAATCTGCAGCAGCACAGGAGGCTGATAGAAGAATCTTCTTCCTCTGCCACTAGCAAAACTCTGTCTGGATTTCTTTTTTAACTTAGTTTTTTGTCTTCCTGCTTGAGGCATCCTTTAGGCAGCTATTAAAAATATTATTAATAGGTATTTAATTCTGTACATATTGGTGGAAGTCCCTTTAGAACGGCATAGATTGCAATTGCCCTGCATGGCTGTTCAGAAGAAGCTTGTTTTCTTTCCAGAGTTACAGCAATTCTAACTCTTCTGAGGTACGTCCTGCAAAGTCTAGACCCTCAGCTACTGAGTTCACAGACCCTCAGTTACTGAGTTCACTGCTGTTAGAAATTCCCTCAGTAGCAGAGAGAAACACAATCTTACAGCTGGTCATAATTTTCACTCAGAGACTGTTTTATGGAAGATGTATGTTTTAGATAGCAGGGGAGGGAGGAAAGAAATTTTTCTTCCTGAAATGCCAAGCTATATTTTTATAAATCACAGCAAACTTAAAGGATGGGCAGAAATGTAGTTGGGAAGTAATTCATCATTGTACACCTCTTCCCTTTCATCTCTTACTTTGAAGTGCATGGCTGAACCAGAATGCAGAATCTCTTGAAGTATCTTCAACTTGATGAAATAGAAAACAGTCTACAAAAACATGGTATTGTAGGAATTGAGGGTACTTTTTGTCTCAGCTGTTTTATGTGAAAAGAATCTTACTTGGCTTTGTAGCTACTATTGTCAAGTGACAGGAAATCCTTAGACTGCAGGAATCCCTTCAACAAGGATTCTCATAATTTGCTAGGGAGCTCTAGAAGCTCATCAGGAATCAGTGCCTTCTGAACACAGAAATATTATTCTTCCATTTATTTTTAGCTTTGTGTTCCTGTAAAACGCTATGTAATGCAGCAGAGCTCCTCAGCAAGAAACAGATTTTTACATCCATTTGCAACATCTTCCTGAGTTATTAATTTTCTGTCCAGGAAGGATCACAAGTAGAAAGATGAACAATCTTAAATGAATCTGATTGCTGTCAATATTTCTTTAATTACTTCAAATACTATTGCAGTATTGCACTGGCCCATAGTTCATTGCTTTCAAATATCTGGTAGACTATGTGACAGAGAAGAGGATTAGTCTAGTTTCTGAAATTCCTTCTAATCCACCAGTGAGTCCTTGGTGAAGCCTGCTGGGATTTAATTCCTGCCACAATATTTTAGTGCTCAGAAATGTCAATTACATGTTTTCTTTGGTACACTGGAAGTTACCTAGCTGAAATGAATAAGTGACTGACTGTATTCTTTGATACTCTTTAGTGAGTGGATATTCACAAATCAAATTCTTCAAGAGAGGCTTCCTATTATCAGGTCTTGGTGTTTTATGTTTAAGATTTGGTTTATGGAATTTATTTTACAAAGTGACAAGATTTCTCTCTTCTCTTTTTCATGTGTTCTCAGAGGGATGTGCTCCCTGTAATAAAAACTTGCTAGCATATACTGCCTTTTGAGGTCAGGCAATTTATGCTTTAGGGAAGAGATAAGGTACAGACTGAGCACAGAAAATTTTGGCTTCAAGGAGGAAAGGGTAGATTTTTCATTTTGAAAAACCAGCCATTACACTACTACACACACTTTTTAAAAGTTTCTGTATTGACTTTTATTCAGGCTAGAACCTTGCACCTTAACTGTGATTACATCTCTTGTCAATAACTATGCAATTGAGTGCAACCTTCTTGCAAAAAAAAAGTAAGTGGAACTGCAGATTTGGAAACCCTACTTTTGTATAAGATGCCTGTTGAAATTTGTGTGTAATTTAGAATGAATGAGAATACTTTTTCCAAAGAATTGTCTGGTATTTTGTCTCATCTTCTGATATTCTGTAACTATAGCAGTGACACAGTGGAAGTCAGTTATTTGCAATTTCTTATTTGTAAAAGCTTTTACAATTTTTAATGGAAGCTTGAATACTAATGGAATTTCACTAATGGAAATGCTTGTGAATTTGAAGTAGGGAAAATGCAAAAGGATTCCGTGATGATACCTCAGTTCTTAAATGTACTTAGGATTGTAGAAGCTAAAATACAGATTTTTCACAGGTTTTTCTGACTGTTTGTTGGTGTGACATCAGCAAATATTCATGGCTAAGGGACCATTTGGGAAGGTGGGATGGGGTGTTTTTCAGAAGTACTCTGCAGGCTGAAAATAACCATTCTTATCATTTACCTGCATTATTAAGCTCTGAATTTGTTTGAACATTTAAAAGACATTTGGCTGAGCTGTTTATGTTAATGAAAAAATGCAAATACAATTCTTTATAGGAGAGAGAGAAAATAAGTAACCATGTTATGTTGTTGTAGAAATCAATGGCATGTCTATGTCAAACCTGGCCTCTACGTCTACAAATACATGTGGATGTGAGTAAGTTGAAGTAGATAAAGACTCTGCACTAGCTTGAGGATGTGCTAGAAAATGAGCTGTTTTTCCTAACCTTTGTCCTGGAAAGTGACCAAATTGGACATGAAATTCTGCTGTGTATAAGGTGTAATTTTTCTATTCAGCTTGTTTAGAAACTGCTGAAGCTAGAAGCACAGGAGGCTTGTAAAAGGCTAGAGATTTTTATGGATGTTGAGAACTTTCAGTCACAATGTGGTGTGTTTTCATTGTGGGGGCATGAATCCCCTACCCAAGTTACAAACCAGTTGCATGAAGTTAAGCAAGAAATTTTCCCAAGGAAAGAGTACCCCACAGTTTTCCATTTTAACAAATGTTCTCATCACCTTTCAATCAACCTTCCTCCACTGGTGATATCACTAACTGTATTATTAGGTGTGGAGGTCTTCTTCCTTAAATACAGGCATCTCAGAAGCCCTTACAATGCAAAGAAAAAGGTGAAGTTTTATAAAACTGTCTGCTAGCCAGTTTACTGCAGAAGCAAGGATTTCTGGGGTACTTCAATGGAAAGTCTAGAAGCAAGTTTTAGGTCTTGCCTCTGTCAGTTGAAGCAATTTGAAGGTATATATGTGGCTGTCAAGAAGCAGTTTTACCTTTACATAGCATGTGCTGCCAGCCTCATTATCTGGAATGTGCTCTTTGGCTGCCTCCCAGTGATTTGTGAGGAATCAAACGTTGTCATACCTTACAAGTTGTTGAGCACAAAGAAAGATAGCGTATCAACAGTGTCTTTCTCCAGCTCCTCAGAAGGGAAAAAAAACGGAATTTAAAAAAAATACAAATAAAGAAAGACCACCACAGAGAAAAGAACAGTTTCATGGGGGAAAGTGAAGGAATAGTGGGAGAGCTGTTAAAATTGTTGTGGTAACTATAATCTGCAAGCCAAAACTACCTACGTTTTGAGTGACATTGGGAGGTCTGAGGGAAGAGTTTTGATCTAAGAGCCCTAAGAAAAATTAGGTGGAGAAGCAAGAATTAATGAGTAAAGTTAGGTTAGAGGCTTGCTGAGTCCTTAGCAATCTGAAGTTTCAGTGATCTGCATAGATCTAATAGTGAGCTACCAGGCTTTGCTACAGCTGTAATTTATTGCTTAATTAGAAAAATTGTCTTTGGGCTCCACATCAATAGGATGACCATTAGGGAAAGTCATTTCTCAAAGCTACCAAGCCCATTATATGGGAACTACTTAAGAAAATCCATTTCTGCCCTGCATAGTGTTAGTTCCATTTAACACAGCCCTCCAAGGTCTCAATTTATAATTCTGTCTGAGGACCCTGCACAAAAGGCACACTCTTTATTTTGCCTTCAATTCTTCCTGTCCCCATATGTTTTACCAGAAATGATTTAGTATTTCATTGCCAGAGCTATAGAGTGTCTAGCAATAATCACTTTCATTTCTTCTCTTTGATGAAAGCTTAAAAATGTTTACTGAGTTCCCATACTCTACCAAACTCAAAAGAACATGCAGCTGTTGACATACAGATTGCTTTTTTTGGGGAGAAAGCCAATGTAACTGCTAAGATTGCTTTATGATATATGTTAAATAACCATCACAATCACTGTAGTTGAAATTTATGTTGCGTATGTAGCAGATGTGAGCAGACCTCCTCAACCTCACAAGCCACATGCCAGAAACTTCATCTTCACACGTCAGAGGTTTGGGAGCTGTTCTTGGTCAGTTGGTGAAGGCTCCCCACAGCTCTCACTGTGAGTGTGAGGCACATAACTGGATTTTAGCACTCGATGATCCCAACCTTCAGAGCCATGTTGGCGTGATTTTACTTGCTCCTGAGACTTCAGAATATTTTGCTGCTCCTCTATAGTCTTGGGACATGACCTGGGAGCCATTCTTGAAATATTAGATAACTGCTTAGGACCTGCAATTGGCCACCTGTGGACTTTTGAATTCCAGCTGAGTTCATCTGCTGTTAATAAATACAACTTTCTAAGAAGCCTAAGAAAAAAAAGTAGGTGGAGATGGCTCCCGCCATATGGAAGACACTAGCTAGTCGCCCTTGGGCTACTGAGGAAAACAGAAATGAGGATGTGTGCCACCATGGAAGTAATAGAGTAAGTTTGACTCCTAACTGGATCATTCAATCAAACCTTCAAAGATCCTTTTTAATTAGATGTATTTTTAAAAAATGCTACCAGCTGATAGCCTGTACTGTCTTACATAAATGGGTCAAAGAACTGAACAAAAGTTTCCATGGAGACTATATGACTGCAAGGTGCTTTCCAAATTAATTAAAGTCTTGTGTTGCAAGAAAAAGAGGTTTAAAGGTGACAAAGTCTAGTACAGGTGTATAGATCTGCAGTCAGTTCTGGCCACTGTGTCCCAGGGACACCTGTCATCACTGACAACAGAATCAGTGAAGTTTTAACTGTAAAAGCTAGTGAATTTTATGTAATTCTTTCTTCTCTTCATAACAGTTAAACAAGACAGACCTAGGTGCAAGGCTGAGTTAATCATGCACATACAGAACAAGAAAAAAACCCTTCTGAAAAATCCAGAACACATAATTTCAGAATTTTGAAATCAGTCATGATTGGTGAGAACTATAATTTTTTCTAGATTATTAATTAAAGACTAGGGTTTTTATTTTTAACTTCTTTTTCTTTTGTGTGTATTAAAAACACCTGTGTAATGCAGAGAGAAAGATTACATTTCCTACCAGGTTTTTAGTAAATAAAACAACAATGAAACAAGTTTGCATGTACAATACATTGGAACTGCATTGTATTCATTACAATTCAGTTAACATTGAATTGTTAATTGAATACATCTTATTTGTTTAAATAGTAAGTGTAGATGAATCCACAGATTTCTCTGATTGGAGGAGGTTTTGTGTTAGATTGGTACACAGATTGCTGTAATGGTCTTATCAGTGTTACTGATTCTATTGGTACTACACCGAGCTCATAACATGATAGTATAGAGGATTGAAATGTAGTTTAGAGTGGCCCCAGAGTGACTTGGAGAGTAAATATTTCCATGGTTATTGATGTCTTCAATTTTTAATCTCAGCATTGAGAGGAAATATATATGAACATCACTATATCTAAATTGGTGTCAATAGTGTGATTCAACAAAGTTATTGTAGTCTTTGGCTCATAACATTTGCAATTCTGTTTTTAGCAAAACACTTAGTAATTCTAAAGATGTTCTTCATTTCATCCTTCGAGTGTTGCTTTGGATGTAATATTCACGTATCAGTGTAGCTTATATGTAAAAGTACATGGTGATCTTTCCTAGAGCTCAGATACATGAAACTTTATGCATTAAAATGTGATATTATGAATTACAACTAGAATTAATCTCACATTACAAAAATCTGCCAGTGTTTGTCATCCTGTACATCAATGGTTAATTGCTGAACTGTATACTAAATTTTTATCCCAGCTCCTTTCTCTTTTAAGCATTGCATGCGCAGAGTATACTAATTTTTTTCAAGATTAAAGTTAGAAGCTTATTTGATAAATATACAAATTAGATTAAACACCCTCTATTCCTGTTACCTTTAATGGTCTGTAGAAATGACTGGAAATCTAAGTTCAGAAATCCCAACAAAATCGTTGCCCCTGTTACCCATTAAGATCATATATTATGTCTGGGTACAGAAGAGGGATAGAGACAAATTATTTGAATCAGAAACTTAACATGTGTTATTCCACAATTTTGCCATCTGTAGCTAGAGAGAGTGGATGCCAGAGCAGTGCCTTCCTGTGTATTTGCAAGCCTCTGAGTCTGCATATGCCTCTCTATTACTCCCATCTCAGCTAATCTCTGAAGCAGGGCAGAGCCATGAGGATCTAACATACCTGCCTCAATAAAAAGTCATATTCTCTTTGGGCTTTTTAATATATTTTTCATTGTCATCACATTTTTTGATATGCTGCAGATTAGGAGTGGGATGCAGATTCAGTGTAGGTTTTCCCCATTAACACTAGGATAGTATTTATTTTAACATCATCCTTAAGAACTTTATTCTACACAAAAAAAACCCAATACCAACAACACTCAAAATAATAATAGTGATGTGCAGCTTTTGAATAGCATTTGCAGGAACACAAAATTCTGTGTCTCTTTTGTGATGATGGATCCTCTTTCCCTTTTTCAGTCTCTACATGATAATTAGATGTTACGGCTGAGTGAGGTTGGTTAGTTTGAGATGGAGGAGGCCTAAATGTTGTCCAGGACAAGTCTTTATGTTCTGGGAGAAGCCTTTAATAGATATAATTCTGGATAACATGATATCTTGTTGAGAACCCAGTTATGTGAAAAAGGTAAATTTCTCCTCTGAGTGATTCTTGAAGAAACGTTTTATTTTTTGTCAGTCCCCTTCTTCTGTCTTCTTCTGTCTTTTTACAATTACTTTAACTTCATGCACTGGAATCTTACAAAAAAATCGTTAATGTGTCAGGCATCTTTAAATCAGCCTCTGTTTCAGCTTAGTCTTGCAATGTGCTTTGCTCTCTGGTAGAGTTATTCAGTCTTTGAGACAGCTCAGCAAATGGAGTATTAGACGTCTAAACCATCATGGGTTCAATGGATGCCACTGGGACTTTGGAATGGAGAAAATCTCCTTCAGAAAAGTTCTTCAGTCCTTCTTCAGAAAAAACTTCTTTCCCTAACCCTTGTATATGAAAAGGGCTGGAGTAAGTTTAAAAAAAAAAAAAAAAAAAAAAAAAAAAAAAAAAAGTGAAGGCAAAGCAATGATTAGGTTGGAGTCCTAAGATTATTTGCAAAGGACAGGACAGTGCTGAGCAGAAGGCAGAATGGAGATGTGACATTATTACATGGGCTGTGCCAGGACCCACGGAAGGATGAGGAATCATTGCAGAAATCTGATTTCTATGCTGTCAACCAGTTCTATTTTACAGAAGTTATGTATGTAAAATTTAGGTTGATAATTGATAATTCTGTTTATTTTGTCTGCCCCACACCAAGATTTCTGATACTTTATCTGCTGATGGAATAGTGATGTATTTGTGAGCATCTACCCATTCTTTTTAATTTTGGCAAGTGACAGTTTGCCTGTGGGCTTATGTTCTTTGGGCTGAGCAAGCAAATGATTCTGTCCCAGGAGATTTGGTAAAGAATCAAACCCCCAGCTGAATACAGTTATCAAAGTAACTGAGTAAATTTTTTGTTAGACCTGGTTGCTATTTTCATTGTAAACCATCGTTTTGATTATTTTAAATACCTATTCAGTTTATCAATTTATTCGCAACTACTGCATTTTGCTATGACTTTGTTCCATAGTTCCAATCCCTCAATAAACTTGTGGTAGTTCAGGTGCTTTCACTGTCATTTCTGCTTTCTTGTCTCAGTCAAAATAATGTTAATTTTTCTCTTGATCAAGGTGTTGCAACACTTATTAAGAAAAGGATGGACACCTTTGGGGCTGTTAGATTTTGTTTTCTACACAGAAGTAATGGGAGGGTGTTTTCTAGGATTTGAGAAAAATAAAGGGAGTAGAAATCTGGAACTTATGTATGCATAGATCTTTTTATGTATGTCAGTTTTTTGGTTATTGCTACCTAAGTTATATATGCTAATAAAATGATGGTGTTTGTATAAGATGGTGTTGTATTAATTATGTATGACAGGGATATGTTAAGAAGGTGTAAAGCTGTTTTCTTTCTCTGACTTAGTAGTGCTGAGTGGTGAAACTGGAACATGACAGAGCTGTTGTTCAGCCTTACATCTTCTTATCCCACACAGAGAAATGTTTTACACCTTCCCATCAGAAGAGTCTCTTTTAGTTTGAGTTATGGGTCCTGACTTCTCTCTTCCCCTTTCTAACTCCACCCCTCCTCAGAGGGGTTCACTGTGCATCTAAATTATAATACCCTTGGACAGTACCCCTGAAATAGCTTCTAGGTCTGGAAAAAAAGGCATCAAATCTGTCCTTTTGAAATGATGGGTTACCCTGTCCAATACTGCTTGTATTGTCTATCAGCACACAAAAAGAAGAATAGAAAAAATGGCTGGAGAAGAGGTTGGAGCACAGCTTCACTTGACATTTCTGTGATAGCAAGCCACAGTGATCTCCTCCAAGAACAGCTGTATTTCTGTCTGTTTGCCACACTTCAAGGAATATCAAGGCAGCCAGGGGTTTGATGTTCAGATCAAGAGACCTGATAGTTTTTTGAACATGGGGCACTTGAGCTAGGCATGTACCTAATTGGACCGTAATGCAAGTTAGTTAGAGCATTATTTCTGAAGAGAAGGAACCTGTTTGTATGATACATGCCATGTCTTTCTGGCTGTGGAGGGAAAAGCAGACAGTGCTCTGGGAAAACAATGCAGCTAGCTTAGAAAAGGGGAGAGAAAATAAAAAAAAAAGGAGTGGTTCTGCAGTTAATAGTGATGAACAAAGAGGGATAAGAGCATTTTGTTCTGGTTTTGTATGCTAGTGTGGGTGTTATCAAAAAATTTGCAACTAAATGCGTTCTCCAAGTAAATCAATGTGTTTTTCAAGAAAATTCCTGGAAAGGTTAACCAGCTTCATGGCAAAGGAGACATGACTGTTAAATTCAGAATTAAAATTCAAGTTTTCCTTTCTTGTGAGTTCATGGGAAAAGTAGCCTTCTTACCAGAAATTCTTGATTCTTGTTGCAGATGCACATTTTTGATCATACCGATCTTCTGAGTGAAATATGTTATTCTCTAAGTGGCAAACAGCAGCTGTCCTATGTACAGATCTTATGATTAAACTTCTGTATCTTCATATCCTCACTTAGCTAAATAAACATAACACCCTCAAGAAATTATCTCTGGCATGTTGTAGCTGGCAGTGCAAGGTGCTCCTGTGTCTGTACGTGTGTACCCTGTAGATGTCCTTTAAAAAAAACTTGAGCACTTACATGACAGCATAGAAAATTAATTTTATGCACTCTAGGTAAATCTGCAGTATTAAAAGCTGGCAGACAGGATGATACTATTCGACAATAAGTATGTTTTAGGTGCTTCCAAATCTTAGTCCTGCTGTAAATCTAGCAGTAGATTGGAGATGGAGAGCTAGAGATGAATATAGCTAAAAAATTACTTACGTAAGCCTGTGTTTGCAGATCAAATAGATTCAAAAAGGATACCTGTGCAGGTGGGCTCGAATAAGTGAAAAGTTACACACTTCTAAGTGTGAAGGACTGAGGAAGTAAAAACTGATTTTGCAGAAGTAAAATAAATTTTGAAGCTTAAGAAGTCTAGATAGACTTCTGCGTTTGTTTTGGTGTGTTTTGCCTGGTACAGTTTCTCTTTGTCCTTTTCCTTGCCACAAAGTCTGTGGACATGTAAGTGGTTTGAGGACCTATAGAATTCTCATTCTATGAATTCCACTGTGTATTACAGTGATAGTTTGAGAACATTTTTTAGATTAATCATATGAAGTGTACAGTCACAAAATTTGCAACTTCATTATGGGAACGGAGTAACTTCAGTGACAACTGAGTTGTGTTATCTATTCACTTCCAATTAGATGATTCATTATATATTCTGTAATTTGCTATGTCTTTATCTAAAAGCAAAGAATAGCTAGACCTAGGTGATGAAAAACAGTGGCAATCTATATAGAAAATATCAGAAGGAAGTACTTCTGAACAAAATTAGTCCTGCAAACTATATTTTGCATCTGGTGGAGACAGCATGACAGGGCTCCTCCTTGGTTTTTGTACTTCTGTGACCAATAAAACATAGTCAGTAGAGAAAGGTTTGTGCTTTTTTTGGCTTCTGAGTCATGTCCAAAATTGAATCACACATGGTACCTTGTCTCTTGTTTCCATAAGAAACTGTAGACTGTTCTTCACAAAACTGGAGGAAGTGGCTGGTGTGTTGTCAAGTATGCAGTGAGAAGGCAGGGGGTTTTGAGAGATCAGACTGCATATGAGGAGAGGTTATCACTCTCCAATCTCCATTCTACAAACCAGTTGTCTATGAGGGAAAAAGTAAGGCAAAGGAAAGAAATTGCTTTCCCTGTCACTTTTTCTGCTTTGCCCCACCTCTCTTCTTTCTTAGGATGATTTTGAAGGATCCAGAGAGCAGCAGATTGTGCAAGTCTGTTTCTGTGTTTGCAGTTCCCAGATCTTGCAGTATTATCAAGATGTTTCGATTGGGGCTTTCTAAATGGTGTTTACTGTAGCTGATGATTCAGTCACAGCTGTTTCAGTAGCTGTTACTGTATCATTTATACATTTCATACTAAACAAACAAATTAAGTTTGGCAGGAATTCTTGCAGTAGGAGCTCAAGATTTGTAACTGTTGCAGGAGCCCCTCTATGTCTCTGGTGAAACTGCAGGTTAAGGCAGGAGTTTTGACTTCAAGGAACGTTAATTTCTGAGGTTTTAATTTCTGATATTGTGGATCTGCCATGTCTCCTACCAATGGAGGGAGGAGTCTCCCTGTCCTTTTCCTTCTTCAGTGTGAGGGGAGGGATGGTTTGCTATAAATTTGGGCACAGCTGTCCAGACCAGGTTCCCTCATGTTATAGTGTATGCTCAGAAGATCGTTCTGTCTGGGATCACAGGAAAAGGCCAGCATTTAAACACTGAGAGAAATTTAAGACTACCTGCAGGTAGGCCAGCACAATTTTTACCACCCTCTTTTGATGCTGATAAATTGCATAAATGAATTAGTGATTTTTATACTGCAGCACTTTGGAAACTTAGACTAATACTTGTTTACTGAGGATTTCAGAGTAATATCATGGAATTTGTTAGTATCAGAACTGCTGGGACTTGTGCAGAAGGTTCCTTCTGGCTCCATTTTTGCATGCTAGTATGTGTATTTTTAATCCAGTGCCTATCTGAATTTGCTAATCTGATGTTTGCTAATCCACATTTGGGGGTTGGGATTCCCCACTCTGTTCTGAGTTACTCATTTCACAAACAGAGATGAGTCATACTCTTCTTGTGAGACTATTAACACTCTTGGCACTAGAAATGGAACTAAGTCACACAGGAGGTTCTGCAGAGTCTTATGATAAGAAGAATGTATACTAGTTGTCGCTGATTTAATTGCTTGGGGACATAGCTACATCACTTAATGGTTCAGAATTGAGGAGGCTGAGAGAAAAAGAAGCTTGACAGATGTGAATTTAAATGCAAATTATTGGGTTTTAGCCTAATGGTAAGAATTACTGGGTTTTAGTTCTGAACCCACAATAATTTTAACTAATATAGCACCATATTATGTCCAATCATTGGTAATATGCTCTAACATTAGTGATGGTTATAATGTATTATCCTTATGCTTTATTATTCATCAAATTAATCCCTTGGATATTTCTTTTAATTTCATTTGCCTTACTCCTGGAGTTAGTCTGTCTTTAGCCTATTGTATGCAGGAGATCTGCCTGCCATTAGCAAATTTTACCAATTTCTCAGTTACAAAGAATTCATTTTTGCTTTTCCAGAAAGGCCTATGTATTAGTAGAGAACTTCCTCTTTATAAGATACTTTTTAAGTGAGCTGAAATGTTAGACATACAAACCTGCTACAGATATATTTCTAAAACCAAAAAACCCAGTATTTGGGAAGTAAAAAAAATTACTGTGGTTCTTTATTAAGTGTTTTGTGTTTTCTTCTTTTTTAATTTTTCTTTTCTGTGAGTGTTGCAGAAAATGCTGAAACACCAGAAATGGCTAAAACTTGATGCAAGCAGTGTAAGGTTTTCAGAGTGTGAAATATCCAATTATGGAGTCGACAGAATTATTTGTTATGGCACTTTCATGGCAGATTTCAGTAGTGACTCTCATTTACACCCATATAAGAGATTACAACCAAGGCAAACAGATTGATAAGGAGTGTCTTCTCTATAAAGCTCTGTTCTCTCTCTCTGCTGTATAACAATATTTAACAAAATGCCTTTCTCTGGATACTTTCATAATTGCTAGGTGAGCAACTTCACTCCCAGGTGTTGCATATTTGTTCATTGGGGCTTTTTTCCTATTTGTTCATTTGTCTTAAGGTGTGAGCAAAACAATGCAGGGTTTTCAATAAAGCCAATGCAAAGATGACGGTGAACTTGTCAGGAATAGGAGAGCTCTCAGAAAACATGAGGGTGTTCTAATTCTTAAGTTATTTGGCATTTTTTTAAATACTCTTACTGATTAGGGCCTAGTTCCTTATTTAAGATTCTCTGTGTGCTTATACATTCTTAAAATGGTATATTGGCTGTGATTTTGAAGATAGCTTCAGCTAAAAATGTTGTATGCTCACTGTAAAAACACTGCTGAGGAAGAATCTGATTTCACAGGACTTGATAATGTTTTCTAAGCAGGTGTTTCCAGATTTTACAATACTGGTGATCTTAGTTCTAGCAGCACAGTCTGAACTGGTTCAAATATGTTCAGAGGGCTTATGTATGTGGGAAGTGGTGTTGTCAGAACGTCTCAAGCATGCTTGTTCAAGAGATGTGTATGACAGCAGCTCAGTATTCGTGGCTGAAATACATTTTAGAACATAGATTTAATTTTATTTGATAGGTGGCAGAAGATATCTGTCATCTGTTGTTTTTTATCAACAAAGGTTTGTCTTCCCCTACCCCTATATTTTTTAAATAATAGGAAAATAGGGGAAAATTCATATTAAAATTTTTCTGACCAGAAAGTGTCATTTTACTTTTTAGTCTTAGTGATGATTTCACAGAACTTTGTTCAAGCCTTTTGTAATTCTTTTCATTTTTATTTTGTTAGCACTTACTGAAAAGAATTGTCTGATTTTGTGACTGAAGCATTGATTAATTTGATCCTAATTGTGGAACTAATGCCAGTAATACAGTTCTTTTCATTCCATCAGACAGGCTAAAAGATTGTCATTTTCTGTGTCCTTCTTTTTCTTGTTCTAGTAAAGAAGAGCAGTTATCACATTTCTCCAGTTTTTAGAAGTAAAAGAATTTTGCAAAATCTTTCAACAATAGCTAGAGTTTGGAGATGAGGAAGTTCCTGACCTGAGTCAGAAGTTATGTGAATAATGAAACGGTTTCCTCTAACCTCTGCAGAAGTTGCAGTATGCAAAGAAAACTTTCATAATTCTAATGCATATATAACAGAGTATTGGGGGGCAGCTAGAATCTTATGCTCTTTATCCATGCCTCATCTCATTAAACTGGACCTGTTTATACAGATATCTAGGGTTTTATCAGAAATATGCTGTATGTATGGCTGAGTGGGTTGGCTTGTGTCATGTTTGCTCTGTATTGGTTACAGTACTGTAAGTGGCCATGCACAGAGCTGGAGAGACGAGTTGTACTCCACCTGCCTTCCTCTCACTACAAGGATACCAAAAGATAAGACTAGAGAATTTGTTTTCTGAAAAAGCTTGCTTTGATGGTGTTAGACTCAGGTATATAGGGACGAGAAGGCAGATATTCTCCAGTGTTTGGAATCAGATACTCTGTCGTTCAAAGCCACACATCCATTAGACTACAGCATGGCTCTCCTGAACCTCGGTGGAAACACTAAGGCAGAGGTTTACATATGTGTGCTCCTGCCATGGACTTGTGGGCTACTCGGTTTGGGTCATGCATTGAGGATCTTGTGAAGTGTGCAGGCAATCTTCCAGTTTACAGACGATGTCATTTTCCAGGAAACATATGCAATGTACCCCGAATGTGAAGGCAGAGACCTCACCCCCTCACCCAGTGGATATAAATCACAGACAATGTTCACATAAGGCAGTAACCTAAAGGTTATGTTGTGGAGGGTTTTTTTTTTTTTGGTAGGACTGTACAACCTAAGCTCATATTTGAAGTTCAGAAGAGACAGAGTTCATTATATAAATACCCTGCATTGTTTATTCATCTTGTACTAATGCTGCTGTGCTGACCTTTCAGCTCTGGAGCTGGTATGGCCCCCAGGCTTAATGCAATGTACTCCCTCCAGTTTCAGTTGTGTCTTGCAGAAATGTCTGTGCTAGAACAGTGCTTCCTGTAAGGCCTGCAGGTAGAAGGAGAGGATTGAGGTGTTGCATAGGGTTGACTTAAATTGCTGAAAGCATCATAATCAGGGGTATTAGCAAAAGTGGTTTTAATATGGTGTTTTAGAAGTGCAGCTCAATTGAAAGGTTCACTTTTACTGCATAGCACAATCATTTGAACAATGATTCAAAACTGCCAAGGCACAAATGAAAGTTACTATACTACAAGGTTATGTGTGATATTGGTCACTTACCACTAATCTGCCATAGGTCTCTGTCTCAAGGACCAAACTCGAGAGGTGTCCCAGTTCAAGAGGAGATCATCACCGTGCAGCCATGGCAGCTTAGCAGGGAGAGCTCAAGGAAGGCTCATTTGGGATAAACTCATTGCCTTGCAGTCAGATTACATGCAATGGGAAAGGTGTGCATGAGACTCCTCATAACCCACAACTTCCAGTGCTCCTTGATAAATGATCCTTGGAAAAGTCACTTGCTGTTCTTGTGTTACATGCATGGTCAGTATTCCAAGCTCCTAAGCTCCTATGTATTGATGGTCACAATGTCACTCTGCTCTGCTCTGCTTTATGTGTTTTCACAGAACAGATTGAAACTAGAGGAGTTCTTGGCCTGGCTACAGCTCAGGCCTTTACCAAAATGTTGCTGGCTTGGTTAAGGTTTCAAGTGCATCTGTCACACAGGGCTTTATGTAAGAGTGTCTTTATTCCCTTTCTCACCTTCTGAGTCCCATAGAGGACTGAGTAACTCCCAGCTGTGGCAGAAAGAAAATGCTCTGAAGTTAGAAGATACTGGAGACAAAAGGCAGGGCAGAAAGAAGCACCATAGCTGCTTTGCATATTTTCAGATTTCATTCCTCTGAAGTCTGAAAATGGATGCTGGCAGGGAGTTTCTTTCCTTCACTTTTGAGTTTGTAGGTGGAGAGGGAACAGATGATGGACAGCAGCAGCTCAAATCTCTGTTCTAGCTAAGCAGTACAGCACAGTGCTGGGCACTCATCATCAGTGTTGACATAAGCAGAGATGGGGGTGGACAAATGATACTAGAATAACATGTACAGCACCAGGAGGATGTAGTCCAGCAAATGTGGGAGCTGTTTCTGCTTTTTGTGATGCTAACCAACTCCTTACTTTTACTTGAGATTGGCTGTCCATTACCCAAAGGGTTAAGCTGTTTTGTGTTCAAGCCATCCTTTTACAGCACTGCAGGGGAGTAATTGTCTGCGTTGCACAGTATTTAATTTCCTTTGCCTAATTAAAGTCGAAGGAAAAGGAGTGTTGTTGTACAAAGAGTAAATTCGTCCTTGATTTACTTCATGTTAGGTAGATTTATGTAGAAATTTGTGTTTGTGATATGAAGCTAAATGGTTTTCTACCTGCAGTGCCATCTGTCTAGATTAGCTGTTCAGGTCAGCACAGATCAGCAGAAAGGTGGCAGCTAGAATCTAATTTAGCTTTTGTTCTTTGTATTACTTTTGCAGAATGCTGTCACCAGTTTAGTTACTTGATGTCTTTGTTGAACATCTCAGTGGAAGGGCCAAAACATGTTCTTTTTGGTGATGCACTTCTGAGCTGCAGTATACAGGCAGAACAGTGGGAAAAATCTGTACAGTTTCTCTCTCACAGCTAAACAAATAAAACAGCCTCAACTGATTATTTGCTGTCTCTGTGAGAAATGCACTGGATATTTCTTAAATGTTAAAAGAATAACGTCTACAACTCTTTCATCAGGTAACCATGAAACACTTGAAGAGATTACAAGCAATGCTATATTGGGATGCTGTAATTAATTTTTATTAATATAGGATTGTATATATAGAGCAGCTTTTCAGAACATTATTTACCTAGTAACTTGACTGAAAGGAAAAAATGCAGTCATATAGCAGAATTGTAGGGAAAGACAGGAGGCAGCACTGAACTGAAGAAATCACCCTGTATGGACTCATGGATTCAAGGGCAGAAAAATGTTTCTAGTCTGTGACAGCATGTAGGGCTCTAGAGTTCTTGTCCATGATGAGGGATTTTCAGTAATATGTGTTAACATTATGATTTATTTTCTACTCATTTCATTGAGATTCTTACTGTTCAGCCTAATATATGGCAGAAAAGGACTTTTGTCCTGTTTTGATTTTCTTGACAGCAAATTTCTGTACTTTTCTGAAATTTCTGTACTCTAAGAGGCTTTGGAGCCTTTGTTTACTTAGAGATGGTCCACACTTGGACCTTCACTTCTGCTCATGAACGATTGGGGGGAGTTATTAAGTAAGTAGGGATAAAAACAAATCCATGGAACTTAGCCTCTAATAGACTTACGTTTACTAAACAAAAACAGAAAGCAAAAGGTTTAATGCAGTTCATGGGTGGGGGGAAGCAACTGGGAGGGAGTTTTGGTACATGCAGTATTTTAAACACATGCCAGAAGAGTGCTGCATCCAAGTGCAGCATTATTGCTAATTATACAATGATGTAAAAGAAAAAAATCAAAGGTGTCAAAATGTGGACAGACTACCATGTTCAGAGGAGTGTGCTACTCCTCTAAGACCATACTTGGATGACTTAGTCACAGAGTTGTTTGGACAGATGGTCCCCATGAATTATTTCAATAATGACTTGGTAAAAACTTCATTACAGGGCTCTTCACTGAAGAACTCCAAGTGAAGCTCTGCACCTGAAAGGCACTTGTGTGTTTGTCTGTTCCCATTGATGTCTGGATGGAGGTGATTAGATTAAGACACTGATGTAGTTGCTGTTCAGAGTTTACTTGGTGTTATAAAGCAATTGAATAAAGAGACTCACATTACCTCCAGCTAGTACATTAAGAAAAAAGAACACAGAACTGCAGTCTGTCAAATAGCAGTAGACTTAACACAATTTAAAGCATCAATTGATAAATTGGGTAAGAGAACAACATTTTAAGCATGTTTAAAAACTTGTGCATTTGGCTAAGGGAGTGAATGCAGCTTGCTAGAGTTGTCTTTTCTCTTTAAGAATAACCCAAAACTGCTTTCTGCTTCATAAAATGATGGTATGATGATTGCAGAATTTTATTGCATCTGGCAAACCTTATATCATTTATATTAGTGTGTTTTAACATATTAAAAATAATGTTCTTCAAATCAGAAGGGCACGAGTCAGATTTCAGGGTGGTACATTTCACTTAAATACCATTGGGAATTAAATATCAGGCTTGAGTTTAATTTTCTCTTCCATATATTTGGAAGGCTTGTGGGCACTGATTTTTATGCACAAACACAGAACAATAAGCTGGCAGCCAGAAAATTATAATACTTCCAGTTCATGTTTACTTGCGAAGCTGCGGTGCTTCTCTCAGGGCTTTCACCTGTGCTTCCTGGCTAGCTCTGGCACCAAAAAAGGTACGGTCCTGTATTCTGGAATACAGCTCTGATCCAGTGGGTCCTTGCCTTGGCAGAAGCATGAACAGTGCAAGAAATAAAAGGATGGAGCTCCGGTGGTGAACTTCAACTGGATTTTTTAAAATTCACATGAGTTCCTTCCACCCAGGAGTCAGCCTGCCAAAGCCCACTGAACTCCCGGGTTTGACCTTAAGTATGGGGGTGGGGGAGTGGGGAGGATACAGCTTAGAACCAATCCAGAATGGGAAGGGAGTGACCCCAAACCTAAATGACAACCCATAGAATAAATCAAGGAACACAGGGGAAAGGGGAACCAAGACCCTGCCAATCGCTCGACATCCTCATCAGATTTTTCTAGACATCAGGGTGAGGCCTCAAAGTGACAGACAGGACCCAGGTGTCACATAAAGGATGATTGATTAATAACAATAACTGGGGTAAACCATAATGGGGTAAAACATGGGGTACATGGCAAAAAGCACTGTGAAACAGTATAAAACAAACAGATGCATATAGAAAACTGGTAAAACCCCAAAACACGCCACTACATTCATTGACCACCGAACTCTCAATATGTCATAGTTCTATGTACAGGTTAGAGTTTGGTTATGTTAATTTAATTTTTTCAGTTTCCCATTCTGTCTTTAGTCTTTTATTTTTTTACATCAGCTGATGTAAAAAGTGCTGCTAACAGTAAAAATATGAAGTTGACTGTAAACAACTCTAGCAAGCCCAGTGGATCCCAAATACTGGCACTATACTGTTTTCTTAAAGGTAATATATGAAAAGAAGAAAAAGTTAAAAGAATAGATCACTGGTTTGTAGGAAAATACATTCATAACAACAGAGCTTTGTTTGCAGAAGAGTAGAGATTTGGCTTTTGAGCTTGGACCTTTGGTCCCCTACATCCTGTTTCTTGTCTTGGATGATAATTACTCATACTAGGTAAGAGCAAGGTAGGTGTTGTAAAAATATATTTAAAAAATGAATATGCATAATATGAGTTCACCATTTGTCATTTGTCTGGTTTGTTCTTTCTTATATTTCTTCTGTAAGGTTTGTTCAAAAATACAAAATGGAGAGCTTCTAGTCATAATTCAACAGACTTACCATAATTTTAGAATTTAACCATTCAAAAGACTTCGGGTCTTTTCCCATGATCTGTATCAAGGACTGATTCAAGAACATTGCAGAGACCACACATCCATTTGGCTGGATTTTCTGCTGTTTATAGGTAACTCTTTTGGTCTGTATACATTAGGTAGCAGTGAGTGATCTGAGAATGCAAGGTGAACACTTCTTGCTGGTTTTATGCTTTGAATATTGTTTTGTGACTGTTGCTTGTCTTGGTAGTTTTGTAAAAGCTCTCAGTGTTGATGTGGCAGGTGAACATATTTGACAAGCACTCTGACTGTTCTGCAGCTCTCTGATAGGACAAGTAGTGATAAATTGGAGGTATTTCTCCATTGAGAGATGAACTTCATTATTTAGGTTTTTACCTTTGCATGTTATTGAGGAGTGATAGATCTTCTAAGTTTAAATTTTGTAGAATTTTGTGGAAGGCTGTGTGGAAAACAGCCTGTTGTGAAACCCCTGTGTGTGTTATGAACACAATCCTGCATTTGCTCCTCTCAGTGTGAGCTAGTAGAGTATCTTTTCTGGTATTAGTTCATTTGAATTGTTACAAGCCCTTAGGCTACCACAATAGTTTAGGTGAGACTTATTTGAGAGGTATAACCAAGATTTAAAACCTTCTTTCACATAAGCACCAAATACTTGCTTAGTTTTCAGTGGAGCTAGTTTCCTCTGTCAGGTGCTTGCAGGTTGGCGTTTCATGGCTTACTTGGAACCTGAAAGACAGAACAATAAAGTCTTGAGAGGTTCAAACAAATGTCTTAATGAAATGTTCCAAAGATGATCTGTATTGTACAAAAATAGCAAGTATTTATAAGTGGATTTTCTCAGAATTGTTTCTTGTTATTATTGTGTAGAATGGCAAATGCTTTGCTGGTGTTAATATAAGCTGAAAAAAAAAAAGAATACTTTTTTTAAAAATTACACCTTACATGTTTTACACTTACTTGACAAGCAGTTCTATTGTACAATACTTAGAAGAAAAGCAAGTCCATTTTGGATTGACACCAGAAAAACAGATTAAAAAATAAAAATCATCTTTAGATTTTGTGCAAAGAAGGTATATGTTAGAGAAACAATGCTGACCTATCCAAAAATTATAATTACATCTACCTATTCAATACACATGAAGTGTCAGTGTTGTCAATTAATTTGTTCAGGGCATGCAGAGTGCTAGTTTTCCACATCAAAGCAAATCCTAAAAGCCAGGTCTGAAGAAGTCATCGGTGTTTTGACAAGCCTCTTTGTGCCTGTCTGCCTGGAGGAGTGCTGCAGCACACCTAAACAGTTGTGACAGAGGAAAGCTCATGTGGCATGCCTTGTTTGCCTTGATGGTGTGAGAAGTGTGTTCTCCTTTTATAAAATGCAGAGCTGAAGAAACAGGGAAAACGACCTACTACAATTAGTGCTTTTATATGCAGAGAACACTTACATCTCACATTGTTATTGCTTAATGCCACCACATTTAGGACATCAGTTTAGAAAAAGAAATTTGAACAGCTGAGCTATACAATAGCTTGCATATATGCAAAGGTAGCATAGCAAGAACACAGTATAAGAAATTGCTTTTAGTCATGTTATTGTAATGTACTACCAGCGGATATGTATTTCTGGAATTTTATTGTGTTCAACTGGAAATACGTAAGGGATGGTAGCCACTTTTATTGTGGTATTATGTGTATTTCCAAAGTGTCTTCAGGATGTCAGTACAAAGGGTTTTTTCTGATCTTTTGCAATAGTTTACATAGATGATTTTGTAATCCTGAAAAAATGCATAAAAATAATCTTTTCCAAGCAAGTTTCACCACAGCTATAAAAGCAAACCTGGTCTTAGGTTTAGCAGTCCGTTTCCAAATGACTGTGATGAAAGATTTAGCATTTGGTGGAAAGGAGTATAACTACCATTACCTTGTAAAGGTGTTTGCTTTCTGCAGACTTAGTAAGAAGAAATGACAAGTGTGGAGCAGAGACCTTTGGGATTGTGCTCCAGGGATGGTGCCCATGTGAGCTCATGCCCTGTTACTCAACACCCAAGCTGTTCCATGTGAATGAGGAAAAAGCTTTGCTTGGAGTTTGACTGTACCAGATAGTGGGAAGTTCACTCCTCATTCCAGCTGTCTCTGTTTCCTGTTATTTGAGGCCAGTTCTAGGGGAGGTTATGTTGCAGACTTCGTACTGGTGTAATTAATCTTACCTTTAGGAGCAGAGACCATAACTAAATCCATTTCCATTTACTATGAATCATGGAATCATGGAATCATGTACAATAAACAGGTCACATGCCTTACCTGGGACCAAGATGCACACATACATAAAAGGGCAATCCTTACTGCTTCCCTCACCCCCTGGTCAATATAATCTCACTAAAGAAAGCTAAAATCAAATGTATTTACTGTACAATGTAACAGACAAAATAGAATATAGAATACATTTAAAGGAGGTATACTGAAATATGACCTTTTTCTAAGGTGTCTTGTTTTTTTCTCTTTTGTGACCTATGGGGGGAAGTACATTCTAGTTTATGTTCATTGCTACTGTTATTTCCTTAGAAATAGTAAGACACTTTTCTATTTGTATGTGGTTCCTTATGTAAGTTTATTTCAAATGGAGTCCTTTGATCTTTAGATATTTCATAAAACGGGAAATAGGTCTGTTCAGTGTCTCCCCAGGATAATTCTAGCAGTATGAACGTTGGAAAGTTTTCAGTAGAGCAAAAATGAGGCTCAGATGTTGAGCCTCTTAAGTGATTATTCAAAATAGTATGTTGAGCTGTTTTATTTGGTCTGAGTTGGTCAAAACCAAATGCAGTGGAAGGATGGTGTGACTAGAACTGTTTTTGCACTTAACATCTGTGTGTGAAATAAGTAACTTAGGTGGGGATCAAGCTCTTCTGCTTCTTCAAGCTCTGAAGTGAGCAGTGTTGCCTGTAAATGGGTGATGAGCACGTAGTATTCATAAACACAGAAAGCACATACACAGAATAAGGGCCAAAAATACACACAGATGCAGCTCATTTCCTCTTCTACTTTTGTCCTCTGAACATTCGATCAGCTCAAGACTGCTTATCTCACACCTATTTTCCACTCAGTGCCTGTCCATATTTACAGCAAGTATTTTCATAGAAGTTTGCATCACTGGGTCCTATGCTTTCAGCAAAGTGGCTCAAAATAGGTGCAGCTTCAAAACCTTAAGTTACCAATCAAATCAAAAAATCAAAAGTTTTAAGTTACTGTGATTAAAGACTAAGTTGGTGTCAGAATAACTTTGCAATTGTAATGCTGCTGAAGTGATCTTGATCTCCCATGTGATCCATCTGACTAGAACAAAAACTAGAGAAGAGACAAATATTGACATTTCCAGGCCAACGATTAATTCAGCTGGCCAGATCTGTCAGGTGTTGTGATCACGGTGGCTGTGTATGTTGTCAGCCTGAAATGGTATTTCTGTCCTTAGATTGTTAAGCCTATCAGAAAATTGTGAAACAACTGGAAAGTTTTGAATAATCCACTCCCAATTCTTACACAGTTATTTTATAGATTTGCTATCTTGGGAAATGGTAAGTTTACCAGTGGGAAAGGTAAGAGACTATAATGTGTAATAATTTGGAAATTAACATTCAGAATCATCATCACTTCCAAGCCATGCAATTAAAAGAATTTTTTTTGTTGCACCCTTTTCCTGAAAAAACACTCCAGCCTAATTAATGGAAAGCCATACATTCATTTTTTCAGTTGCAAGGACAAAAGCAGTTGTCAAGAGATTAATAGCAACATGTCTGTTTTGAATGGGGACTGGCTCTGAAAGCCCATTTATTCATTTCACTCCTCACAATACTCGCTCTTGCCTCTCTTATGATGATTTCTGAGCTCGCTGTATATCCCAGTGCTTCACTTCATTGAAGCACGACAAAGACCCAGGCTTCTGATTTTCTCAATTCGGGGAGCTCCTAGCTGTAAAATCCATTTGCTGATTGTTCTGCTCTCCAGGGCCAAACTGTTGTAAATGTATTCTCACTGGGTGTGATTTCACAGCAAAATGCTGAACTATTTCAGTGCTCTGTTCTAGTGGAATATATTTAATACTGTTTTGTGTACTTCAGCAGAAAAATGAGCTGGGGACATACTAGCACCAAAACACAGCTGCATTGCTCACAGTGTTTTTTAATAATAGACCTCACTGGCATTGTCTCAGGGTCACAGCAGGTCTCACTGTGGCAGGTATTTGCTGGGGCTGATACTACAAAGTCTGGACAGTCCTATGAGAAAATGAAAACAGGATTGCCAGCTTCCACTGTGCTCATTTGCAGCCTTTTGACTGCAGGCATGTTTTGATGTCTCACTCTCAAAACCTTGATTTGATGTGGGAAGGAGTAGGGCATTTTAATGTTTCATAGCTTTCTATGTTATCTGGAACAAAAGAAATTGTGTCCCTTTAAATGAAGTTATGGTACCTTGCTTAATGGCAGCTCCAAAAGTGTTTGTTCCTGCAAAATGAGGAGACCTGATTCAGCAAAATCTCTGGCCCAGATTCATCGCAGTTCACTGTGAAATTGAAAGCAAAGCATGCAAAATTCATAGGATCCTATCTACCTGTATGCAGTGGGTTTGCAAAAGCATCTATGACTCTAAAAATTTTAAGTGTTTTTGATGGGACTTGAATAAGTTCTTTGAATGAGAGTGATTTTTAAAAACTTTCCCTGATTTTATCCCTAGAGCTGAGCTGCAACCTATGTATTCATTTTAACTGATAGGCTGCCAATAAAAGTGAAATCAGAATCATTTAGATATTTTACCTTGAAAGGAATTCCTAACTTTTCAGAGCAGAATTTATAGAAGTCCATTGACCCTTACACACAGTGATGGCAATTGTGGTGGTGATATTCCTGGCTTATTTCATTCAAATTTGTGGGGAAAATATGGTCTTGAGAGTTAGCTGCATTTTCTGGGTGTTTGAAGGTGAAGAAGCAGAAACTGATCCTGCATGACAGCTCAGTGATGTGAATCATTAAGAACTGGTGTTGATTTCATCACAGCTCTTTGGTCTGCAGTGACATTGTTACTCTGTAAATCAGCTGAGGGTTAGGCTGAAACAACATAGGTGAGTTTCAGACACAAGGTTTTCTTGACAATAAAAACAAGTGCAGACTAACACAAGTCCGTTTTGTAGAGAAACATTGAAATTATGATTTGCCCTATCCACTATTACCATGGAAATCCTAAGACATAGATTCCAAATATGAGCTAAAAGGGCAAAGCAACCAAAATAATAGTGTTTTGTTTATATTACCCCACATCACCTTATTGAAATAAAAAGTAGAGTTTTTGAAGGAGTGTGTGGCATAACATGATGCTGCTCTGTATGGTGAGAAAGTTTTAAGTTAGGTGAATTTTACTGACAAAGTATTGTCATGCTGAAAAAATTATTCCATGACTTTATGACTTAGAAAAACTTGCTTTATAATCCAGGTCCCGGAAAAATAATTTATTACATCTCTTAAGCAGGAATTTTAATGTGAATAGAACTGAAGAATGTTGTTTGCATTTTTATATTTTACAATTCAGAAACAGCCAGAAGGATTTTTATTACCTTTTTTTTAAGTTCCCATGAATAAAATACAGTTCTGTCAAGAGCTTGGCAATACTGTCGAGAAGAGGTTTTAGCATATAGTAGTATTGTTATGAACCTTTTTATTGCTTGGTGCAATTTACTTAGGAAAGTCACATCTCTCAGGGCAGGATATTTGTGTCAGCTCAAAAGTTTATAGTTTATTTTGGAAAAGGAGATACTATTACATGAGCACTGAGCCAGATCTTTTAATTAATTTTTAATCACAGTAAAAACAGAGAGTATAGGTAAAATTAGGATTTCTTTATCAGTCTTGGGGCAATACTAGTGCAGTTTTTTCAGAATGCATGCTTTTGGAAGAACTTGCTTTACACAAGTAGTGTTTTTCAGCAATATGAGGGATAGAGGCATGTTGAGAGGCAGGGAGTGGGCAGGTAGGCATTCCTCCATCAGCATCTCTTTGGGGCAAGAGCTAGAGAGCACTGGGTGAAACCAGCAAGAGCTGAGTTAAAAACGTTGTTTTTTGCAGAGCAGGTATTGTACTTCTGAAAATTATTCCCACAGGGTGTTGTCAATGCTCTGAGTTTAAAAGTCTGTCCCTTAGGCCAGTGGGAGGCTGGGTTAGTACTTGGAAGAGAAAGTCATGGCAGGTTAATAAGTAGAGGGAAACAGGAAATCTCTTCAGCTGAAAAATAGTTAGAGAGTATCAGAGGTGTTTATGTCCTGCTGGAACTGGTTTGAATCAGTCTGTTCATTTTGGTTTTCTAATGGAATTAAATGTTCTGAGGCAGTTTGTTTGCCCTGGAGTGCCAGCCGAGTTGGTGAGTAGTAACGGTGTAAAGGTGAGTAGTACACAGGGCTGTAACAGGGCAGTGCATGGGGGCTACACCAGACTCTCACCAAAAGGGCTTGCAAATAGAGTTTATGTCAAACCCCTTCTGACATTGACCCTTGACTAACTTTTTGGGTGGAAAAGGAAAGTGGGTCTAGACTCACTAATATCCTTTCTTTCTAAAGCTCTAACAACAGAATTTTCCTGTATGGTTTTACCTTCATAAAGGTGATTACTTGATCTGCAAACTAAAAAGAAGCGAAGACACTTAACAGCATTTAAATTTCAAAGAGCAGGGCAGAATTATGCCTCTTGTGAGATACCAGTTCAGTATTTACAGCAATATTCTTTGACAGACATCCAGAAACGTGTGTTAGTGTAGATTTTCATAAAGTACTGTGTCTTTAACCAGAGGTCTCCTGTGGTTAGAGTTTCTTCCTGCTTTATTCAGGTGACTGTGCAAATTTTGTAGCTGGGCCAGTTTGCTGTGTAGTTTAAGATCTGGGGCTTTTCTGATTTCCATATGTACAAGAACAAGAAGTGAAAGATAACTTTATAGAGAATGATTTTTTTGATCAATAAATTTTTGTGCAAAGTTTCAGTTGCAACATAATCTTTTGAAATACATGGTTTGTTATATATTACCATTGTGATTTTAACTTTGTCATTATTTCTTCTCGTCTGCTATTTTTATGGCACTGTCAGATCCTCAGATTAGAAGAGCCTATTGGCTAGACTTCTCCTATTAATCATGTTTTGCTACTTGTGTTATTGTTTCTGTTAATTTATCATGGAATTTATTGTTTTAGATCAGAAAACTTAATTGAGCTCATATCTTGTAGCATATGTCTTTCTTGTTAAGGCTATATTAAAAATTATTCTCTCCTGAAGAAAATGCATCCACAAAATTATAAACAATGAAATCAAGTAAAAGGGTTGCAAAAGTAGTCATTATGACACAAGCTCTGCAGTGCAGCATTACTTGTACAGGATTCCATTTTGAGTGTCGTTGTGTCAAGGCAGAGATTTGCATTTTAATGGAGAAAGTATGAAATGAGGGTCCTCTACATGTACGATTGTTATTTAACAAAGGGGCTTTGTTCAGAGCCCACAGTATTTTGCTTTAAAGAGCTGGTGGTGAAGTAGTGCAGGACAGGTCTACACTTTGTTGCTGCAAAGTGGAATGTGAGGGTGTATGTGTGCTTCACACCTACATGCACCTCGTAAGCTTTAAACTTTTCTTCAGCTGTTTGCTTTGGCAAAGCTGAATTGGATTGAGCTGTGTTGAATAGAAATTGCTTCAATCCAAGCGAGAAGTGCAGAATGTGACTTCCCTTGCACATTGAAGTAGGCACAGAGGTAGCCAGAGTATTCTGCAGAAAGTCACCGTGGGAGCTGCAATTTAATCTCAACCTCAAAATGGAGAGTGGATTTTAATTCCCACTTCTTCCTTTAACAGTCCCCAAATTGTTCCCTGTAGGACTCAGTGTTTCACATGTATCTGCCCTTGCCTGGATTTTACTACTCTTCAGTAGTAAAGTGGAGTGGGGGGAGGGGAGTTCACCACTCTGTAGTGTTTTTAGGAAAATGAGGTAGTTTCATTTTGGGCAATTGAGGCAAACCTCATGCTCTATTTGCAGGCCTTGGGAATGCTGTGTTAGTGTCCCGTGTCCAGTCACCATCTGGACAGGAGAGCACATTGACTGTGGTTTGGACTGTGCTGCATAAGCCTTCAGTGAGCTGATTTAGATGTTTCTGTGCAGGAGTGACACACCATGCACGTCTGTGGCTACTTCATGTTGATTTTGAAGTTTTTAGCAGCCTTGATTGTAGACAAAGCAAGAGCTTAGTAGAGACTACTTTACATCAGATAATATTTACAGTTTCTTTGAATATTGAGAAAAAGTGAGGCTAGCTATTCTCTTGCTTTAACTAGGATGCCACTTTTCTTCCCAGTACACTGAATTGATATTTTGGTAAGAGAGGAATCTGAGTGTGTGATATAGCTTAAAATGCAGGCTGAATGCAAAGGTAATGTGAGATCAGAAGAGAATGTGCACAGAGCTTTGGAGCAACTTCAGTTGATCAAAACCTGTGAAACTAAACACTAGGCATGTGTTTGACTGCAGCTCTGAGACTAGTTGCCCCCAAGAAGATACACACACCAATCCTCCATGGAGTCATTGCATTTGTTTCTCCTTGTTTTCCCCTAATACAGAGTAGTTTGGGATAAAAGTTTCACAGGGAGCAAAAAAATCCTACTGGCAATGTGAATGTCATCTCCCTGTGTCAGAATTAGCAGTCTGTGTGTGTGTGTGAGTTAATGTAACCAGTCAAGAACACAGGGATGCATTGGGACAGTAGGTTATGCAACCACTTGTAAAAGTTGTGTTATGTATCTCAGTTTCAAAGCAGTTAAAATAACACTCTGAACAGTACCAGTAGCCATGAATATAGTCCATTAAATTCCCT
Source organism: Trochalopteron elliotii (assembly GCA_024734555.1). Lineage (NCBI taxonomy): Eukaryota > Metazoa > Chordata > Aves > Passeriformes > Leiothrichidae > Trochalopteron > Trochalopteron elliotii. The sequence continues at coordinate 1,072,213 of JANPWX010000602.1, read as the reverse complement.
GAATAATAATTGGACTTCTAGTCAAGAGATACAGAAGTAAGTAAGTGCAGTGGTATTCTCAGTTTAATAAAGTGTCAGACTCTCATAAGGCAGCTCCTCAGATGACATAAATTGTTTTCATGACTCCAAATTGCTATCTGAGGATCTGTCCCACAGAATATAACACAGCCAAGGGTTGTGTGCACAGTCACAAACATTCAACATCTTTAAGTTATAATTGTTGCTTAGAGAGAGCCTTCTATTTTAGGTTTGTGTAATATCTTAATAACCTTAAATAACCTTACTGTGTTAACTTCTAGCTTTCAGCATAAGAATTGGTAGCAATAGTAAGGTCCCTTGTGGAACTTTTATCCCCTCTCAGTGAAAATCCTGATGGTTTGTCTTTGTTTGGGTTATTTTGTTTGGTTGGTTTTTTGGGGGGTTTGGTTTGTTGTTGGGTGGAGTTTTTTTGTTGGTGTTTGGTTGGGGTTTTTTTGGTTGGGTTTTTTTTGGGGGGGGTTGTTTGTTTGTTTTTGTTTGTTTGTTTGGGTTTTGTTTGTTTGTTTGTTTTCTTTGTTTGGGGTTTTTTGGGGTTTTTTATTACTATTCTTTCTTTTTTTAATGCTTTATTGAAATTTCATTATTGTTTCTCAGTGCTAACTGAGGTAGGATTTTGAGAGGTGGGAGCACAGGTAGAACATAGACAAAGCAATGTATTGAATGCCACAATATAAATACAAAAAAACTTTGTTTTCAGAAGGACAGCAAACTTTGCACTCAGTATAAGCTCATAAATCACACATACTGTGTTGCATCCTACTGTCCTTTTTAATATCATCACCTCATTGGTAATGTTGAAGAATCCTAACACCAATAATAGGGAAAAAAATCCTAGCTTTGATCTAAATTCCCACCTGGCACACAGCTCCTGCTGATGGCAGTGGTGGTGTGCTTGGATGCACACAGTGCCTCATGGCCCTCTGCTTTGGGGTAATAAATAGTTTTCCAATCAACCTGCAGACCTCATCCCCTTCTGTGACTGTGGAGACATTAGTGCCAAATGCTTGGCTTCCAGAGTAAGAGTCTCTTGTGAGACAGCAGCTGAAAAATACATAAAGGCTGAATTTACATTACAGGGCAGATACCCTGCAGGGTGTGTCTCAGTCTGGATTCCCAGGCAGGATCTCTGGAGTCCTCTTGGCGAGAAATGCAGAAGTACATGTGGGAAGGGAGCAATTGTGCTTGCTGGTCAGTCCCCTCTGGTCACTGGAAGTGGTCTAGACAGATAACAAAAGCTGCTTTCCAGGAAAAAAATGGCCTCTGGAACAACAGTCTTGAAACAATTGCACATGGAAGTTCATTCTGTGGCCTTCCACCATTTTTAGCTATTTTAGGTTGCTTTTGTGTATCTCTATCAGCTAGATTATTTTTAACACTCTTAACACTTTTAACCCTGTTCAGACCAGAGTTCTCATGCCTTTATTCACTGTCAGTAGTCTTATCTTGCAAACACTTGCATTGAAAAATACAAGAATACTACCTGTTGAAAATGAGGCTGTTGGAAATAGATTCTACAGTAAAGATACTAATTTTTGAACCTTGCACTTAATATCATGGCTCAGCTTACTGCTAAATTGATTTTCTATTCCTTTTGTCACTTTTTTTAAGGGCGTGATAATATCTTCTCCTAAATTGCTAAGTTCATCTCCTGATGCTGTAGGAGTAACATCAAATTCCTGCTGAAGACAGTCGAAAAACCCCTCTTAACTTATTTGGTAGACAGGGAAGAAGCAAGATTTTTGCTACAGATCTTTAACAAGCAGCCTTCTATCTTTGTTTAATAAGTTACTCAGTGTGCTTAGTTGGAAATAAAAAGGTAGCAATTTCCGTGTGGTTCGTTGGAGAAAAGAAGGCAATGGCTTTGTGAGGAATGCGTGTCGGGTGATGTATCTGCAACGTAAACTGGCAGGCAGTGTTCTTGCCATCCCAAGCAAGAAAAAAGGGGAGGAATCCAAAACAAAAGCAGAGCAGAATTTTGTATTGCTGTTGGAAAATTGGTGACTGGACGTAGCGAGGAGTTTGAAAAACATTTTGTCGCCAAGTGGAAACACTAACAGCCTCCCTAAGAACAAAGACTTCAGACACAAATCTAGTGCTCATCAGATCTCCTCTTGTAGACAGTTTTTGCCTGCAGGAATCAAGGAAGAGGAAAAAAATTGTCTTATTTTCTCTTAATTTCTCAATTCTCCACTCATGGGTGCTCAGGGACTCTAGAATAATTCAGAGGAGATGGGGGGATTAGTGGGGCTTACAGTTAATAACTGGGAGATAAGAATCAGGCTGTAACTGCAGATTTTGGGGAAAAATATGTAAGATCTGGAACTTTGAAAGATGCTGTGTAAGGAGGTCAAATTGTAATGGATTTGAGTTCTAATGGAAAAAGCAGAACAAGTCCATACATAAAAGTCCATCCATTTGCTACAGCAAAATACAGCTGGCACAATTAGCCTCATGTAAAGCAAAAGCACCTGCTCTGAGCATGTTCTCCAGGTTTGTCTCATGCTGTTAAAATGGGAGAGGGTGGGCTCTGGCTTCAGTTGTTTGTGCAGCATGGGACTTCTCTTCAGTGCTGGGAACAGAGTCTACAAAAAGCCTGTAGAAAACCATGGAGCATGGTTTCTTTCTTGGCAGTCTTTTGTTCCTATATTGTTATAAAATCTACCAGGGAGAAGAGGGAGAGTATCTGCAATGCCAGAGAGCAAAAATAACAGGTCATTTGAACTACAGTGAACATGTATTTAGAGTGATATTTTACAGAAAGTTGGCTGTTGCCCCGGACAGATCATTTCTTGAGTCTGAAACACAGAGGAGTAGTAACTTAGCAACAGATCAGATGGTGGGACTTGGCTGACCTAAGGAGGCTGATGGAAGAGTCCCCAGGTGAGAAGGAGGGGGTTATAAAACAAAAGTGGTTGAAGTAAGGAGGTTTGGAGAGGAGAAGAAAAGGGAACAGATTGCCATAAAAAGGGGAAACTGGTGCCCTTTTCTCTAGAAAAGCTGTGTGTTGAACCTCTGACCTAGCCCCAAGGAATGCTGAAATATAGCAAGGAATTTGGAGTGCAGTAGGGCATGTGAGCATCTGTTGTTTCACAGATATTTATATTTTTTTTATGCTACTTCATTAGGTAAAGAGTCTAGACACCTTGAAAAATTTAGAGATTGTATGAACTTTAAATTATTTCCGTATGACCAAGGTTGGAGCTTGTGACAAATTAATGCCTAAGGAATTACAGGGTGTCAGGAGCCAGCCCTGCTCCTACAGCCCTCACACTGCAGTCCTGGGAAAGGTGTAATAACCAGTCTCTAGCAAGCAAGAGCACCAGAGAAAGAAACGAGGTTTTGTTGGGATCTGAGAGATTAAACCAAGCAGCCTAAACACTGGGAGACATGAAAGGAGAGATGTGGCTGTCTTGCATAGGATATAATTGAGACCATATAGCACCTTGTGTAAACAGCTAAGAACTCTAGTTTTCAGAAAAGAAGCGGAATTTGATTCTTATATTGTTTATTAAGTTGTGGGGCTTTTCAATACCATACATTTCAGCTTCAGCTCTTTTTTTTTTTGTTTTTAATCATCTTAAAGTATGGTAGGAGAAGAAAAAAAGCCATTTTGTCTCTGTATTTACCAGAACTGTTTTTTATATATGTGCAAGGATAAAGATGAAGGGAAATGGTGTCCTTATTGTGAGTCTGAGTAAAACACAGCATGCTTTTCTTCACCACTGAAGCAATTTTCCAGTGCTAATTCTTGGTTGTGGAAGGGGAAGTTTAAGTGGTGATGTTTGTGGTTGACAGGAGATAAAAATGGCATCAGTTCTCTGTGCAAAATTTGTTTGCTTCAGTGGGTGTTGGGGCATGACTTGTGTACTTCTCTCTATTTGTAGGAAGTTGCCTCCCAGTTTTTATACCACAGGTCTTTTTGTTGGTCAAGGGAGGTCTGCTGCTACCTTTTATTTTGTGTGCACAGGATTGTTCTTCTGCATCATACTCAGTCAGTACATCAGGATGGCTCCTCTACTGCCCACTACAGCTCCCACAGGATTTTCTCCTTTCTGGTGTTTCCAGCTCTTTCCCAAGGTCACAGCAGCTGTCTCCACAATGTCTTTATTCTTTTTGAACTCCACAAAAGAAACGAAAACGTTGTCTTCAGCTTGGTCTGCTAAATATAAAGGACTGGAGATGGCTGTGCTTCTCCACTGATGTTTAAGGAATTACTACATTTGCAAAGTACTGCTTGTAACACAGGAACTGGTTCTCTTCAGCCACAGATGCCACAAGTGGTGTCATAAATATCCCATACGTGTACAAACAAAGCTCTCTTTTCATATGAAGAGCATGAACTATTTAACTTGCCAGATTTAAGGTTTGAGGGTTGTCTTCTCTTAAGACTGCCCAAAGAGAAGGCATAATATTCTATTATGTTGAAAAGCAACATAGCTTGGTTTGAATGTTATATTTTCTTGCTTTATAAATTGCTTTCTCTTTTTAATGGTTCTCCTTTAAGTCTGTCTGTTTAATTTTCTCTGGTTTTGGCGGCTATTTCTATTTTTCTGGTAGATCTTTCACAAGTTTTGGAAATTTTTTTCCTTTTTTTTTTTCCCTCTCATTTTCTTTTTTCCTATTTTTCCATTTTCTGGTTTTTCCTTTTCTTTCCTTTTTTTCTTTTCTGAAAATGCCTATTGCGTATTGACTCCTGTGCTTAAAACATTGCAACAGTTGACAACAGTGACAGCTTTACTACTGAATATAAAACAGAATTAGGTTTATTGAACTATTTTTACCTTGTAATTCAGTGAAAGCCTGTTCACATACACCCCACAGAGACTTTTCTGTGACTTGGGTATTCCACAAGATGTGATGATGCAGATGAACTTCTGTAATTACTGTAATTACTGTAATGTAATTACAGTGCATTAATACATTCTGTATGTTATTTTGGAGAATGCACAGTATTTCAGGTTGGGGTATCTATATTCACACAGATTAATTTGACAGAAAACTACAATGAAAAGCAGTGTTTTTGAGAGACTGGCACCCTTGCTAGATGCTTTGTGAAACAAAAGGTTTACGCAAAGAATTCCTCTGGTCACTTTTTCTGTTCTGGCTGTATAGGACATTGCCTTAAATCTGCTGGGCTGGTAAAGCATATTCTGGTACATTGATTAGATAAGAGACCTTCAAGGCATTAAACATGAGACAGCTCATTCCCTAAAATTTCTTTCTGTTAGTCTTAATATGTTTCTCCTCATTATCTGCCTCCGTTTTAACCCAGTGGTTGCATACTTAGGTGTGAGTTTTGGGATACACAATCCTGCACTGAGAACTATAGGGACAAATTATTTGTTTAAGCTTCTCAAGCTGTTTAGAGGCACAAGAGCCTTGCCCCAAGCCCTTCTTGTGCCAGTGTTTGGAGTTCTGCAGAGCTCTAGTTTAATCTTCTTTTTCCTTACATTATCAAAAGCAATTTGGATGTTGCATATTTTTATTGAAACTGTACATTTGCATCTTGAACATTGACAGAGTTTTGTTATATAAGGCAATCAAAAAGTTAAGCTGGTGAAGAAGGAAAATCTGAATGTCCTTACTAGTTCAATTACTGAACATGTAGAGCAAAATGAAGTGAAATATAAAAATGTAAATAAAAGGTGTCCTTAAAGCTTCTAAATTGTGTATTTCACTGAATCAGGTTGAAGAGTCATAGTTGCTATTTCAGTGTGAAGACGTGGGTTATGATGAAGAACACCATCATATTTCCTTAAATAATCTTTTCAGGTAACATTTCTGTCTCAGATGAGTCTTTTGTGTTAACTTTGGCAATTTCCTTGGTATACTACAGTGTAAAAGTAGTATTAAGTACTAAAACTTCCTCTCCCTAGAAACATCAATGCCTTGTCAACAAGGTTGTCATTCATCTATTAAGGTTTTAATTGAGTCAGTAAACAACCATCCTGAGTTTCTACAATGAAGTATAAAAACCACAGTTCAGTCTCTTGTGTTGAATCATTTGTTGGTAGACACTGAGTTTGGTAGCATGTGTTCATCTGTTCTCTCATCCTTCTCTTAAATATTTTATTGCCTCTTCTGTTCACTCACATCACAGACAAACTTAGGTCACAGAGGACTCCATTTTTTCCAAAACTGTGCAGGAGAGAGGAATTATTTTATTATTTTTTTCCATCTTTGCCTTCTTTAATGAGAAGGGAAAATGATATGAAGTGTGTGTCCCTTGGGCTATAGAGTCCCATTCTATGATTTGTTTTTTGCAGCATGCTGGCAGGTTATGAGTCATGTACAGATCTTGGTAAGAACTTCCCAAGCAAGAGAATCTGCTTGTATGTCAGTGCTTTTCTCCTTTCTTCCAGATGTGCCAAATCACTGTCATCGTTAGTGAAATGGCTTTTAGTGAAGTGTCAAAATTTAACTTACTCTTTTGGTATTTCCATTGCATCAGTCATACAAAGCACTTGTATGACTGCAGAACCTCCTGTGCTGAAGGGAAGACATCCCATTTGAATTGATAGTGAAGAAATTATTAAATCAGCTGGGGTGTGCTCAGTACTTGTGAGCTTGTTTTCCTTGATTAACCTAAACTCTCCTACAAGAAACACAAGTGCAATAGTCTAAACCACCCCAAGGTGAGAGGGGCCCATAGAACACTGAACTGCAGGCGTGACCAAGGGTCAAAGCCCCGAATCTTCTGTATTGATAATCTCTCTTCCTGGATTGGGTTTGCTGCCCACTAGTTCAGCATGAGTTAGCCAGGGCCTGGTGCTCCTCAGTGCAGCAAGTCAATGAATTCATGACTCAGGCCCCAAGGTCCTTGTTTATCTCTTAATCTGTACCTCTCTCTTCTGTCAGTCTGTCCCACTGCCTTGCTGCTGAAGTAGAGACAGCCTGGAAATCGCAAGTTTCATATTAATCTCCCATGTCACTTCCTATTTTTCAGGAATGTTTAGGTATTTTTAACCAGTTTGTTAAAGCAAGACATTTGGTCTTTGTATCTCTCTTGCCTCTTAGGTCTCAAAACAAAGCAAAAAAAATTACTATTTTTTTTTATTCTTGGCTTCCTCAGCACTCATCAATGCAACAATTCAAGCAGGACTCAGAGAATACAAACCTTTCAAGCATTTTAGGCAGGAATGGAAATCCCAATAGGAGATACACTTGGGTCTTGCTGGTTTTCATATTCTTTAAACTGTAATTCCCCTGCAATAGCATTGTGTCTTCTTTATGGTTTCCCTAAAGCTTTTGAATTTAAAAACATACTGAATCTTAAAGTTTCCTATTTATATTGTTCACACATTCCTCCTTAACCAGCAAAGTTCTCTCAATGTTCCACAATTGCCTGCTGTGGCAATAACCTCTCTTCAGCATTAGAGATTATTTTAAAATAAATCCACTATAAATCCAATTTCTAAACCTGCTCAGCATCACACGCTGCTGCATGAAGTTACACATACTGTGAGTTTGTTCAGTGAAATGTGAATAACCAAGATTTACCCATCACAGGAATTGCATGACAGAGTTTAGATGCCTTATTAAATTTCCACAAAAGGGAATTTACATTCTTAACAGAGAAACAAAAAGATAAGGCAGGACACTAAGCAGTCAATTGAAAAACAATACCAGAGTGCTATGGGCAACAAGTAGTAAATACAGTGCCAACTCTGTTGTTGTTGTTGTTGTTGTTGTTGTTGTTGTTGTTGTTGTTGTTGTTGTTGTTGTTGCTTGCCAGAGTAACCACATTTAATAGGAGGTCAGTTGTGACAAGTGACCTTCAAGTGATAGTTGATAGCAGTAGTCCATTTGTAAATTTTTCCCTCCACAGACCCATATTTATAGGTGCAATGTATAGATCTTTAGATTCAGACATTCTTCCTACACTGTTACACATACTTAGAAAAAAAAATAGATTGTAAAACTTTGTGTAAAGTGTCACAGTCCCTTTGAGGCTGACACACATTTTACTGCATTTGAAGATCTGCCCCAAGAGTGTTGCCCAGCATGCACATACAGCAGAGTATGCACAGCATGACTGATAGAGGCCTCAGGGGAAATAATAAAATGGGACTCCTTTTGTAACTGGCTGCTACTCTTCTTCCATCTGCTGCTTGCATCCTTTCAGCTCCCGAGTTCTTGTAAAGTTACCCAGTTTTTACACTCAATAGTGACTTTCTCTGTGGTGCTGGGGACAGAGAAGATGAAGGGGAATGAGTTAAAAACTGTTGCATGTCCTATTAAGAAACAACAGAAATTCTCTTTAAAAATTAAAGTGAAAAGGTAGAATCCAGTGGCTTAACAGTAGCCTGCTTAAATGGCTTTTTTGTTATATGGTGTGGTATTATTCATAGTAGTGGCTACAAGGTGTCTGAAAAAGAGATGGGAGCAGGAAAAAAACCCAGTCCACTAATGCATTATATCCCAGGTTCATCAGCATCTCATTTTACAGCAGGTGTGTCTGCATAATGCAAAGCTTGGCCCACTGCTGTAAATAATAAACCTCAGTAACTACACTTCTGGATCCTGACATGTGAATTAGAAACATGTAATGGACTGAGCAAATAATTGCAGTAGACTAACATTGCTGGTATTAAATAAGAACATGATGCTGCAGAAAACCCCACACTGGGTGTCAGATGTAGGTTGTTTGCTCTTTTTCTCTCATGCTTTAGTGTTTTCCTAGGCTCTTTTTGTCATTTGCTCCTTCATTCTTGTCTTGAGAGCTGAAAGTGCTCACTGAAAAGGTAATATCTGAGATCTGTATTCATGTCAAGTTATAATCTTGTAGCAGCTGCCATTAAAATGGCTGTCAAACATAGTTTTAGTGAGCTGTGCTTGCTAAGCATTTCCTAATACTGATGTTACTGGCGTAGAAGTAGGCTGATTACTCCAGTTTGATTGGCTCCCCCCATCCAAAATTGAGAAGAAAAGCTGTTACTTTTTTGAACAGAAATTACATAGATCAGAAATTACATAGATCAGAAATTACATAGTTATATGTCTTTATGTCTCTCTTGAAGCAGAAGTAGGTCTCAGTGCATGTCATACCATCAAAACTGATTTTTATGGCTTTTAGCAGGTACTCATTTACCTTCTCCAAGCAGCCACTAATTGTATTTGATTCGTCAGTCAGGGAATATATTTCTTTCGGATTTATGGAAACCACTTATATTTGTTTAGCCTTTCCTCAGGTGAGACAGATTTTATGATATATAGCACACAATTCGGTGCATTGTGTTGTTCAACCCGTATTTGTTCATGTAAAATTCTGAGAATATACAATGCTGAATTTATAAATCTATCTGCTTTGGGGGATTACATGGAAAGCAGTTACAGCTGAAATCAGGCTGTGGTGAAGATGGAAGGGAGGCCACACCATAGGTCAGTAGGATGGTCTTGTCTAGGGGCAGAGACCCCATACCACAGCAGGTTTCACTTGTGTGTGATCCCAGGTACAAATCCCATAGATCTACTCTTAGAAAACCTGGAAGAACAGGTGACTGCTCACTGTTAGTTTGTTACTGTTCAGTAAGCAAACAAAACTAAGAGAACTAGGTATTTTCCTTAAGGTATGGGAGCATTTCAGAGAGAAATATAAAATTAAAACAAATAAACCTCTATTTATTTCAGTAGCATCTTCCATTAACTCACATTTCATGTTCTATAATTTCTTGCTCAAACATCAGGAGTTTCTCTTCATAGTGAACAAGATAGAGAAATGGAGCACCTCTCCTATGAGAAAAGACTTGAGAATTGGGATAGTTCAGCCTGGAAAAAAGAAGGCTTTGGGTGACCTAATTGTGGCCTTCCAGTGCCTGAAGGGGGCCTACAAGAAAGACAGAAAGTGTTTTTACAGGAGCATGTAGGGATAGGACAGGGGGGAATGCCTTCAAACTGAAATAGGATAGGATTAGATTAGATATTAGGAACAAATTCATTACTGTGAGGGTGGTGAGACACCTCTGGAACAGGTTGCCCAGCGAAGTTGTGGATGTGCCATCCTTGGAAGTGTTCAAGGGAGGTTGGATGGGCCTCTGAGCAACCTGCGCTAGCAGAAGGGGTCTCTGCTCAAGCAAAGGAGATGATCTTTAAGGTCTCTTTCAACCCTGTCTATTCTGTGATTCTATAATGGAACTATTCAGATGAAGCACAAGGAGACTTTGTATTACATAACAGATTATTGAGAAGAATTTTATTTTGCTGAGTTGCAAATACTTTTATTGGACTTTTTAGAAGAAGCTTGGCATTCTTTTTCTCTACTGCTACCTTCTTTCCTCTGTTTCAGGGTCTGGATTATCAGAGGGCTTGTAGAAGCCAGAAAGATGAACTTCATATTGCTCGTGTGCTGTATGCAAAATGGACCCAAATTAGATTCTGTTTTCTGTAAATGCAGGGTGTATTTTGGAGACAGTGGATACAGTTTGAAAGTAGTAAATATACAGCTTTCAAATAAAACCAGCTGTCACTGAAATATGTGAAATCAGCAAAGCACCTTAAAATGAAATTATTTGTGTGAACACAGTAGTGTAGAGGTCACTGACCAAATGCAGAGATTGTCTTTTTGGGAGAGAGAGAAGAGCTTTCATTTAAATTGATGTCCAGAGTTCTCAAAGTTTGCCAGCTGTTGCCAAGTCCTGAAACTTGCTTACAGAATGAAAAAATTATCATCTCTATTTTAGGAAAAAAGGAGATAAACTATCAGGCAGAACCTGTCATCTCATTTGCTTTCTTTAACTACAGTATCACCATCCTTCAGTTAATAAATTTGAAGATGGAACTGAACTGAAAGAATAATGCAGAATGGCCAGAGTACTAGTAGCAAGTTTATAATAGTTGAATCTGAAAGCAAATGCATGCACTATGTCTAGATCCATTTAGAGTCAAGCAAAAATAAGAGAAGGATTTGAAGACTAAATTCTGCAGAGGCTAATTATTTGTCTGGTTGACTAGGGGTGTAATTTACATGATACTTGTTTCAGAGGGAAAAAGGTTTACTCTTTTTTTATGTTTCTTACATTTGCCTTTTACATTTTTCCTGCTTTTGTTTATTATAAAGTGCCTGATATTACCACATGCTGTAGCAGTTTTTTCCCACACAAGTGCTTCACTAGATAATTTTTGCTGGTTTTGTCTATAGTTTATGTTTTTAATAGACATAGTTGAATGCAATACAGGTAATAACTACTTATTTCAACTGCTTTTCTCATTCTTTAGCTTAGCTATTGTTTAGGAATGCAAAGATTTTAAGAACCTGAATATAAAAACCTGTATCTGAAAACTCTGACTATTGTTAGCACATGTATGTGGAATATATTTTAGAAATACCATGCCATTTCACAGATTTAGACACTTTATCCTATTCCCCTTTAATTCAATATATTTTTAGAAGTTGCCTAGATAGAGCAAAACACCTGCTAGTTTCTGTAAAAGAAGAAAAATTTCTGAGTGTTTACCAAGATTCAGGGCAGAAGAGCAGAATCTCAGAAGTCACCAGAGAACTTAAAAATTTCTGTTACTTGAGTTCAAATGACAATACTATGACTCTTGGTATCTAAAATGGAGTTCTCATGCAAAATACATCAGCTGCTTATATGTTAGGGTAGCACTCTGCAGTGTATACATAGGAGACAGTAGAAAATGAGGAATGATGATGTATTGATGCTGGAGAGCCTGAGACCAGTGATAAATCATAAATGTTCTGCCAGGAGCATCTATGCAACTATCTTAGAGTCTGGCTCGTGACATCCTTGTCAGTAATCTGGAGCACAGGGCTTTGAAACAAACAGTACTGAATGTTCTTTTCCTCAGCCAGACCATGCTTTCCTCATTACATGAAAAGGAGCTGAAAGTTGCTTGGGCTGTGACCACATTCAATGCATTTACTCAATGCATCCTCGTCCTTTTCTTCCAGATAGTCACTGATTCTTTCAGGAGCCCAAAATGCCATTTTTTTACTCTTCTTACTTAAGCATTAGCTGATTAAAATTACTTAATCTTAAGCCTTCCACAGGCGTTGCTCTTCCACTTGCTCATTACACTTTAAGGTGTGTTTTTGTCTAGCTGTTACTTACTCTGCAGTATTTGCAACGCTTCACACTCCTGGATGATATTGTGATCATCCAAAACATAATTATGCCTTTACAAAGGCAAAATTCCTACCTGCTTATATAATTTGCTAAGGCAAGTGAAGAGATTTTCAGAGCCAATGACTTTTTCTTGTCTTGGATTTAAAAAAAAAAAAAATTAAGAAGCTTTCATATGTGCCATCTAAGAGAAACAAAAGCAGAAATAAACAGGTATGAGATGTAAAATTCTGTTCTATTTCCTGTCAGTCAGTCACTTAATTAATCTTCAACCTCCTCTTCCACTTCCAGGGACCTGAGCATCTATGAACTCTCCTGCAGCTGAGAGTGTATCAGTACTACCACTGGTTCCACAGGCAGTGTTCACCAGCAGAAAATTGTCACTTGAAATTAGTATTTTAATGAACTGATCTCAGCAAATGTAAAGCAAAATCTCCCAGGCATTAAAGAAATAAGTGGAGGGAAAATTAACAGCTGTGAAGTTCAGCATATGGATGGTCAGCAGGTCAGCATGTGCTGGCTTGGCAAAGGAGTGGAGCTGGTTCAGGTTAGCCCCGCAAGCTGCCACAGCTCTTAGGGACAGGGCCTAGAGGGACTTAGCAGTGTTAGGTTTGTGGTTGGACTTGGGGATCTGGGAGGTCTTTTCCAACCTAAATGATTCTGTGATTCTCTCTCTGCTACTGCTCACTCTGCTAAGGGAGTGGTAATTTAGTAACTACACTGAGAGTTCAAACAGTGTAATCACAGTCATCAAGTGACAGAGGAGCTCTCTGGAGAATGGTTATTGCTTTGCCCAGGAAAAAAAAAATCAGAAAAGCAAGAAAAAAAATCTTACCCAGCTAGACTGAAAAATTAACCTGTGCGAGGGATGGGAGTGCTTTTGTGGAGTTTGCAATGATTACAGAGCCTGTCAAACAGCAGTGGATATTTTGTTCAGCAGAATCAGTACTCTATAAGATTTGAAAGTCTTTCAAAAATTGTGTGGGTGTGTGAAAAGTGAAGTAACAAGAATTGTCATTAAAGAAGAAATGAGCTAAAATGAGTCTGAGGAGAAATTTTATTTTTGAATGTTCAGAAGAAAAATCCCTTGCTACTCAGTAGATAGAGAACAGCATAAATGCACAGAAGAGGGAAAGTGAGCACAAATTCTTCAAATGGAGACTGCAGCAATTTGATTTTAAAAAACATATTTTTGTATATACCAGTAAATTTCATTGTGTGATTGGAAGTCTCCTTTTGTTTCTCTTGCAGTAAATGTTTCTCTCTCACAGCCATAGTCATGAAGGCTGTATAATAAGAAGTGAACAGCTATCAACACACCAAGCCTTTACTTTGGATCGTTTTTGTACATTTGTTTCCCAGTGGATGTGAATTCCTACATAGAGAGGGCGTGCTTTTTTCCCCTAGAAACTCAGTGAAAAGCAGGAGTTTAAAAAGTTGCAGAAAGTTTGCTATGATTTGACAGACAAGCATACAAAGTAAGTGTGAAATTGCACAAAATAATGTTGCAAGTAGGGATCAGTTCAGGGATGCTGGCTGATATGCAGTGCAGTAGATCTGCTTGTAATGAAGTTAAACCAGACATGTAAATGAAATGGTTTAATAAGGGAGCCCAGAAGGAAATTTATTTAAGATTACAATAGATTATTTCAAATTCAAAAATTCCTTTTTTGCTGTTATTAAAATCTCTGAGCCCAAAGTGGGGTATTCATTGATGTTTTAATTTGTTTCGTTTCTTAATATAGTAAAAATCATTTGTTTCAGTCATGCATTTGCTCCAGACTGATCGTAAAATCATTTGATTTTGGCAGTGAAGCATTTTATTTCTAATTTATTCTATGTAATCTATCTTTGGTAGTTACATACATTTTGTGTACCTTTAGCATAATGGAATGAGAACTCCAGCATTTTGTTATCTTTCAGTATTGCACAAAACATGGTAGCAGTTGAGACTTCTGACAAATTTCATGCAGAGGGAATTTTACAAATTACTGTGAATGTCACAGTATTATTTTTACTGTCATCCTGTGTCCTTGCTTGGTTTTGTACCTTACTTGGTATGTGTTTTTTATGTTCTAATTTGTTAGGATTAGTGTAATCAGCACATAAGTATTCTTGTCCACCAGATCGTGTGATATTCCTGATTTGAATTAGCGTGAAAAGAGTAGAAAGTGTTGGGTTAAACTGAAACCCATATAGATAAATGAAGCAATTATGCAGACACCTATGACCCCAAAAAAGAAATCTGGGAATGATAATGCTGCAGTCTTACACAGCAGGGACATGCCTCTGAAGGATTCAAAAATCTTGTGTCCTGCTCAAGTAGAACCAGAAGGGAATTTTAAAGATCATCTAGTCCAACCCGCCTGCCATGGGCAGGAACATTTTCCACTAGATTGTATTGCTTAAAGCTCTCTCCATCCTGATCTTGAACACTTAAAACTGTTGGGAGTTAAAGGCCTAATGGAGGTATGTCAAAGGCCAAAGGGGATAGGGGTTGTATATATTCAAGATTCAAGAACACTGTTGTGTATGTCCAGACATCTAATAAAAAGCCACATGGTATAAGCAGCTGTGTGAGGAAGGCATGAGGGGTTTGCAATAAGTCAGGACTGCCTGCTACTCTGAGAAGTCATTCTGAGTAACAGATCAGTCATTGGCTTTTGTTCCTAGAATGAGCAACTTTATTCAAAAACAAGTACTGATGTTAAATACCCGTTCTTTTTGTGGTCTAACTTGCGTGGCACACACAGTTTTAAGTCAGTTGCCTCTTGCCCAGCTGGCTAATGGATGTTAGTGACACTGTGAGTTCTGATATCTGGTATTGATATTGCGAGGCCTCAGTAAGGCACGGTTAACTGAAGGGAAATTGTGGGAAACATAACATTGAAAGGCATCAGTGAGAAAAGTCCCAGGGACTCCTAATGCCCTCACACTTTTCCTGTAAACAAGTAGTGCAGGCAAGGGTCTTCTAATTCATTTCTGGGAGTTGGATGCACTGATCTCTCTGGCTCAGCAATGCTGCTGCATGTGCAGCTCCTGGGCACAGCCTGAGACGTGCACGAGTGCGAGGTGTAGTGTGGGGCAGAGGCTCTGTGTTCTCACCCGTGGTGAAGCAGAGGGCAAAGCTAACACCCAGCTGGGCAGCAGGGTGGAGTACACAGGGCTGGCTCAGCCACGCTTCCTGAGAGGGCAGACTGCCTTGCCCATCAGCTTGCTCTGACACATGGGGAGCAAGCAGACGGCAGTAGCAGTTTTGGCTGAAAGGATAATATATCCTGTTCTTGGCTTTTTCTAAGACAAGTCTTGCTTATGTCAGGAGGACGAATTCAAGTGTTTCAAGGGCTGGATTCAGCCTCTGGGCTGTGCAGCCCACACTGCTTTAAACCACTGTCTTTTTCAGTATTGCATGGCAGAATGTGCAGAAAAGCTTCTTTCCACCACTGTTTTTCCCACCTGCCTTGCTTCACAACCAGGTTGGTTTTTGTCTTGGATTGTAACGCTGTATTGAATATTTCATTGCCCTTATGCTTTAGGGTTTTCTCATGTTTTTTTCCAAGCCTGAGTTATCAAGCAAGCTAATAGGGTAGTAAAGGTGTTTGACATTAATAAAGCTAATGAACAACAATGTTGGAGCTGTCCCCATGCATGTGATCAATTTTATGAAGCTCACTTTTTCAGTCATTTCTCCAGGTGCTCATACAGGACCCTGGAAAAAAATGAGTCATAAATACTTAAACACTTTCAGTACTTTGATGAATATTTTACATTGTAGAATATGTGAATATTAGTAATTAATGCAGACTTGAGAGTTAGAAAAATTTTTATAACCAGAGTAGCTGGTCACTAGGCTCAGGGATGCAGTTGGAACTGGATGAAAGAAAAATGTTTGCCAAATTGCCTGCTTGCATTTAATGAAGAACTGAGAGTGCAAATGGAAAATATTTCCTCTGTTATACTAGTTCTCACCTCTGCATTCTGGAAAGCTCTGGCAGGGCAGTGATAATGGGCATAGTGTAGGCTACACCACAGTGAGGGTGAGAGAAAAGGAGCAAAAACTGTGAAGATAGATGCTGAATTGAAATATATTCCTTTTGCTCTAAGTTGCTTCAGCAAGAGTGTAAGCAGCCAGTGCTGGCAGGTCTGAGGAGTGGTATGAGCAAATCACCTGGGGTAGGGGGAAAAAAAATCCAACTGCTATGTTTCAGTCCAGTTTCTCTGAAAGCAAAAACATTAGAAAGCAAATCTGGTATGCCTATGACTAAGAAATGGAGGAGACATCCAGCCAAGGAAAACAATTTTTTCTGTCTTGAGGTCCTGAAATGTCTTACCCTATTTACATCCCCTTTTCTTCTGTGCTTAAATTCACTCCCAGTGGGAGGACATTTTCAGTGTGTTTGTGTACCAGCACATAGGCTTTTACTGAGGTCCAGGTCACCAGCATCTGCCTGGAAAGGAATACAGCAGGAGCATTATCCAACAAGTTTTTAAATGCATCAATAAGGTTTTGATATTTTAAGTGAAGGAACCGGCTAGAGGGCTCTTTACTGTGTAAACAAAGAAGAGGAGATCATTGAAGTTGTCCAGACAGGGTAACCTTGGTGAGAGCGACCTAAGATATGTTATTGTATCTAATTTCTATGACAGGAATGAAAAAAAACAACATAATAACAGCATTAAAAAAAAAAAAAAAAGCATGTCCGAGTGCATACTTACCTCATTGTGAAGGAAAGGTTGAAAGAGTATCAGGAGAACACCCCCAAGTAGGAGAATGAAGTCCACAGGAAGTAGAAGCTGTATCAGGTTACTAAGGTCAAGATAGAATTGTACCATAGACACTTAAGAATACTGTGAGAAAGACCAAAGCACAAAATGGAGCTAACAAGAAAACAGAAGTAATAAGAAATGTTTTTATAAGGGTATTTTTCAACAATTCATTGTGAAAATGGAAAGGCTTGTTAATTAGTGTCATCCTGGTTCTTGTACTATTCAGTACCCTATTAGCAATTTAAATAATAGAAAGATTTTTCAAATTCCTTCCAAGTTCATGATCCAGTGTAGTGATTTATAAGTGGGCACACTTAATACAGTTTCATGAAATTTTGAAATGTTTGCAGTTCACATCAACTTCTAGGTTTTCAAAGCTGTTGGTTTTACTATTCAGAAAGGACTGTTTGCCTCACTGAGATGTGCACTGAAGAGAAAAAAGAGACAAAAGGTGCTGAAAGAAAAAGTGCAAAGGAGACCATCTCCTTTTGGTTTTCTTCTCTAATGATATTTAGAGAAAATACTTATTTTCTTTGATGCCCTGACTTCAAAGACATAGACATCCACATACCTAGTTAGTTGGTATCAGATACTTTTAAAAGCACTGCTGAACTTGGATCTGGGCTCTACATGCTCTTGCAGCCTTTCTAGCAAGCCCATATAGACTGTGGGAGCTTTAACCAGCATTTGACAATTTGTTTCTCGAAATCCCCGGAGGATCAGGGCTGCAGATCAGCAGAGGAAGAGGGCAGCTGCTGGAATCTTTCAGACTGGTGCGTCTCAAGGAAGTCATGTGGTAGAAATTGGTGTTTCCTGGTGAGCAACTGCCGTGGTTTGAAAGCAAAACGAGTGAGAGGCTCCAAGTCAGAAATACAATTTAATAGGAAGAAGAAAAAAGGATAAAATAAAATAAATGCAATAATACAAAAAAAACCACTGACAGAGTCAGAATACAACCTGAGTGGGATGACGGAAGCAGTGATCCCGTAGAAAGGTCTGGTAGCTCTGATCCTCTGGAAATCCAGTGGGTAAGGTCCCCATATTGTCCCAAATCCCAGATTATATCCAGGTGAGAATGCTTGGCTCCTCCCCCTGGGCGGAGCATCTCACAGTGGGATAATGAGTCATACAGGGGGTCCTTGATGGCCCATTAAAGAGAGATAACTCCCGGAGGGAGTTACCTATGAGTCATGCAGCAGGCCATTAACAGAAGACCCATTAACAGAGGACACCTTAACAGAAAACACCTTAACAGAAGAGGGAGGAGGGAATCTGGAAGAACACTGCTTCAACAATTGGTTTCAACAGTTCATGAAGATGGTGATAGAATACTTTGTGCATATCTTATACTGCAACCCAGGACATCAACACAGGTTCAACTCCGGGTGATTGGCAGTGACTGGCAATGTTATCTTGTTGCTTAACAGTCAGAAGAGGATGCCTAAAACTTTGCCTGTAAGACAGCCATGCCATAGTTGTCCTCTGCTCTGAAATGCTGAGCTACAGAATAGTGGGAGACAGACAAATGAGCAAGGCATCTCTTGGCAGAGCTGCAAACTTTGAATGTTAGGAGTGGGATAAGAAGGAATGATGTGGTGACATGTTACAAACAAATCAGGCAATCAGATTTGTCTCAGCCTTGCCAGAATAGGCCTTAGTGTGACTGGAGGATATTTTTGGGATGTCTACTTGCAAGCCTGAATTCTATCCAACAGGCAGCTGGAAATGCCCTAAAATCCGGAAGATCAAACTGCCCTACACAAATCAGAAATTCTTATTTTGTTTCTAGAAATATAAGGTATGGATATATTTTAGATATATCCACTTGTATCTTATACATGAAGGCTAATGTGAGCTGTGATTGATATATTTACCTGTGAGTAACTGTTTATAAATGAAATGCTGATGTCCAGATGCTTCTCGCTCTTGCCATAACTTGATACAACATCACTGTTGGGTTAGATTCCTCTGAATTCTTTGCTGTTTCACTCCTCACTATACAATAAGGTAAATGCACTAGTTTCAATGGTGTCAGCCCGTGCCAGTGTGGATGACTCTGTCTCAGTTCAACAAGGAGAAAATCGTTCAAAAATGTGCCTTACAAAGATGGCTCTTCAGGAAAGCATTGTAAAAAATGCTGATAACATGGTTATAATCAATTTTTCTAATGAATTCCTGAGTAAGATACTGAGATGAATCAGTTCAGGCTTTGTATAAGAGGAACAGCTTTGAAGCTACTAAAAAACTTTACCTTTTTGAAAGTCAGTTAATCAAGACAGTTGAAACACATAAGTGTAAGAAAATTAGGTTCTACATTTTGACATTGAGAGATGGCATTTAATCTTAGGACTTGAAATTTCAGTCTCTCAGAGGACTTTCAATGCATGCTAGCATTCCTGTTGCATCCTGAGGTGAGAAAATTATTTTGCTAACTCATAAACTAGTTTCAAACATTCAGAGCCCTTTTCCATAGTCTGTTCTGAGCAGTTTTGTCCTGAGAGCAACAACTTTGTTTGTTTGTTTGTTTGTTTTTGTTTTTGTTTTGCAATGCTGGTTTCCAGTTAAGCTAGTTCTTGCTTTGGAAGGTGGCTTGATATCTATAAGAAATCTCTAGAGTAAATCAAAGATCCATTTTCAGTCAAAGAGGAAGTTCAGCTATGCTACTACATACAAGTTACATGACCCAACCCATATAAAAAACACTTCAAACTTAAAAAGCAATGGACATTCATTCAGGGCATCATGACAAGGTTTGCAAGCTGAGCCATGGCATCATTCCAATTTAGTTATGTTGCTTTGCATTCTTAAGTAAGGAAGGACACTTTCCACTGCCTTTAGAGACACTGCACGATTTTCAGCTGCACAGTGTCAACATGCTCAGTGTCAGAGGAGACTTCTGTCAATAATTTATTCATTATACAGAACTTTTTTCTAGTGTAAACATATTTAGTTAAAGACTTTCCATCTGTTCAGTTTTTCTGTGTCTCACAGGTCCAGGAGAGTTTTAAAAAGTGTAGTCAGGGGCTAAACTTCTGAATTGCATCCTGAATTCCCTATGACTCAGCATTATCAGTGGAGCAGCTATAAACTAGCAGGACAGCTGACCTTCAGTCTTCTGAAACATTCGAATTTCACCTTGAAAGAATTTCCTGGGTGTGGTACTCCAGTGTCATGGGAGGAGAACTTAATATATCTAGATCTCTCCTTGCTTGATTTCTTCTACACACATCTTCTCTTCACAGGAAACTTATCAAAGTCCTTTTTTACTTGCACAACGTGCACTTATATTTAGCACATGCAGGCCTAAATCTTTTGAAGATATTCTGAAAAGTCCTAACTTTGGGGTTTTTGAGAGGTATCCTGTTCTTGTGAAGCACAAAGAAACTACGTAAATAATAGGGAAGTTTAAGAAAAACAAGGTTCTCTCTCTGATGCACACATTATATGGGCACAGGAGGCAGAGTTGAATCCTCTGTTACTGAAGGTGAGTATGGCTGTGTAAAGATCCAGGTGTGTTTGTAAAGCAGCAAAGCAAGCCAGGGAGGCACTTATTGCACAGTCTGGTGGCTGCAGTGTCTTCAGACTGGTAGTCAGGAGATGGCCGTGTAAAACAGCAGCAGGCAAGAAGGTGTTCTCAGTTCTGCAGAAAAACCTGCTATTTCTCAAAATATTTTCCTCTTTCATGCAGTGAGAACTCTGTCCATGGGCAGTGGCTGTGGGTGCCAGGAGGCAGCAGGATACTTAGAACAAACTTCTTGAGAGTCTGACATGAGCTCCTGAGAATCATTTTCTGTGCCATGCAGAAGGGTGTAACTGCTTATCAGTTCTTCCTCTTGACTTCAATGTCCACTATTCTACTTGTAATTAATCTTGCAGTCTGGATGATATATGGACCATGCTGTTTCCCTACCTGCTTTGGAGTTGGCATATTCAAACCCCTGGGGTTAACATTTTGTGATTCAAAATTCCTGATTAATTATTGAGGGCTCCATTGTGTCTATAGAGGATAGTTTCGCATCACACTTACATGACAATCAAGGTCCTGCTGGGTTTCTTTAAAAAATCTGACACTTTTTGAAATTCCAGTTGTTTCAGCGATTAACAAATGTGTGTTCTATATTCTAGACAGCAGTGCTGTCTGTAGTTGTATTGCAGGCTTGCTTTGCCCTGGTGACCAGAAATTTGTACCTCTTCAGCTTGAGGAAATACACTGATAATGTTTTAGAGAACCGATTGTTTTGACCCTCCTTGGGCTAATTTTGCATAGCACTGTGTGAACATAACAGCTTTCTAGAGGAACAAAATACCACTCTGCCACATTTGGTCACTGAGGTAGAACTCCAAACATGCTTTGCAGTCCCATTTCTGGTTTTTCAGTGCACACGTGGCTTTTGGTACAAACCACTGTTAGTAATGAGCTCCCCAGAGATTTCTTGCACCCTTGAGCTCTTCAGTCATGCCCTGTCGACTTTGTGCTTTTCTGTTGCTGATCTTTCTCTTAATCTTTGAGTGCTTCACAGTTGGGAGCAGAGTTGGGAACTGCCTGGACAGCCCAGCAAAGTGCTAGGGAAAGGGAAAGGTCAATGAGCTTAAATCCTTTCTGTGCAAACTTGGTGTTTGGTGTTAGAACATTGTGTCCTTTCACTGTGTCCAGAGATACACAGTCCTTTTGCCTGCAATGTGTATACCACTACATGGCTCCAAATGCATGATGGTTCTGTCTTCACTTTCCTCCTAGCAGAATGTTGTGTATTATAGCTATGGCAAAATATGAAGGCAGGAGATGATGCTACTAAAACAAATATTCTCCTTTGTTTTTCTTTCTAGAATTATGCAGCAAGTAATTTCACTAATTGCAAGGAGGAAGTGGAAGACAGCAACACTTATGAGCTTATGTTAGGCTCAAAAACTCCACCAGCCGTGGGTAAGTCATGTTGTTTGTCAGCTTTGTTGGTACTGGTCAAATGAATGTTTTGTGTGCTATATCAAATGAATAAGTTCATGGGTAAAGAGGGCAAGTTACTCTTAACACTTTCAGTTTCCACATGTTACTGCAACTTCCAGGGAGGGCAGATGTCCTAAAAGGAGAAGGAAGTTGAGGGATTCAGTTGGGATAATAAAGTTCTTGCTCAGTAAGAGAGACCTCAGTGCAACCACCCTTCCTTTTAAACTCTGGAAATTTGTGATCTCCACTCTGAACCTAGAAAACTGCTGAATTCTCCAAGCTCTCAGAGAAGAACCTTCATAAATGGGGAGGCACTGCCTACAGGTGCAGTCAAGTCCTGTGTGGAGGCACAGCTTTTGACAACAAAAAGTTGACATTTTGCAGCTTGATGTTCCTACTTCCAAGCACTGATTGCTGACAAGCCTGTTGATGATCCGTGTGGTCGTATGCATTCCCTTTGAAAACTGCAAAGTTGCTTGTTTGCATTTACCAATGGCATATATTTTGCATATATCTTACAGTATCATGGATTTATGAGACTAAATTTAATCCTCTTTTTATCTTGTTGACAATTTTATTTTTTCAACTGTCTCATACATATGAAAAGGACATTTCTTACTTGCTAAGTTCAAACTGGTTGCTTTAGCACACAGAGGTAGATGATAGACACTGTGGAAAAACAGGTTTGCACTGATAAAATTTTCACTGCCTCTGTCACATTGTATATGGGAACAGCTCAGGGTGAACACCTGAAAAAAGAGCACGAACTGTACCACATTAGCCAGGTAAATGCCCTAACCTCCCATTTGAATCAGTGGTGAAAGGCAGGCATCACCAAAGGAAAACTCAGAATGGAAACTTACCTCAAGGGCTCGGTAAAGTCTGCTGACAGGTTGTGTTGTTTTCTCTGTTACGTTACTGAGGTTCACTACTAACGTTTTGGTGCTGTACGTAGTGATTAAAATGTACACTTTCATGTCCCTCCACTTTGTTCTTGGTCTGTGGGTCACTAGAGACAGAAGAGTTCTGTTTCCATGAGTCTATAGTCATGTCTCCCATGGACAGTGTCTATTTCATTTTAGAGAGATTCAAATTAGCACCCAAATCCCATTGTACAAAAAGCAGTAACGCAGATGTGTGAGCTACGGCTTCATTTCGCAAAGTGTTGCTGCTTTGAAAGTCAGGTAGTAGAAATTCTGAAGGCAGGGAAAATGTGTGTGATTTCATTTTGACAGCCACTCCAGAAAAGTTTAACATTGCACACACGAAGATGGTGTGTATCAGAGTAGCAAGATACAATGAAAACTTCCACTGTTGATTTAGTAAATATTTAAAAAGCTCTTCACTGATGGTATGAATTTGACAGCTTTCCTGCTGTATCACTTCATAAAAGTTTTATTAGCCATTGTGTTGCTTCTGTAGGAATCATTGAAACAAGAAATGCTTCCAGATGGCAATTTTCAAATGAAATAATGCTTTCTTTAATATTAAAAGCCAAGCAGAACTCAAGAGATCAATATGAAATTGGATCGAGATGTCAACAAGAAGTCGAGGTGGATGCGGAAAAGAAGGATGACCTAAAAGACAGCAGAGAGGAGACAGAATATGAAGATGAAGAAGAGGAGGATTCATACAGCCTTCACAACAGTCCTGGAAGTTTGTATGTCAATGTAGGGAAAGAGCTCAAAGAGAGCAGGAGAAATTGCCATTTCTGCAAGAGGCCACCCCCTCCTCCCCCTCGAAATCTGCCTGGCATGCAAAGACAGGACAATCTGCACAACTCATCACAAGGTAGGATCTTGGGAGGAAAATAACCCCGGATACAAACATGTGCAAGGGCAGACAATGTACTGCTGTAGAGCTTGGTTTGATCACTTGTAGCTGGGCAGGATGGCCCTAATGCTACAAAGCAACCTTGTGCATATGAGGCCCTAATTCTGCAAAACAAGCATCTGCACATGACCTTTGCTGCATCAAAATACTCATGACCAGGTTTGTCAGGTAACACTGTGGTGTGGGCTGCTGGGTTCAGCTTTTCCTCACTTCATCTATCTCAAAGAGCTGCCAAATAATGCATGGTGCACTGGATTTACAAGAGAGGCTTGAAACAAAAATGAAGCCTGTATTTTTGTCAGGTTGACTTCATTATTTATCATTTTAAAACATTAAACGCTATTGTGATTTAATATAGAAATATCTAATAATATTCAATACACAGCTTGAAGTTTCACAGGTAGAATTAATAGAAAGTGGCCATGCAGAGAGGAGTAACAGTATCTTACTACATTTTAGCCAACGTAGTTACTTAGAAGTAAAAAGTTACATTGCAGATTGAAAAGAAAGGCAGAAATTCTGACAAATGCTTTGCCTTTTTTCCCTTTTTTAAATACATCTGCCCCAGTGTAAGAATCTAAAATTTTGTGTTGTGGCTTGATTAAAGTGATGAGAAACTCAAAGTAGTATTGCATCTGTTTCAGGACGGATGATCATCAAATTTTCTCATTGGGAAAAACAAGTATGCAAAATAATTCAAACTTAAATACCAGTTTTAAATAGTTGCATAGGGGGGAAAAAAAACCCCTTCTTATTTGTCATAGACACTGCTGATAAGTGTGCACACAAATTGCTTTTCAGTTTCTCCACAGCTTATTACTGTTAACTCTGTTTTCAAACATGGTGTAACCTATTAGAGTCTTAAATTACCATCACCAAGCACTCTGATGTTCACATGATTAGGCAGAAATAGCTTGTTATAGGTAGGGGTTTATCCTGCGTTCTTCTGTGCAGGAAAGAAATGGCTTTAGGTAGAAAGTCATAAGTGAATTCTAAGAGAAAAAGGGGCAGAATAAAATTAACATTAAAGGTGTGTTTTGCTTCCCAGAAAATACTCAACTGCATGTTGAGTATAAATGAAGGATGTGTGTGTAACTGAGGGATCAGTTTTGGCAACAGGATTCGTTGGTGTAGGTTTGTTATAAATGCCTGTCTTGGAATAGTTCTTATATGGCTACATCACCACAGTAACGTGACCCTCTCTGCCAAATGCTCTCTGTCTGCATGTGGGTACAAGCAGAGAAAGTTTCCTGGTGTCCTGTGCCAACTCCTGTGCTGGTAAAGCAGAGTTCATCTAAAAATGCTCCTGTGGGAATAGTAAATTTAAAACATGCTCTGAATTATTCTGTGTTTAGCTGTGGTTTCATCACTGGGGAATGAGGTATCAGAATTCCTCTAGATGAGGATGATGCTTCCTTTCACAGAGGACCTGTAGCGAGTTACTGCTACATATTTTCAGCCAGCTGCTTGCTTTTAGAAGTTGCTATGGAGTACCTCGAAGGCAAGTCCCCTCTTCTTCAAGTTTGTGTTTTGGCAGCAGCCTGAGAGTGCCCCCTGTGGGAGTTGAAAGAATGTCCTACAGAGAAAGAAACAGAACTTGCACAGTGACCTGGAAAGAAAATATTATTCATATTATACCTGGCAGGAGTACTGACACCACTTGTGATTTTAAAACATGTATCTTAGCCAGAATGCATGTTAATAGTACATACTATTATTAATGGATCCCATTAACAAATATATTCCACTTACAAAGGTTGTTTAGCTCCTCTGAACCCATAAAAAGGTAATTCTTTAAATAGCAGCCAAAGGATTGAAAGCACTGGTAGTGACCACAGCTGAGTTTAGCAGATACACATGTGTACAGGGACTAAATTACAGCACAAGGGAAACATGAGTCACTACAAGAATTCCAGGCAGGTCTACTGTTTTCGCAGGAAAGACAGGTAATCATGGCAAGGAAGTTATAAACATTTATGGGAACACCAGCCTGAGTGACAGCTTCTAACTCTTAGCAGTTTGTGGATGTTTTAAGACAAATCAAAACAAACCCAGGTATCGGGGATACAATTTAATGCTGTAAACCCAATGCCTTTTAATGCTGTAAGAGGCAAAAACTAGAGAAAAGCAAGTTCTGAGTAGTTGTACTATGAAATATATGAAGTATAGGGAATACAGAGAGGCGTACATACAGATACAATACAGAGGAAGTTTTTGGAGGGGGAGGGTTGGATAGGCTTAGCAGAGATTGTAAGAGGTGATACATTTTACATACATTGTTAAGGGCTCTTCAATTTCTTTTTCACCTTGGCCTACAGTAGATCTGTAAAGCCCTCAAAAGCTGGTGGGATATTGAAGAGGTAGGAAACACAAAATCCAACATTTCCTCAATTAAGTTTCAATTCTTAAGTCATTTTTGCAACAGGTAACAGACAGCGTGACTTTCCAGAATGCCAAGGGCTGCAGATCCCTCTTGCTTGGCTTAGCCATGTTAGTTACATGTTGGTGTAACTCTCGTGAGAGCAACTGGGGCACCCAGTATTTCTGCAAAATAAATTCATTTATTTTGTGGCTAATAACTAAGCATCTACATTTGATAATCTGATGTGAAATCATGAGGAGGCCCTGAAGGTGGAATTATTCCTTTGGTACATCCTCTCTACTGAGTTAGATGATCAGAAGCCTCTGAAAATGAGAGTGCTTTAGTTTAGAAGTGAAACGAGGTCTCTGAGCTACTTTAGGAAACCCTAAAGCTTTAAGATAAGTAATAATCTCTTCTCTTTGCCCTGTATATGCAACAAAATTCCTTCCTTTTTCAGAGAGAAATTTTGTGATGGACAGGAGTAAAAGAGAACAGGGTGATGGACCCACAGCCGCATGCTGCAGAGAAGAGCAAGGTACCTGTGAGGAGGACAGCGAGGAGGAGGACCCCTACACCTGTGTGGCACTGGATGAGCGTGTGTACGACCTCATCCTGGGCCAGGAGGAGCAGGAGGAGAAAAGGAGGCACTGCAGGTCCTTCATCATGAACAGGCCACCAGCCCCTGCACCCCGGCCCGTCTGCTCGCCGGTCAGAGAGGAGAACACTCCCTACATAGTGCAAGGTCAGTGCTGCTGCTGTGTCAATGTTTTCTGGGAGAATGTCGACTCTTCTCTTGGTCTCTTTGAGCAGTAACACTTCCTAAAAGACTAAGATCCCTGTCTGCCTTCAAACCAACATACTGTTTGTTTCAGTCAACCTATTCTCACCCTTCAAATGAGCTGAGAACAGCTCTGAATAATTTTCAGTTTGCATCAGAGAGAGTATCGCAGTTTTTATTTAGCTTTTAAGAAATTATGACAATATGATAGAACATGAAGAATCACTGGGCTAGCTGTGAGTGTATCTGTTAGAGCAATGCAATGTAGAATGTGCTATTTGAAATGCCTTTCTTTCCAGTTTCTTTATCAAAATGGTTTTACTTAAGGTTGAAATCTTTCTCTTATTTTTTTTATTTTCTAATGAGAAGAATTCTCTTTTCTGGGAGAAATGTCTGTGTGAGGATTCCTCTTTCAAATATCTTTTCTCCAATTTGAGATGCTAGAAATGGGCATCTCTAGGTAGGATCATTATATTTCTTGAGGGAAAAATTGTGACCTTTTACCACTTCTATGAAAACTGGGAAAAATCTTTGAGCTATTTCAAAGGGATTCAGATACCTTCATAATCCAATTCAGACTGAAACCAAATTTGAAAGTAACAAAAGGACTTCAGTGAATATACTGCAGAGATCTCTTTGTAAGTCCCAAAATCCATCCTGCCTGCATCTCCAGCCTCTTCTACAAAAGCCTGCCAGTGCATAAAAATAGGTGGTTAAAAAATAGGCTGTCAGAGGACACCATTAGATTGCTTACTTCATGCTGAGCATGTTTTACACTAAAACAGAATTAATACTATCCAGAACATCCTACCAAATACAGAGCAGCACCTCCTCTTTCATGCCTATCTCAGTCAGTGGTTTCTTTTATTCTTCCTAGCTAGCTCTCATCCTCCAGGATGTGGAACTCCAGGTTAGGGCCAGAATGCATGGGCTAATGCATTCATCATTTAGTTGCTCTTTCTTCAGCATATTCAGAAGGTGTAAGTATGAATCATTACAGTGTAATCCAAGAATGGATGGGTAAAGGGGGCCTCTTACAGCTACAGAAGTGATGAAATGGCTGCTTTTACTGAGGTTGCTAGAGCAGTGTCTCAAATCGTGGTGCACCATCATCATAGATAAGCCAGTGACTTGGAAACCCTTAGTGGAGATGCTTTATTTGGGAGATTGCTTTTGCTGTCTTCTTTTGCACTGGAGTTTTTCTGCTTTGTTTGTTGGCCAAGGCAGACATGCTATCAGAGGAACTGCTCTGATGGGGCTGTGGTTCACCATGTGTATATATTCATATCTACACACACAAGTTTTTTACCTTTGCTTTCATAAGCATGTAGTGGTAGACGAATTACTTTCCAGTAGTTCTGTGAAATCAGCCTCTGGCTCATGTTCCTTTGCTTACACAATACATGAGGAGAAATGGAAACACTTCAAGAAAGCTTCAGCTGACCACTCAGGTCTCTGTTTTCCTACCTATCCTGCTGGTTCCAGACCTAGAACATCTCCTTTTTGTCCAGGGATTCCTGAGAGGCGCAGTGAAATTTTTGACAGAAGGGATATATCTTCAGCTGAAAGATTTTTTCTTGCTACTTGGATCAGCAATTTTTTCCACCACATTGGTTAAAAAATTCCCTCTCCAGTCCAGCAACATCCCAATTTCCAGTTTATTATTTTTGACTGCTTATATTTGATTAAAAAAAGATTGTTTCATCTGTATGAACCAGAAAACTTCATTCCAGTCCATCATTAAAATCTGCATGTGTCTGCAGCCCTTCATTTATAATTTTAGCAGTGTAAAATACTCTAGTTATGCATATATGCATTTTTCATCCAGCAAATAAATTGCTGATGGTTTGGGGGGTTGTTTTCATCTATTATATTTAAAAAAGCATTGCAGATATTGCAAAGTCAAATAATCAAAAAGTTAGAATTGAGGTAGTTTTACTCTTTCTCCCTGCCAGGAACATTACAATACGGTAATAAGTAGGTAGCCATATCCAGCTATTTATTTCAGATATTTTGTTTCATTTCATCTAGTGTTTAAAGTGGGTGAGCATAAAAAACTTCAGTGTTTTTCATTCTCATTTTGTTTAAAATATAATTCATGCCAGCTCCTAGGCCCCCTGGGTTGTTTCAGACCCTCCTGTTGTAAACCCTTTGATTCTGCATCCACTGAGTTTTGGGATGCCCAGTATGAAGTAACTATGATTTAGTGTACATAACACTTTACTCATTCAAAGCAGAGACACCATTGGTTTCAGTGGCCACTATGAGTTCTCAGAACTTCAAATTAAATCCTTACTGTGTCTAGTCAGTACTCTGATGTCAGGCATTACAAGTTCGACTGCTGCCTTAAATGGCTTGTCTGACCTTTGGGCTTTGTTGGAAAGAGAAATCCTGTCCTGCAGAGCAATTTTTAGTTACTTAACTGAGCCATCCTTCCCTCCTCTGTATTCACTTCCTATTTGCTAAATACCTTTTAATTTATAAAACAAATTATTTAATATCCATAATAATAATATTATTATTATAATATTTAATATATAAAGTGAGGAGCAGATTGTCTTCACTGCACAGTGCTGGTTGATCTTCAGAACTGTTCTCTTCTGGCATTCAGTAAGACACAGGTCCTGTGGAAAAACAGAATGGAGTACAATGTACAGAGGGGAGCTGTGTTAAGACTACACATTTGCTCACAAATGGATCCCCGTGTACTTTGGGAATTCATGGAAAGCTTCATGCCCCAAGGATTGCAGAGGCTGGTGTGATAGTGCCATGCAGAGATGCAAGGGGAGGATGTTTTTCTTGCACTTTATGTACCCATAGATGGGCTTATTTATTTGGGAGGAAGTAAGCATTGCACAGCAGAAATGCCTTTTGCCTCCTGGATCGCATGCAGGTGACTCTTTTAAATTAATTTTTATATCCATCTCGAGAAATCAAATGGCTGAATTTCCATGAGTGCTTACACCACACACTGAATGAAGGCCATGACATTACAACACAGTATCTTCTCCTTTAAGCAAAAGTGGTGGTGCTTCCATGAGAATAGCAACAAAGAAGTAAGCAAAAAAATAGCTTTCTTTGTAATAAGCAGCTTTCAAATACATAGAATATTAAGTTTACACTGGGCAGAAAGCCTGCTCCCTGTAGATTACTCCACTTGGTGTTGTGATAGAAAGCAAACATGGGACTTGACAAGAGTCACTTTCAGAGCATGATCTACGCTTCAAAACTTAGGCAGTAAACACTCAGTGATGCAAGTTGTCATAACTGAACTACCACAATTTACAGTTTGAGCATCTGCCTTGAATTTGCTGACACATAAATTCTGGGAAACATGGGGGAGTTGAAAGATTTAAAACATGACTGTTCTAATCGCTTTTACTCAGTTTCATTTACTATACTTTCAAATTTTAATGAACATTCAAACTGCTGTATTGAACTCTGGTAAACAGACTGCATTATTAACAGAGAGTACATTTGTTCTTTAATTTAGACCACTGCAAGGATTTTATCTTGTGTATGAAAGGCTCATCAACCAGTGGAGCTGAAAATTGGTGCCAAGTAGCTCGTTGTCCAGATGGTGTGCACTCTTACTGTGCTCCCTTACCATTCCTTAGGTGTTTAGTATTCCTCTGAAGGTTATTTCAGTATTTTGTTCAATTGTCTGCTGCCAAAACAACTGTTAAATAAACATCTGAAGGTGTTGTGTTTTCAGTTTAGAGTGCAATTTTAATGTTCCCTATTGATACCAAGTTTGATTGAGCTGGAAACCAAAGTAGTAGTTGCAGGACAGATGCATGAGTTTCTGCAATGCCCCGCCCATTTTTGAAGCCTGACTTACTAGGACCCCCTCAGGGTTAAGGATTACAAATGGTTTAATCATTTACCTCTCACCACAGACCACTAGTATGAAACGGTTTCTCTGCAGCAAGGATACCCTACAACAGCATAAATTTCCTATGCTATAGTCTTTATTTCTTTGCAAATCTCTAGAAATCCTTGAAGGAATCTATTTCCCTTCTGTACACTGAAAACATTTTTCTATTTAAAGATAGCTGTTTGTGGGACCTCACCCTAAGGTTAAAAATTAGAAAAAATTAGAAAAATATATTTTCCAGTTACTGTTCCAGTGGAGAAAAACATTCTCATTGCTCATCAAAATCACAGGGTATGCAGAAGAAGTAGCATCCAGTGGATATTTTTAGGGAAGCAGAATATCTCACATACAGAGTAGACAGCATAAACCCACTGAAGTGAATAAATAAAATCCAGAACAGAACTGTCAGTGTCTTGGAAAGTTATCAGGCTGATTACTGGGAAATACAGTGATCACATCCTGAGTCAAGTAATTCTTATTATGCCAATTGTTTAAATGCTCTAAAGCAGGGATTTCCAAAGTGAAGCCTCAGAGGCCATGCAAATTGCAAAACATTTATGTCCCACAGTGGGATTTTGTAGTACTCTCCTACAGTGAGTATAAAGTACTGCACTGCAGATGAATTTCATTATGTATTCCTAACTTAAGGGTGTTTTTCCATGAATGAAATACTGTTTGGCAGACAGTTAGACTGATTTTACAGACCTGGTTGGGAGTGGTATACCAGCTTCACCTACTGTCTTCATTCAATCAGATTTTTTGCTATCTGCACTTTGGTAGATTGAAACAAGTACTGAATAAGGTGCACAGAGAATAAAATATTTATGGGATGCTGTCTGGTTGCAAACCAAACTGTTCCAAATAGTGTATTTGTAGTAAAAACATGTATAGAGTCCTTCCTTTTTTGCTTTTCTCTACTCAGGAAAAAATGGGACTAAAGAAGTATATTCAGGTTTTACATGCTGGAGCAAATACTCTTGAGTGTGTCACTAGAGTCCTTCCAGCTTCCACGACCCGCTGAGTTAAAATTCTGACAAGAACAGAGGTGTGAGAGTTGTTTTCATTGTGTGTGGTACTGTGGTACACAGTACACTGACTCCACCCTCAGAGCAGCCCCTTAAACTAATCACTGGTGCCTCTTCTACTCATTCACTCTTTACCCCTTCTGTAAGAAGGGGGTTCTGGTATTATTTTTATTATCTTGCTTCAGTGTAGAGGAGTCATCTCTGTAAAGTCTCCTGAGGTCCCTCTGTGACCAAAGTTGCTGGGATATTAAGAGATTTGAGCTCATATTTGTCAGACTCAGAATCTCACTGCAAATTGTGAAGGGAATTGCTGGTGAGCAGAAGTTTAGTTTTGGATTAATACTTTCACATTGTCATTACACTGTAATTCCTTTTCATTTTGCTTTTGGTCTGAGAAAATGGAGTGGTTCATTCTCAGCCAACTAAATAGCTGTGGAAGGAAGAGGCTGGCAATAGGCTGTGTAAGTTGGGATGAGTGGACATGATGCTGTCACTGAAAAGTCCCGGCAACATAAGGAAGCAGCGTGGCAGGTTGGTGTTTCTGCAGGTGCTCTTGGCATCACTTAGTCTTTGTTTTGATGAAATGACTGTTGTGTGTTCTCAAAAACGTCTTGAGTGTCAGGCTGCCCGTTTAGGCCTGATCAGAATTCCTCTACCAGTGTAAATGTGGTCACTTGTTTTCCTGCACTGATGCACTTAAAACTGCTCAGTCTTTTTCCCTTTGCCTTGTCATGGTGTAGGTGTACCCAGACACCAATGCTGCCCTCACAGGACAGCTTCTGGGACTTGAGCCTTTGTTACCTTTCACCACACAGCCATCTCTCCTCCACAATGCCTAGACCTACCTAGGTCAAATTCATGAGCCATGATGTTATGCTTTTAATCCATGCCCAGCTGCTTTGCCTTGTGAAAAGAAAAGTCTGTTTACAAGGTCCCATTTCCTTAGGTGATTTCATGTTATGAGTCACTGGAATTTTTTGTTTTAATTTTGAATATGTGAAATATTTTTTATAAATTTTGGGTCATTAATCATCTCTTACAAAACTTACTGGTTAACATTGCATTGATGACCTCTCTCGAGTCCTCATGCTGATCTTCAGTATGTTAGCAAACTAAACAGACAAAAGGAAAATGAGATCTAAAAAGATAGGAACAAACATCTGCAGAGTTCTCCTCTCCTGAATAATAAGCATCATTCTACTATATTCCTTCCTTAGTATTCTCTGTGTATTTGTCATCTCTTGCTGTGTTACATCTAATTTACAATCCAATCCCTACCAGAAAAAAAGAACTTGGAGGATTTATTTGCCTAGGTACTATGCATGCACAATTTAAACGTTAAAATGATTAAATAATGTGGAAAAAATTGAATGGACAGAGACTGGAGTCTCTCCCTGCAATATATCCT
This sequence comes from Trochalopteron elliotii, assembly GCA_024734555.1. Classification (NCBI taxonomy): domain Eukaryota; kingdom Metazoa; phylum Chordata; class Aves; order Passeriformes; family Leiothrichidae; genus Trochalopteron; species Trochalopteron elliotii. The sequence continues at coordinate 1,039,096 of JANPWX010000602.1, read as the reverse complement.
AACCAGCAATTCACCCCTCCTCCTCCATTCTTCCATTAATCATGAATTAATTACATGACAATTCTAAAATGAATGAAGCAAAAACCTACTAAGAACAAGGAGGCAGCTTGCAAACCCACTGTAATTTGCAACTGAGTTGTGTTACTAAGTGCAACCCTAGTGTACTAATTAATTTGAATTATCACTTAGCCATGTGTTCATATAAAGATTTTGTTTTCCTGTGTTTTAATTTTGAATGTTTCCTAAGGAAAACAGTCATAGATAATTTTGTTTGGAACATCAGCTCAATGAAGCTGATGAATAAATGCATCTTGAATTTCCTAAGCAAGCTGAGTTCAAAATAGTGGTATTTATTGATGGATTTTTTTAATCACTGTGTCTTTTCTCTTTCGTGTTTGTGCTACTGAAAGTGTCAAGTAAGTATGTATTAGGTATGATTAGCTCATACATTCTTTCAGAGGGTAACTTCATCAGTCTAGCTTTGTTTGAATCACTAGTGCATAGTAGAAACTCTTGTTTCATTTTAGGAGGTAATGTTACCAATTCAGCAAATCAGGCAACATCACTCATAGTTTAGATGAGTAAAGTAAAATATAAATTAGAAAGCTTATCTTAGTTGATCAGTGCCTCTTAGCTGATATGAGTTCTTCTCTCCCATGATCTAACTCCTCCCGTGTTTTGATTTCCTGTGTTTCTTAATTATGTCACAAAGCAATTTTTGAAATGTCATAGTGTGTGACTCCTTAACATTACAGCTTTGTCTTAGAACTTCAATTAATTCAGAAAATCAAATTCCTGTTCCTTTAGTCAACTTGCAGCTATTGTAAAAACTTTTATTCTCTTTTTCTAGGCCCTTTATATTCACCACAGTTTCTTGCAGTTTGTTATTGTAAAATGGTCTTCTTAGTTCAGAATTATACACAAAAGACTTAGGTTTCAAATGTTTCTAACCCACTTGTGGTGCTAACCAGGAAAATATTAATTGAATTTCAAGCCTCATAGCGTTATTTACCTGCATGTGCAGACAGCCTAAAACAACATCTTTAGTTAGTCTGAGATAAAAGAGGCAATTCAGAGTTCCTTGGATCCCACTCACTTTCCAAGCCTTATGCTAGGGATTTTCCCAGGGTTCTGCATATTTGCCACAAAATTTGTGTTTTGTCCCACTTTTTAAATGTTGTCTTCTGGTTTCATGTCCTTTTAGAAAATATTGCAGTAGTTTTATTCTCTCTGAGTTTGCTTTGCTGGAAGAATATTGAGGTTACATTACATTCCTAAAGAGAGATCTTACTGCCTGCGACATGAAAATGTATTTAGGGCTTGCAAAGAACTTCATCTGTATCCTGTAGCAGCTCAAGAGAGGAGAGGGAACGAAGTGGAATTACTTATTAGTTCTCTCAGCCTCCTTTAATTCCAAGAAACTGCAAAAGTAGTTTGTTGTAGACAAAAATTAAATGGCATATATAGGGTCAGGACATTTAATATGTAGATTTTCACCTGTGAGCATCTATGGGTACTTTAGCCAGTCACAACATGATTAAAAATCCAAAAGTATTCTCTTTCTGATCATACATATGTTATTGAAGGGTGCACAGTAAGTATGATAGAAGTATTGGAACATTTTAATCAGATTATCTGTGCCAGAGAGACCCAGAAAATAAAAAGAAATATATCCTTACTTGAAGGACTGTGACATTCTGACACTTTAAATATTTGTAATATTAATATTGCTTTACTGAAGGAATATTTACTCTATCTTCCATCAAAAAATAATGGTATATATCCCTGTGCAAGATTACTTGTTTCTTTGAATTCACTGCTGTGTTCAAGTTGTTCATAAGTAATAGGAATGTGGGAATGAAAGGGTGAATTGCCAGAGTTCTCCCTAAACCTATGGCAGTTGTACAGTGGAGTGTTCCTGCCTTTCCAGGCATTCCAGAAGCAGGCGTTTGTTTTCACTGACCTCACCCACACTGAATATTTGCTGCCAACTAAAATCATTTCAGCAAGATGTGGCACATAAAGTGGTTTTAACAATTTTACTTTTCACTGGAACAGTAATTCCATTTCTGATTACTCCAACACTGCAAAACTCAGCAGAAATTTCAAAGCCTATCAATTAAAGTGCTTTCCAATCAGGCACATTGTTGAGAATGTCCCTTTTCCTCCTTATGCAGTAAAATTCAGGCTGCCTGCATTACCTCTGTGCTCTCATTACTTTAATTTCATCTTTAAAAGGAGAATACTATTTCAAGTAGAAAACACTGCAACCATACTTAGTAGAATTCTTTGATAATTACAGAGAAAAGTATTTAAAATCTATCAGTGTTTGCCTAAGCTAGGGACATAACAGAGAGCGTGCCTGCTCTGCTGCTTGAGCAGAGGTCCCTTGGCCTGGGCCTTGGTCCCCAGGAAAATATTTGCTCCATTGAACTGGCACATTTGCTGCATTGCAGTGATGACAGAGAATTACTTAATTGGCAGGAATTATTCTAGGTTCTAGATTGTCAGTTTGTTTAGCAAAAATCAGAACTGAGACTTGAGAGAAAGCTGTTGCCGCACACGCTAAGTCAGAAACTGAGCAATTCCCACCTTCTGGGTGTTACATATGCTGCCAGCAAGAGTTTGAGTGTAGCATTTCATGGTGTATCCATGCTGGCTGTACTCTGGGCACTTGACAGGAGTGGGAATGATGGGCTACTCTTAACAGAGGGGTTGTGCTTTCTTCAGCAGTGTCACTATTCTCACGTGGTAATATTGGGGGTCTTTTTGCCTTAGCTTTCCCCATAAAATAAGGACCAAGCTACAGTGTCTGCATGTGTGAAGAACTCCGAGATCCTGCTGTTTCTTCTAAACAAGTGATATGCTAGTTTGATAAATCCTTTTAATTTTCTTCAAACCTTCTTGTAATGGTTTCTCTAACATTGATAGTCCTGCCATTCTGTGCAACAGAACAATTTTTCAAGTAATTAACAGACTGACAAGTGGGTTGAAAAATACTCCTAGACTAGAACAAAAAATGTATTCCAGCCTGCTTTTATGAATCTCCTTATTTCATTGAGAATGTGTGATAGTTTTTATTGCCATTTTTTAACTTCTTTATATTCTTAATTTTGTTGCAGTGTTTCAGCAAAAGGCCTGTCGAGTGACCAATGACAACAGCAGGACATACTGCGAGGCCAGGAATCCTGGTACAGAATTTACTTTAGCTCTTTAACTGCCTTGATATTTTTCAGTAGAACTAGTAGAGTTTTGCTGTGACTTGATTTTGGGTGATTTAGCATCTGTTTTGCCACCTGTGATTTATATCCTTAGTGGTATTGCAGCATTAAGAGATTAGATTAAAGAAAGAAGCATAAAGTTATACTCTTGTAGGAAAGATTTGTAGAGTCAGAGTTATTTTACACTTTTCTGTTTCCCTTCATGATTGTGATTAAAGTCAAGAAAAGGAAGGACAGGAGGGCCTCACCTGTGCAGTAATTCCAGCCAAGGAAAGACAGAAGTGGGGGGAGCAACCGTTCTCTCCTGAGTACGCCAAGATGCATGTAAATTTAGTTACTTGTGGCAGTCCACTTGTTATTTGAGTTGTAGCTCATTAAAATGTTGCTACTACAAATTTCATTAATGGTACCCCTTTGAACAATCCTTCCTTGCTTGAAATGAAGATAGTGGTGCCTGATGTAACAGGAAAACTGACCCAAATCATACTGGTGGTTTAAACTTTTATCCTGGCCACACTCCCCATGCAGTGAAACATGTGCAACAGGCTCATAGAGGGCTGTTCCACAGCTGCCCATGTTTTCTGGATCAGTCATTCCAGTATCAGTATCCTGGGAAGAAGCAGTGCTGCACCTCCCTGGGCCAAACTGTGAATCTGATAACACACATCTCCCTTCAACTGTGCACTGTATCATAATCTCCAGGAACACTGGGCTGCAGTGTTTCCTTGTTGCTGCAATATATTTAATAATGTATTTCCTTCCTTGGAGGAAGGCAATCTTGTGAAATTTCAAGATGCTTCCTGACCAAATTTCACCCACAACTTTTGAGATATGTAATGCATGACGTTGAAGAAGAAAGGGATAAAAAGGCACTGTGGATATTTTATATAGCAGCCATTTCCTTTAAAATGTCAATATTGTAACTGTAGTGCTAGAAGGAAACTCTTTTATGAACCAACACTAATGGAGAATCCATGGACCAGGGCAATAGTAATGAAGGGAATGTTTGGAAACTCTGTTGCCAAAGAGTAATGGTAGAATCCTCACTGATTTGTTGCATTTCTCACTTTGTGCATTTTGTTGTAGAAGCACACAGAGGCCACACTGAGACAGTAACTTATGGCACTGTGGTACACAAGATCCCTCCTGAACAGGAAGAACTCATCCACTTGCAGGAACAGGTGAAAAAGGGGGCAATTTCTGTGGATGAAGCCCTTGACAGATTTAAACATTGGCAGAACAAAAAGCAGAGACTACCATCCACTCAACAGGTATGAGTTTGAGATTTGTTCCTTGATAGGAATCTTGATCAAATGTTCTAAAATCAAGTTCATGTGTTTTGGCTCCTGCATATGAGGTCAAAAGTAATAATCATGATTTATATGTAAATCAGCTCCTGAGGAGCTTGCTGGTTATGGTTCTGAATCATCTAGATACACGCTTCCACTGTTGTTTGAGAGGTTTTCTGAGTCTGGTTAAAATCCAGAGTTAAATATGCTGGTCTCCTAAGACTTGTGTTTTGAACTGTTGGGTGATGTGCATCTTTCATGAAACCATAAACCTTATGTCGCCAAACAAACCAAACGTGCTAATGTGCAGTGTCAGCTGACAGAAACATGACTGCATCAAACATACATTTATTCTAGCAATTAAAATATATTAACTTACATCAGGCTTTATGCCTCTCTGGAAGGGTTGAATATACTCAGTGAAATACACAATCGTTGGCAATGCTCTACAGTTCCTTTGTATTCAATGTATGCAGTAAATTGATACTGTAGTAAGTTAGCCGAGTTTCCATTTTCTTCATGCAGGAAAAGTCAATTATTTTTTAATATGACTTATTTTATACAGTTTTCACAGAGCTCACGTGCAACACCTATTGGCTGGTTGTTTTCTTACTACTTCATTTTTTGGTCAGAAGGTGATTTGTGTGTACATGCTGGGATTCAAGTTGTTTACATTTTTCCTTTATGGGTTCTCATGGAACAGATATTGTTGTTTACACAGAAGCTCTTATTTTTCAGCCCAAGAATATGTTGTTGTGTGTAGTGGTTTCATGTTCGCCAAATTCTGTTTTCCAAATTTAGTGTAGTGATCTGAGTGTCTCTTAGAATTATTTACCCTTATTCCTGCTGTGAGATAGGATTAGGACAAAAGCAAAGCAGGCTCAAACTTAAAAGGTATAAAGACTGGTTTATTAACACACACTAAAAGAAGAAAATGAGAATCAAAATGAAACCTTCAAAACACTTCTCCTTCCCACATACAACTGTTTACTTTCTCACTGACAGCATAAAGAGACAAAACCTGGGATTTTCAGTCAGTTTCACCACTTTCAAATAGTCTTTCATCAGTTCTTAGGGAGAGGAGCCTCTCTTAGAACTCCCATGGAGACATTTCCACAGGAAACAATTCTCTGGTGGCTTCCATGTCACGAATCTGCAGCCACTCAGGGAATTCTGCAAACTGTGAAGTCCCTCCCATTTGGCAGCTTTTCCCACAGCTGTGCTCATGGGCGTATCAGCTTTTTTAGGATACAGTTTAAGGATGACTGTTCTAGTATAAAACAAAGATTCTCTATATCTGTCCCAAAATCATCTTCATCTCAAGAAAAAGAGGTCTTCTTTTTCCCTGGGGGCAAAGGGCTTCATATCTCTTTATCTTCCTCTGTTCAAAATTCTCCATTGGATCACCGTTCAGTCCACAGTTATGACTAGAACTTTGCATCCCCCTAAAATGCATTCTATAATTTACAGGGATATTTTAGTCCATTTTCCATGGCCTCACAAGAGAAGTCCAGCCCAAACTAGGGAACTCCTCAATCCTTTCTCCCAACTTCAGACTTCTACTCCCTCTTCACTGACTTGCGTCTCATGCCGTGTCTCCCTGCATTTCAATCACTCTTCTTCTGTCACCCAGAGAAGGGTTAGTGCTTTGTAAGTCCCATCTGTCAAGGAAAGAGCCTGGCTGGCCCAGCCCACTCCATGCTGGGGCTTGGTTGTTACCTGCTCCTCAGGCCAGAAGGAAAAGAGTTTCCTGGGATCAGCTCAGCTTTTTATATGTGTATTCACAAAGGTTCATCCAGCTTCCTCAGTGGTTATACGATGTGTCAATATCTAAAAATTGGCCTCTGATAGATCCCTGTCCTCTCCAAAGGAGATTCTAAGGTCCTTACAGGAATCTGCTTCCTCTTTAACTAAAACCCAAGATGTGTTAACCCATATTGTGTTAACGAACTGTTCATACCAAGATTGTTTTCACATGGGAACTTGCAAATTGCTTAACTACACTTAGAAGAGATGACAGGCTGGCTATTAATTTAATAGAGCAGGCCTGATTTTATGAGGCCTTTCTTTTGTAGTTCTTCTACCTGTCACAACAAATTGAGGTGCACAAAAACAGGATTTACAAAAGCCCACACACTGAGTCACTGAAAGAACGGCATCAAAGCTGCAAGTCATGGAGAGGAGGTTTGTTAATTACTTCTAAAAAGACACATGGAGGAAGAGGTTACACCCTCATTTTATATGAGGTCATGCATTAACAAAAATAATTTCTTGTTGTCATGTAGTAGAAAGAGGAAAAGCAAAGCTAGTCTGGTGCTTTGCAGAGTGAAGAGCTATCAGATACTGCCAGCAAGGAGAGTGCTCTTTGTGTTTGCATCTATTGAAAGTCTGAGCTTTGTCATCACAGTGGAACAATTAAAAGCAAAAGTGCAAGGGCCTGGAACAGTTTGGGGGGCCATTTCCCAAGCTGGGCATCAGCAGCACAGAACCAGGATGCCACCTTCCAAATCCATCTGCAGCCAAGCATGTGGATGAATTGCTGGTATTGCTCTCAGTTAGGGGCATTTCTTGTGGAGGAAGATCATATCTAATCTGTGCCATGACAGCAGCACCAAGTTGTAAGTTTGGGTTGTTCTGTGGGGTTTTTTTTGTGAACTATAAGATGCCTATATTTCAAGGAAGATTTACTTGGCCTGTTTTCAGTGCTTCAGGGAAAAAGCTACTTTGTTTTTTTACCCTGCATTGCATGTGTGACTTTTCTTTGGTTTTGTTCCATAGAAAAGACTTTTCTCTTCTTACCCCTCTATAAACATGATGAACTGACTTCATGCTGTCACTGCAGTTTTTTTGTCCTTCAGTTGGATTTTTGAGGAAGAATTACTTTTCCAAAACAAGAAAAACAAACCCAAAACAAACAGAAAAGAATAGAAAAGAATACCCAAGCCTCTGTAATCTAGTGCCAGAATCATTTTAACTTACTGCTGGTAGGGATAACTCCACAAGAGTCTTAGGTAAAAATGCTAAAATTAGCATCATAAACATTTTTCAGTCTTTTAAAATTATTTTCCAGGAGAACGATACTTGGTGTTCAGAAAGCTAAAGAATTCAGCTTTTTATAGTGTCTTACTATTTATACAGTAAACTTCCATTACTGATTTCTGCTGTTGGTTTTATGCTTGGGTTTTTTTTTTTACTTAAAGGAAAAAGTGCATCACCTTAGAGACACCACTGTCAGAAACAGACAAGAAAATGAAAACCTGAATGGTAAGTTGCTCTTTTTCTGCCTTTAAGGACTCTGCAGCCCTGAACTGTAAGTGTAGTGCAGAGGTCTGATCCAATCCCTTTTGGATCAGGCATTGAATTTGTAATGAACATTATTTTGTATCTGACCACATTTATTTTAGAATAATCAGGCCTTCAGCAGTGTCAAGATTTCATCCCAAAGATGAACTCACTGAGCGTTAATGGGGCAGAAAATTTACCAAGTCTCTGTGGCTCAGCTTTTCTGTAGCCTATTTCTTACTGCATCATCAGAATTTGGGTAGATGGCTTCTTTAGAACAATTTGCTTGATGACTTCAATCTTTTATTTGTAAATCAGCCATCAACTTGCAAATTCTTGATGAACTTTCTACTGCTGCAGCAGTTTTTGTCAGTATTGTGGTCATTATTTAAAACTGTATCATTGGTGATTTAAGATGCTTTTTTCCCTTTTGAGGGAATAAAGGGATTTTTGGAGTTGTCCTGTGCAGGGCCAGGAGCTGGACTCTATGATGATTGCAGGTGCCTTCCAACTCAGAATATTCTATGATTCTTTGTGATTGAATGTTATCTACAATAGTATAAAGCATCTGCTCTTCCTGCAAAAGTTTTTCCCTTGTTGGTACAAAAAGAATCTATTAGATGGCATTGGTTTTAGGCCTTTGATTTCTGTAAACTTCAGTACACATCCTGAAAGGAAAATCAGTGTTTTTTTCACACTGGACTTAGTACTATTTGTATATCTCTAAAATTATCACCTAAATGTGTTATTTCCTTGCTGCAAGAGAGAAAAATAATGCACAGTATTTCATTATTCTCTTAGCGTTGTATTTATGTGAACTTGTGAGGTACTGTAATTAATTAAGGGCAATTCCTGATGGCCCAGTAGCAGCTTTGCACTCCAGATATTTCAGCTTTAATGTCCTCTGTGGCTGAGAGGGGGACGATGTCCTGAGCAAAAGCCTTCACAAGGTGCTCAGAGCCTGAGGGCTTGGGATCACTTCAGCTCATGAGAACATGAGGGCTCTTGGAAAGTATTTGTCTGTAGGGTTTCATTTTAAGGCCACAGCAGCAGTCCTGCCTTTGTAGCTGTCCTCCTTCTCCAGAGTTCATTATTGAATCATACCAGCAGAAATGTAGTATCAACAGCAGAATTGTTAATTTTGTGAAATTATCCAGTAACTCAGATAATGATCACTATATTCCCTTCTGATCCTAACCTCACTGCCCTCTGTTACAGTGTCATATATCCTGTGATGCATATAAATCAGGAGCTTTGCACTGCAGAAATACAGGGGGAAGAATCATAACAGTCTGTGTCCAACAAGAGAAATCAAATATTTCAATGCTTGAAAAATAGGACTTCCTCTAGAACTGAAAGCATATCAATGGCAAGAGTAAACAAGGATCGCAGAAGGAGGACCTCTATGTCCAGATATAAATTGCCTGAAACAAAAATGACAATCACTTTCTCTTCTCCTTTGAAATTCCTAAGGAAAGCAGACCAGAGAGCATTCATTTGAGAGACATTTTGTTTCACATGCCATTTAGTAAAGTGGTATGTGTGAATGTCAGCAGTCCTCAGATTTATTCAAAGAATGCTAGTTTTTACATATCTATACAGACTCTCCCTGCTGTACATTTAAAAACATGGGCCTCCCTCTCTAGACTCCATGTTTGAAATCAGGATTTGGACAGTGTTTTTCACAGACAGTTTTTGAAGTCTTGATTGAGGATTTAAAGAGATCACATCTGAAGTCTGTTAGAAAAGGAATTGATTTTATTTTCATGAGAAAGGAAAATATCTCCTAGAAATTAGTATGAGACATAATTTTTAGTTTCTTGATAAGTTTGATCTTGCTTCCACTGTAATGAAGTTATTAATGAGAGTGGCACTCATTTCAGTCTTCCATTCTAACATTTGATGCTATCTCAAAAGTTCATGTCTCATTTTGTAACAGTTTAGCACAGGACTGAATAATACTCTAAAAAAAAAATCAACTGCAAAACAAAAGGTTCTGCCTTCACTCTTGGAGTGAAATATCTACAAAACCCTGTTTTAAGAACAACTAAATAAGGCATAGGCATGAAGAACATTCATTTGTAGAAAGTACAGGCAGGGACAATGCTTTAACTCAGTACTGGTCTGGCACACATCTGGTCTGACATGTAGACACTGACAGCATTTTTTTTTTCCCAAGATGTTAGCTAACAGACCAAAACCAACAAAAACAAATACCTTAAATAAAATTTCAGGGAAATACATACAAGATTTGTGGACGAAAGCTCCACTTTTAAGTCTGAGTAGCTCAGATTTTTCAGGGTGCACCACCGAAGTACTGAACTAGAAGTAGCCTATTGCCCATGGGAAACTTTATCTTTGAGCAAGGCTCCTTAAGCTTAGGTAAGGCTGGAGAGTCTTGGATTTGTGCATGTCCACTAATAGAACAAATGGCAGCAGCTGAGACAATATTTAGGCAAGGATTACTAGACAAGTTTCCTTTAAAGCCTTAAAAAACAACACAGCTTTCACGTGCATCCCACGTCCTTACTTCCTAGCACATGGGAATATTTTAAAACCTGTGTGATGCCTACCTACATCACTGGGCATTTGAAATACCTATGTGAATCTCATTTAGCCATTTCTGAACATGGAATTTCAAAATCTGCCTACTATTGCAGTTACATTATGGCACCTTGTGTGTCACATCCCACAGATTTAGTCATCCAGTCCCTAAAAATATGCACAAGCTTGCAGAAACTACATAAGATGGTTTGAGTTGCTTGTAGTTAGCTATCCCCTCATAGCTAATCTCTGTAGAAACTTGAACTTGTTTGTTAGGGAGGGAAGTGCCAGGTTCCTCATCAAAAGTGGGAATGACTGATGCTCTGTTGTCCAGGCTTGGCATAGCAGCAAGAACCGAGTTTTAGGTGTCCCCGCTTCATTGCTAGGTAATGGGCAAGACAGAGGACAATCTGTAACTCAGCTGGACTTCAGGAGAAAAATACTGCATTAAGTAAATGTTAAGGTTGATTTATTATTATTGGTGGTGGTGTTACTACAACTGTTATTATTTCAATGCCAGCAACTTCTATAATGGCTGAAGGTAGGTCTTGGAAAAAATGTTAGATGTTTAGTAGTCCTCCAATGACAAATATACCCATGGGACAAATGAGCAATTCAGTCTTTGCATCTGCTCAGTCTTGGTCTCCCTGACAAGACTGGCAAGGTATGTGGCCTGCTGTGGAAAGGTCAAAGCTTTTTCCACAGCCTACTCAACTGCAAGCATTTATTTCTTAGCTGTTAAAATCAGTAGGTACTGACACTGAAAATGGCCTTCCTATCAAGGAGGGCAACTTTACTAGCTGTTGCTGTTGACATTTTAATACTGACCTGCTCCTGTAAGGTCCTGTAAGTAGCCAGGTAATCCACTGCAGTAAAGGCATCCTCCACAGAATTTCCTCTTCCACATTTTGATGTCCAAATCTGTAGATGCCCAGCTTGCTGCCAAAGACCAAATCTCTTTCCCATCTTGATCCAAAAAACACCCAGAAGAGCACTATGCACATTCTACAAACTGGCAGGTTATTGATTACATTTGCTATCCAAAACGTCTGGCTTCATTCCCCAGCCCTCATCAGTGCCTTGTTTTTAGTCCCAGTTGCTAACAGATTGCTTATATATCAGTTGATGCCTCTCCAGCTTGCAGGTTGTGTCTGAGTAGAGTTCTCTGAAAACTGAAAGAACACCCCTTATTTTTGAGCACAGCCACCAATTTCTGCTGTCTCTGCTAGGTCAACAGGGAGATGAAAAAAGACAGACCCTAATATTGGCATTTGGGTTCACAGGAGCTACAATTTCTTTAGTCAACTTAGCAAAGTTGAAATAACATGGGATCCTGAAGCACATACAAGCTTTTGTATGTTTGGACAGTGAGGAAGTTGTAAAAAAGCTGGTTTTTTTCCTTCATGGCTTCAACAGTATTTCCATCAAGACTTCCAGGCTTGAAAATACTTGCTTTTTGGTAGTTTGCAATAGTGCCCATTGGACTTGTGAAGGAACATCTTTAGCCTGGCTCATTTCCAGTTTCTTGAGGTTCACATAATGCTCAAAGTTTAAATCTAGAAAATAACAAGTATCACCTTCCTACTTATTTGTCACCAAGTCAGGTCTTTGTGAGGCAAGCTCACAGTCCCCACTGCTGACAGGAGTTCACCAAGACAATGAATATCCATGTATCTCTCACCTCTCCTAACTGCCACCAAGAGAGACCAGCCTTGCTGTTGGGAGTAAGATTTGTACAAAATCTACCTCATGTCATTCTCCCACACAGCAACTGCTTATTTCTGTCAGTGTCTCTTGCTCCCCTGCTCCCAGGGACATGTGTTGTCTTCACATGTGAAATAAAGCACAAAAAAAAAATACTCATTGTAGGAATGTGTTTTCTGAATTATTCAACTTCAAAAGATACTTTGCACAAGCCTAACTTATTGATTTAAATGGTTATTGATTGCATCTGTTTCTTTTTTAGTCTACAACTAGGAGGCCAACAGACAAGGAACAGATGCCTTATTACCCAAGGTAAGAGCAGGTATATGGATGCACGAGCACACACACAAATGTTGTTTGTCATGGAAACAAACACTTGTGGAGGTACTTTCCATCGAGGGCATTTGTGTAACAGGAGGATGGAAGTCCATCTCAGACAGAGGCTCTGATTTCACAAGATAAACCATTACCATCACACAGTCTGGTTTGCACTAGAGCTTCTTTTTTCTCAGCTATCAACGTATTTTTGTTTAGTGCAGGGCAGATCAGCAAGCAGTGAGGCACTGAGCTCACTTGGGTATGCAGCTGAAGAGAGTTCCTGCCACTTACTGCCACTATGGCAGGGCATGCACTTAAAAACTGTAGAGTCTAGTCCTACATGCTGATTTCACAAGCAGTATCAAACATATTGAATAAAGTTGAAAGCCATAGATACAATGATGTGTCCAGCTAAACACAAGACCAATGGTCACTTCAGTGCTGGGAAGCTTAGAGGTGATGATGGTGTCTCCATAAACAGTAGAATTTATCAATGGTTGTGTTGGGTTTGGGGCATATAATGACCTCTAATAGCTGGGGGGTTTAATTCTTACTATCTTCTACCTGTGTGCTTCCATTTATATCTCATTGTAATACTATTATATTAAGATATTGTTATAGCATTAATATTTTTGTTATTATGATGTAAAATTATTAAGTAATATTTGTTCACAGTAGCAAATTGATGCAATTTATTCCTGAAGACAACTGTAATTTTAAAGGCTTTGTTAGCTAAGTTACTGTGATTCAATTTGCCTCTCCAACTTTTACTAGTGAGGGGAGTGCAGTGTGGTACTGTTACTTTTTTGCACCAGAAAATGGATTGTCTTCAGTGAAGTCTCTTCTACAACCTTACTCTCATGTAAAGAAGAGGGAAGCTGCTTCTTGCAAGAATTGTGTGTCTGATTTCTGGAGCCAACTGCTCACCTGCTCACTGGAGTGCAGTGTCCACGCCATAAACCAATAGGTGTTGCTATCTCTGCTTAATACCTCCTGCTGCTTATCCTCTGAATCAATTGTTCACATCTCCCCTCTTCAAAAGTTCTCACAAGAACAAAAGAAAAAATGTGTCTTATGGCCTGAGCTGAAAAACTATTGCTCCTCCTTCAAGAGGCAGCTTGACTCCTACATGGGCATCCCTAATGGAGCTGTTTCCTTGAATGGAGATGAAGTCACCTACACTTAATGAGTAAAAAAGCTTTGAATTTTAAAAGCTCTGAAGCTGGAGAAAATTATTACAAAAAAACTGGGTAATATTAGAGATGCTTATAAATTCCAGATTGCTAAAGTGAGATGAATCATGCAAGGGGAGAGGGGGAATTACCCCTGGGATCAGAATAGGTGATTTCTGTCACTTTAAGAAAATAATTGTGTGGGAGAGAGGTGAATTAGATGTGGGAGAACTTGCAAATACAATTTCTCCAGAACATTCAATAAATTCTGTTTGTGAATTATCCCCATTAAACTGCAAGGTTCTCCTCCTCTGCAAATTATGGCCTCTCCATAGTTTTCTTGCTGTTTTCTGTCTTCGTATTGGTACAAAGAAACCACTTATTTTTTAAAGACTAATTTCAGGGAGATTTTTGACTGTTACAAAAAATTGCAGATAAACATTCAAGACCTACCTTTCTATTGCTCATGTTTTGACTCTCCAGACAGTTGAGTTTTCAATTCCAGTGCAAAGTTCTTAGCTAACCTAGCTAAGAATCACATTTTCCTTACATGAGGTAGGAGGAGGACAAGGGAATTGATATCTAGCTGGGGGACGTGAAGGAACAGAGTGGTTTTGATTCTCTCATACTCATCTCAACAAATACAGTTTGATCTTATTCTAAACAAAGCAGTCTATTGAGTAACAGGCATTTCTCATCATTACCTGCAGGGTGACTCTCCAGCCAGCTGTTTCCTCTGTTTGGCATCCCACACGTGTTCCAGCTGTGCCCTGCCAGCCCCAGGCTCCAGCTCATCCTGCATTGACACCGCCGTGGGATCACTGCTGCACTTCCAGTGCCTTGGATCCTCTCACCAGAGCCAGCTCTGGATGAAGATCAGTATCACTAAAGCAAATTAATAAGGTTTCTTGTAAAGTCATCACCGAATTTTACACCTTCTCTTTGCTTTTCCTTTTTCCAAGATGACAGCTGACAATTTATATAAAGATGCATTGCGTGCTTTGGTTAATAATTTTTGAAGTCATTTCAGTTTTTCCACTGTGCTTGATAAGTTGTTTAAAAGTAGATTTTATGCACAAAAGAGGAAGATGGTAAAAGGTTATAAAGAGTATTAAGTGAAAGTAAATAAAATTTAGTTTTTACTTTTTGTTGAAACATTTTTATATTAACTATGTATAAAAATTTGTCTTTCCTAGGAATAATTGTATTTCATCACCAGTTTAAATAACTGTACTCACATTAAAGCTAATTTCTTAAGCCAAACTATGTAAACCAGCACTAATTGTCTACTAATGCATTAAAGTGATTCCAAGAATTTGGTTTACAAGGAAATTGTGGGTTTTTTAGTAGGTTGACTAAGGTAAATTATATCCAGAACAAAACCAAATTACTTTCTACTGCATTAACACAGCAACACTAAAGGAATAAATACGGTTAATGGGTATAATGGTCTGCATCCCCATAGTATTATTCTACAAAATTTAAGTGAGCATGTGATGATACAAGAGTATGCAAGATGCCTTGCCCTATTTCATGCACAAAACCAAGGAAAAAAAATCTCCTTAATATAAACACATTTTTCTCCTTAACTACATGTTAAAGTGACACCCAAATTTGGAAGAGAGGATTGGATTTGAAGTTCAAGCCCTCAAGGCTCATATTATTTTTCCAATCCCAATAAATTATTGTGCCAAATGAACTATTAGGAATAAAAATAAGCCAAAAAGCCAGTGTTGGGATTTTAAAATAATGACAGAATCTTGAAAGCACATAGATTCAGACTAATTAAAAATCTATTTTCTATTTTAAATGGGTTGATGAAACATTTTGAGTAAATTATTTGTTCTCTGGGGAAAACCTGCATTTCTGTTAGAAGCACTCCCAACAAATACTGCAGATGTATTGCTGTGAAGTCATAAATATTCAGTGACTGCTGTATTAGTGTGGCAACATAGCTTTGTGTACTATACAAAGCTATTTGAACCACAGCAAAAATCCTGAAATGTGTAATGTATTCCAGAGCTGGAAATACAGTCAGAGTCTATGAACTGAGGGCCATGAGACTGTCAGGCCTTATAGGGGAGAAGCTGGGATGTTTTGAGACTTACCTGGATACATGGAAATGGGAGTGGGGAGAATTACTTGGAAATCTAAATGAATATAAGCTGTTATTTCCCCTTTAAGAGGGCCTTCTTTCTCCCCTCAATAATATTTATATTCTTACAAACCTAGGTACTCAGCGTATTCCCTGGCAAGCACTCCTGAGTTGACATGTAGTTGGAAAAGAGAGTACAAAAAATGAAAACATTCTTCATGTTGGTACCTGCTGTCTTTTCTGCCATTTGTTGCTTGTTTCTGGAGCAGAGGAGATGAAGGGACCTTTCCTG
Source organism: Trochalopteron elliotii (assembly GCA_024734555.1). Lineage (NCBI taxonomy): Eukaryota > Metazoa > Chordata > Aves > Passeriformes > Leiothrichidae > Trochalopteron > Trochalopteron elliotii. The sequence continues at coordinate 1,023,179 of JANPWX010000602.1, read as the reverse complement.
GGAGAGGGTCAGTCCTCCCAAACCTCCAGGCAGGACTTGGATGCTCTGTACTGCCAAGGGAGAGGCTGTGGCCCAGTGGCTCCTGTGCTCCAGTGAGAGGGCACCTGGGCAGTGCAGAGAGATGTGCTTAATGGTAACAAACCACAACACTGGACATTTGCAAAAATAAAGCACAGACAGTTACATCAAGGAAATGTTACATCAAGTTACATTGAGTATAGTTTTTCCTAGGGAAAAATGGAGTGTAACCATGCAGCAACACTGCCAAACACACAAAGCAGAAGCCTGAGAGTAGCTCCCCTCAGGAAACAGAACTGCACTCTATGTGCATGCATGTATTTGGATCTCTAATGTGAGACTCCACAGTTTCCAGCCCAGGAGAGTTTAGGATTACCCAGAACAAAGCAACTCCTGTTCTCTGCTTCATCCAAGCCCTGCTCTAGGCATCCCAGGTAGGGCAGCACCAGAGTTACAGATTTGGGCAGCCCTGTTTTACAAAAAGCAGGAGTATTTTCAGCTCTACTACAGAGTGCAGAGCAGCCTCAAAAGGATGCAAGATAGCAATAGGGAAGACATGCAGTGTAACTTTAACGAAGAACTACTTCTGCTACACCACAGATTTGCTTGGTTCATCACTCTAGTCTCCTCTGACTCTTGATATTATAATGTAGAACATCAAAAACTAAAACCGAACAAAATACACCCCACCAAAACCCAGAACAGCTCTTGCCAGTCTAAAAAATCTTCCTAAAAAACAGTGTGTAATCCATAACAATGCAATTTCTATGGTATTAAATTCCACAATGGCTAAAAGCAACAAGTTGAAAACAGGGCTTTTGTTCATTTGGGTTTTGTTTACACACAAAGATTCCCACCCACCCATACTTGAAGGCAGCCAGCCAAGGCCCCAGAGGAGAAAGGAAGGGATGGATGCCTTTTTTTCCCTTCTCCAAAGGGAATTTCTTCATCTCAGCATAGTTAATTATGTTCAAGCTACAAGTAAAATCATTATACTTCTGCAAAAAAAAAAAAATAGCATCTGTTCCCCACCCCTCTCATATTCAGTATTCAGTCAGTTCTCTGCTGCAGGATTTCCATACATTTCCTCAAGGTGTGTCACTGAACTTCAGATACATTTCTAACAACACAAAGGAAGTCCTGAAATTTTGCTAACCAATGTGCTTCACTAACAGGGAACATGAGCAAGTCCCTATTAGGCAGTGCATGAATGATTAAGTAAATCACAGGAGCATCAGAGCTGAACTGAGGCAACCCTGTTGTAGGTGCTCTAAAATATTAGCTAAAATATTAGTTTCATTAGATAGTTAACTATCCCATTAGTTTATGGAATTCAATAGCCAACCCATCAGCAATAACACCCCTCCACACTTCCAGCTGGCAATATGCATTCTATTAAACTTAAACCAATAACTGATTGAAAAATAAATACTTTTAGCACAGTGACATCCAAGAGAAAGGAAAAACAATGCAGAGAGATCCACAGTGACTGCTGTTATCAGCAAGTTTGATCTGCCAGGAGCCTCATTACAGGAGAGGTTTCAGTGAGTCAGCAGTGCTCAAAGATTGTCCACTTTTTGCTGAAGTAACTCACCCTCTGAATGTAGCCTGTCACCCATGAGGGGGTGGCATGGCCTTGCTGGATGTTCACACTATGAAAAAATACTCATAGCTTTTCAACACCAGTGTAACATGCAGCAGACTGAGAATAAATATCAAGCCCTACCTTTATTTAACTAAAGAAGCTATAATCCATGCAGTGCAGGAATGTAAATGGTGCTGAAGATAGATTTCAGTCTTCAGAGGAAACATCTACTGTGCTAAGAGCAGGAGCAAAATGACAAGAGTTGTCCTGACAGTGTTGGAGGGGGTGTGAATAACAAAGAGGAGGCAGAACCATGTAGACTGACTGCTCATCCCCTTCGTTTATTGTAACCAACTTTCTTCCTGACAAACTTCAGAGTCATAATTCAGTAATGCTGAAGTGAGTCATTCCAGAAACAGGCCCCAAGACAAGCCATCAACAAGCAAGGGAGGGACATACTCAGCCACCAGGCACACTGGGATGCAGTAGCTGAAATTAAGAACTGCATCAAGAGAGCAGGGAAAAGCTTAATGGAGGCAGAAAGTGGTCCCAGGGAAGCAGCAGTCAGTTTATGCCAGACTCCTAGTGCAAGAAATGAGAAGAGCTATACCAGCAGCACTGTCAATTCTCAACAATCAACAATTTCAAAGGCTTGGATCAGCCTCTTCTTACAGAAAAAAACCCAGGAATGAAGTACCCAGGTCTCAGCTCACCTCTGCAAGGACCCTCCATACACACAGTAGGAGTTCCACAGAGGTGAAGAATCCATTGAGGCTGCTCAACACTGTAAAAAACACACACAGAAGTTGCAACTGTTTGCAGATGCAAGTAACATACAATACTAAAATGTTCACCAGAAAGTTTACTGTTACTGCCTATGCAGAGAATGCACCTAGTCTGGCTAACAAAATAAAATACAAAAAGCAGGATTTTTAATCAGTCAGCATTAAAGTTCATCAATTGTAATGCTAAAATACCTCATTATGAATCTGTGGCAGAAGACAGGCCAAAATATTTCACCTTAGGGCACTAACCAATGAGGCTTGGTTGGGTTACAGCAACTCTTCAGAAAGTAAATCTGGATCCAGTGCATTTCAAGGCAAGACACACAGGTGGAACAATTATCTGAAGGAATTTTTCCTAGCATGGATTTGGGTAATTCAATCACCTGCTCTGGTGCTTGCAATACCTTCCTTTGCTAGATTAAGTGCTGTTATCAGAAGTCTTTCCATACAAAGATATTTATAGATAAAGAAGAAAACCCAAATGGAGATCACAAATCAGACTTGTTAAACTTTGCTGTGGTTTTTGAGGTTATCATAAGCAGTTCTACCTGCAAGGCATGGGCTGGCACACACCATTGCTGTTTATTACACCACAGGAACACCCACTTGGCCTCAATCTGGAGATGAGGATCCCACAGACACAATATAAATTACATAGAGCTTAAATTTCAGTCACACTCAGAAAACAAGAGTCAGGGACCACAAGGTAGCAGTTAGTAACTGAGCATACAGCTTATGGCAGGTGATAATTTACCATGTCAGTAGTTTTATCTGTCCTTTTCCACCCAAATCTGATCTCTGACTAAGCATCAAAATCTAGACAAAAACCTAGACATCAAATGCTAGACAAGCAAATGCCAGCAGCTGCCAGCCACCAAACAGAGCCCACATCAGCTGCCATTCTCCCAAGTCATAGTTCTGGCCCACAGCACACAAGAAGTATGGAGGGTGGGAAAGGATTAGGCAAGGGGTAAATTGCACCATTACTGCAAGAGCAAAGCCTTCATTTAAGTTAAAAACTCCAACACAGACAATACAGTCAAGAACTTACATTAGTTTTCTATTTTAGGGTGGATTCAGTGAATCTATAACCACAGGAAGCAATAAATGCTGTCTCTACTGATCAATTACCTCTGGAGCCAAGCAAGCTTCCTCATTAAAAAAAAAAAAAAAAACAAAAAAACCACAAACCACCACCACCCCCTCCCCCCAAATTACACTATTACACGTTTTCCAGCCCTAACACACCAAAAACTTTGGGACTGATATTATCACACAAATGGCACATAGGTATCACAAACTGCAGTGCATATTTTATCTTGCACAGTTTCCACTGCCTTCCTGTTCAAGAGTTTCAATCTCACTTAATGGATCAAGCCCAGCAGTGATACAAGTGCTCTGGTAAGGAAGAGTGACCAAAAAGTGATGAGACCAAAACAAGTGAGAAAGTTCTACTCAGTTCTACAGAGGATTCTTCTCTTCTTAATCTGTCGAATGAGTTTTAAGATGTCTTTATACCATACCTGAGTCACCTTAGTTTATTAAGAAGAGGCTAAAATCTCCCTAACACCTGTGGGGAAAGACTGGAGTATTTTTATCTCTCAGTATCAGACACCTGAGGTAATTCCAAAAACAAGAAAAAGAAAGAAGCAGTGACATTCCTCTGCTCTGATAATTTCATTGCCTTTTGAGCATTGTCACATCATTTCTTATTTTCTCCTGCCCACCTAAAATAGAACTTTACAAGATGTGAGCACACCATAAAAGAAGTCTTGGGGAAAGATACATTACAACACTTCTCAGGCAGGATTATTTATTTCCTGGATACTTTTTTGTTAATATTTCCTGCTACATGAGCTTGAACACTGAACTCAACTGCCATAACAGTATGTGTTTCCTCAATTTTTATGGGTTTGTTTGCTTGTTTTGCTCAAGTGTCATTAACCAGATCTTGCATTCTGTTTCTGACTGGTGATATAAACACAGTTCTTATTTCTTTTACCAGTTTTACATATTAGATGTCAGATTTGTGCCTAATTGTATGCCTTGCAAGATAAACAAAACTGCACAATGGAGGCATTTCAGAATAAAAAACCACAGACTGCTTGCAAAATTAAGCTGAGATCAAAATCTTCAAAATCAGCTCTCCAGAGCATGGGTCAGCTTCTCAAAAGAGTCTGAGAAAGCTACAGTTTTGCTGGTGCTTGGAACAGAATTATTTCCTACAGCCCAGTTCTGTAAAACACAGTTTTGCCTTGTAATTTTGCCTCATAATTTAGAGTTTTTATGATACTGCTGAAGAAAAGCAGAAATTTAACCTGCACAGCCTCTCTGATCACTGTCCAACTGAAGTCAAACCAAAGTTCTAACAAATTCTGTATTATTATAGCAAGCTCCTCTTCTCCAATCTAATTTAAACAGCACCTTTATGTTTCAGCAAAATATTGGGAAAAATGGTAGTGGCATTCCTGAAGTAGCACATGACTCGAATTGCACTTGTGAGAATGTGGGTATATTCTGGGACACCAGCAACAGGGTGAAAAGGAATTGTTTTACCATGGGGAGGAGACTGCTTTAGTTCACTTAAAAGGTTATTAACTCTAAGGTTACAGAGTAGCCCCCAATGAAGAGCTCAAGATACCTGTTTAAACAGACAGCTGACAGAAAGCATTTGAGATGTCACACCATTTTCCACAGAATACCAAATTCACATAAATCAAAATCAAAGTGAATGAGATTAGATGGGGCTGGAACGAGTTATGCACTACAGGAAAGCATCTAAGTCCCCTACTTCAAAGGAAGTCCCACAAATAGCAATGTTTGTTTCTCTCCTGCTCAGCCTCGTTCCAGCACTTAGTGCATCTGTAGGAACAGCTGAGCCTAGCACACAGTCCCATTTCCCCCCATCTCAGCTTGCTATATGCCTTGAGGAAGAAAAGCTGGTAGATACCCACCCACACACTTCTTATGTCTCCCTTCTGCTTGGTTTCTTTCCCAGAAGGCCAAAAAGGACACGCTTTTCCCCCGTGGCATGCCAGCCAACGCTTCTGCAGCCACACAGATATTTCCTTTTTATTCTTCCTTAAACTTCTGTGAGCCAGCTACAGCCAAAACACAACACAGCCCAGAGAGACACCAGCTCACTGGTGGGAAACACTCTTTTTTTTTTCCTCCCCATGAATAAATTGCAGATAGCATCAAACTGAACAGACTAATGAAACATCTGCATGTCTGTTTTGCTTCACTGACCTAATCTATTTGCTAAACATTTTGGGTTTCAGGGTATCAGAACATCTCATAGTCAGTTGCTTGCTCAGTCTCACACAGCCAAGCTCTCCTTATCTAGCAGCTTTCCATGGGGCACTAAGTTAAGCAAGACTCCCTGCACTCACCACAGAAGCTGCAGTTTATTTATTCAGAAAATTTAAATAACTTTTTAAGAACACTGGAAACCAGGGCATTTTTCCCATTCTTAAAGGGAGCATAAAACCAAAACCACGTCCAAGACAAAACCACATTGCATTCCAACAGCTGGGGGAGTAAAGACCCCTCCATCCTCTTCTTGCTTGTATACCTCATTGTAAAGAACATATTGAAGTGGTGGGTGAGCTGATTCCAAGCCTTCTCTTCCCACCCACAGCTTTTGTTGCATTTGCCTCTGTTCAATCATTCATTCATGCTCCCTCAGCCACTCGCCCACATCTATTCCTTGCTGACAGCCCAGCTGCACACACACATTCCCAATTACAGGAACGGCTTCTGTGTTCCAGTGCTGACAGAACAAGAGAAGCAGTGGGGAGAGAAGGCTCTGAAAGGCCTCAAGATGAACTGTCCCAGGTTTGCAGCACACACAAGTAATCTGCCTGTGTTCAAGCTCACCCTTGCAAAACCACTGAAGCAGCCCCCAGGGGATTATCTGCAACATCAAATTGTTGCTGATCCAGAGACAGCACTGATAACCATCAAACATAGAAAGTGGTGTTTTCAAAGGAACTCAAGGCAGCTGAAATGGAAGAGCCTGAACTTGAAGAGCTCAGCCTTAATAGCCATGGAAAAGGCAACTCCCTGTTACAGTCCCTCAGTTGGAGGTAACCCTGCTCATCTTGTCACTGCACACTACTGGAAACATTCCTTCCCTCTTGACACCCACCCTTGAGATATTTGTGTGCCTTGACAAGGTCCCCTCTGTCTTCTCTTCTCCAGGCTGAACAAGCCCAGGTCCCTCAGCCTTTCCTCATAAGAAGTGCTCCAAATTCTAATCAGACATGTGATGCTTCACATCCTAATAAAAAGTCATTACTGAAGAAATCCAATACAACAAAAGTTTAGGAGAGAAAGTATTCATCTTCTAAAGACACCATTGGAACTGTGACACCCAGGCACATCTGGCCCACTCTTTTCTGCCTCATGTTTTTCTAAGAGCGTTTTTCCCCTTTTCTCTCAGGGTGTGCCTCACCCTGAGATGAGGCACTCACAGATGTGCCTCACACAGCAAAGAATCCAGCCCACCCAGCAGTGAGCTACAAAGAGAATCCTGCAAGGAATATTTCAAGTTCTCAGAGACCCTCCTGATGAACCTGAGCATTACCAGCACAACATGATGTATGCAATAGCACAGGAAAGACGTGATGGGGCACAGACAAGGAGCATAATAGCAGGAATGGCATAATTCCCATACTTTATCTTCATCATTTGACAGTTCACAATCTTTTCAGGATGAAACCCACAATCTTATCAGCTGATGTGCTCAGCTGATTGCAGTGACACACACTACATTAAATTCTCCAGCAACCAGAGTGTAACAGCCCTCATTGCTGCAACAGATTGAAAGTGCCATTTTAAATCTATTTGATTTTCTCAGCAGATATGGGTTTCTGATGAATCATTATGTCTCAGTGGAGCAGAGGGGATGGGTAAAAACCCAGCTAGGTAACCAGCAGTGAACGCAAAAGATTGTATAGCAACAAGATATGCAAAGCATGGAAGAATAATGATCAAATGAAGGCTTTCAACCCTGAATGAATAAAACCAACTTTCTAATTTATACAGAGCATTAAGTAAACATGCCAATTTCAAATGTGGTGGCTACCTGCTAGGACTATATGCAACATTTACTCTCACTTTTAAAGAAATGAGGAGGGAAGAGAAGGATGATGCTGCTGCTGTTAAGGCCCCAGCTGAGATTTGGGCAGCAGGGTGTACTATCTGAGCACAGCAGCTACTGCATGTAGCTGAAGCCTGTTCTGGGATTGCAAGATGCCACCTGGATTTTAGGGGGACCACAGCTAGTGTGGCTACCACTACCTTGGAAGATTTGTCCCTGTGAGCAGTGCTCTCACAGGGACTGAAAATGCTGAACTCAGAGACTCACCCCAAATCCCAGCACTGCAGCTGAAGCCCAGCAGATGTGTCTGCCCTCTAACTTGAGTGCTTTGGCACCACAGCAGCAATTCAGGCCCTCCAAGGCATTGAACTCTGGCTGTAGTGCTGGAAGGACACCCCTTTGTAAGGAATTAGGTTTGCCACACCTACAAGCTCAGATCTGAGAAGGTGACCATCATCAGGCTACAGTCATTTGGAAATCCAGCCCTCTCAGGTGTCTCTTTAGTAATCAGAAATTTTAAACTTCTAAAAGGCATAAAGCTGCACAAATAGAAAGCCTGTATTTGCAAGGCTAAGACTTAAGAGCATTACAGCATATGCTGGATGTCTTGCCAAGGACAGAGCATACCAGAAAGCTTGAACCAAAGTTTAAATCTTTGTTTTATGATTTTTCTACCTTTAATTGTTTACTAGTTGCTTAAATGTGTGGCACCTTATCAGCTCAACAGCTGGCTGCATTGCAAGGATCACAGAATAAGTTGAGTTGGAAGGGACCCACAAGGATCATCAAGTCCAGCTCCTGACCCTGCACAGCACCATCCCCAAGTCACACCATGTGCCTGAGAGCACTGTCCAAGTGCTTCATATTACCCACATCCACTACAAGCCTCCTGGAGTTGAATTTTTCACTGTGAAAGGCTTCTAGCAAATATAAGGTATTTCTCAGAAGCAGCAGGGGAAGTTAGTAATGGGGAGAGCACTCTTCAGATGGTTTAGGATATTTAAATAAATGAAGCTTAAAAGCCATTCATTTTGAAACTACCCTTGCCAGTGATTAACATGTTGTAACAACTCAGCCTGGTGTTAATCTCTATGGGCAGACAAAGAAATATTAGCCTAGACTATTTGTTCATAATTTTTAAACTGAAATTTCATAAGATACTTTGGGATGCAGTAACCTCTAGAGGACCCCTGTAAATTATTTTTTTTTTTCAAATATCTACAACCTAAGGAGACAGGGCTTTAAATTAGTACCTTGCACTAGATGAAATAGCTTCTCATTGTGTTCACTGCAAAATGTGAATTTACAGAGAAACATCAGCAGCTGTGCTAGCAAAGTATTTTATAAAAAATCATTTTGTCAGAGGCACCCTTTGCTTTCTCTCTCCTACATTCACACAACTGCATTTTAGTAAAACCAGGAGAGCCTTGCCTCATCTTAGGAGTCTGTGCTTTTGAAAGCCATGCTGTATCAGGATAATTCAGACATATGCAAGGTTCAGGCAGGAGCTTGGGCAGAGAGGAGGAAGGAGGGAGTTTGAAAGTTTGGGGGTTTTAAAGCACTAACATATGAGGAAGTAGAGTGCTTCAGCAGTGGGAGCAAACAATGGATGATGCAAGAAGCTCTCCTGGTCTTAAGGGCAGTAAACTAAACCCCCCAAAATACTTAAATTATAAAGAAATGGAGAAGGCTTAACTCAGCAGATATAACTGCACTTGTCAGTTCCAACACTAGATGTGAAAGCATAATTTATGATTAACATTTCAGCTGATACATTCTTTGATAGTCTCAGTATTCATCCAGACAATATATCTGCTCAACATCCTTTTGTAATTTTGGCAAATTGGTTTCGATCAATGGCATTCTTGCTAACAGCTCACTTCTTAATTGGCATTGCATAGCTTCAGCTTCTTGTCAGGCTTGGGATGGAGCTCTTGTACAAAGTGCTCACAATGCCTGCCTCGAATGCTAAATGAAGTCACCTGCTTGTCTGTGCCCCATCTGCAGAGAGTGTGGCTAACACACATCTAACTCATCACCCCATAAACACAGGCACAGCTATCTAGGCTATGTGGGGCAGCCTAGGAGTGCTGATTCCAGACACCCAACAAGCTCATCTAACTTCTGAGCAGCACTGAGCTGTGATGTGTTGATAAACCCAGGCACACAGTAAGCCTGGAAGAAAGATCCCGACAAGCTCCAGGGCTGAAGTGACAAGGCAACAAAATACCAGGCTGAGTTCATGTTCTGAAATCAGTGCATTTTTGTTTCCAGTATGAGTAAACCATACATTCTCCAGGAGCTTGGATGAGTAACTTGGAAGAAATACTTGGCAATCATTTAAAGTATATCAATGAGAAGGTTTGCTGAATCTGCAATTCTTGCTAAAACATCAACAAAAATCTTACACTGCAGTAAGAAAATTATGGAGGATAAAGCTGAAAACACATTGTTATTTATAGAAAAAAACCCCAGTTGTTTCCTCTTTGGACAATATGATTGAAACTACCTCCACATACAGAGTCTTAAAAATCAGTTGTTCTTTTCCATGTCTTTCATGTGCAAATGACTTGCATGATGGGCAGTTGTGAAAGACTGGGAAGGGTTTGCCATTCTTAAAATCAGAAAGTCGGGTAAGAAAGAATAACACCAGGATTAATCTAAAGATACAGAAAGTATTAACTTGACATCCCTATCACCTATAACTTCAAAATACAGAAGAGTGAACCCAAAAGGCAAGCTTGATGGAAAGCAAATACAAATAAATTAGTCACTGTAAGTGTTGCTAAAAATACAGCTGATTCCAGGAATTCATCAATTTGAAAGCATATTTGACATGCATACATAGTAGGAATTACACATTCATAAACATACCTCAGGACATGCCTCAGCCACTGGACTTGGGGGGAAAAATCATCCATAATGAATGTTTATACCTATTTGCATCACAGTTCTCATGTTCCTGTCTATTCTTTAGTTTAACCATGGGATCAGGCTATGGTTATCCACCTCACTCCACAGAATGCTAATCCCCAGTTATCAGTAGGAAAAAGCCACTTATCTCAGTAACAGAGGCTGCTGTACTCTGCTGTCATTTTAGTCTGGAACCAGATGTATACTAGAAACAACTATAAGGAAGGAATTCCAAATCTTGTTTAAATTCAACCACAGGATTATTTATGATGTACATGATGTTTCACCCCGGTTTCTCAAAGACAGGGGAAACAGCATTTGTAGATCAAAGTAAAATTAGAAAGAAAGGAAGAAAGAATGAAAGAAGAAAGGAACAAATACTATAAGCCCTGGTAGCAAATGCAAACACTCAAGATGCTGTTTTGAAATGCACTGGAAGGTCAGGAGTAGCAAGTGGCTTTGTTACCAGGTATCAGTGCTGGGAGAGGCATCTAGAAAACAGCAGGAGCTTAAGCTCTCCTCCTGCCTGCTGCTGAGTGAGCAAAAGGAAACCAGCACTGCGGCGGCAGTGATTCACAGAGGGCTCAGGATGCCCTGCTCCACCCTTTGGAAAGAATGCATCAGCTCCCATCTCTCAACAATAATCAAAGCACCTCAAGGGAAGCCAAAGAAAAGGCTCAGCAGAACAGCACAAGCAGATCCCATTCACAATAAGTGCCGATTTGCAAGGCTACCTGCCCATTACACTGGATGCTTTATTGGTCAGAATATGCCTACATTGGAATTTCTTTGCAATTTAATTTTATGGGTCATGCCCCAGAAGAAAACAGAATAAGAAATTTATTGCAGTGGAATAAATTAATTAATGACAAGTTACAAGGAGCGCCAGTTAAGCATTAAGGCTTTTGTTTCTTCTGACTTTATGCATTTGTTGAGCAATGCACTCACACTCAGCCCTTCTTCCTACCTGTTCTCCAGCATTTTAAGACCTTGTGAGGCTGTACTCAGGCCACATCTCCCTTAGAGTCAACCCAGGACAACAAGTTTGGGAAGGGAGTATTTACTGTGGGGTAAAAAAACCCGTAGTTGTGGTTGACAGATGATCTTTTTGTTTTGACGTGCTTCATCTAGATCCCCCTTCCTCCACTAAAACAAAAGGAAACATTGTATTGTTTTCACGTCAAGAATAAAAGACAGCTCCAAATATCTGTTCTTTATGAAAAAAAAAACATGTCATTTTCCTCCCTTTCAACTGCTATTAGAGCTTTACTATGATTTGGGGTATTTAATGATCATGCTTAAAGATACATACACAGGAAGTTGACTGATCTAAATAATCCATTACACATAGGATAGGACCTGCTTTGTGTAATTTATTGAAATTGGGAGGCATTGAAGAAATTCACTGTTTTACTCTACATCTCCAAATCATGCCAGCTTTACCAAGAGGCCAACAGAATCCTCAATTGGAAGTTAGGACAGATTAGTAAAATTTTTATTAATTACCCTCTTTATAATAGAGAATGTGGCTGCTTGTGCACAAAAATGCTATACTGCTTGTGTAAAAGTGCTTTCAGTAAGAGTTGATGTGATTCATACCCATATTAGCAGCCTTTGACAAGAGGATTATTTTTTAATTATGCAATATATATACAAAAAGTGCAGCTCTGCTCATATCATTTTTTTCATGTAAAAATATTTAACTATCCCAACCCCAAACTCTTCACTTTCTGTTTCTTTCACTGAGCTTTTCCAACTAGATTAGTCTTGGCATACCTGCAAGCTCTGCTTTTTCATTTCAAACCTGATGTTACATTTGTTATTCCTATGTTGTAGCAATGAAATATTGCAAACATGCTTTTCTTATAAGAGTCAGTCAAGCACCTGCCAGTGCACACATGGAAGTGTTTAACTGAAGCCTTAATATCAATTGTCCCCATCTTACATTTGGAATTCATTTGTAGTTGTGCAGACTGGCATAAAAATGTGGCTATTTAATTTTACTGTTGTATATCAACAGGAAGGTATTGCTCTCTTATTTTTTTTTAAATGAAGATGGAAGCATCTATCTAATTATGCTGGTAATTATCTATTTCAGCATAGGGACAAGCTCATAAGGACACGGTCCTACCTGCTTTTATCTGGTTTAGAGGTTGCTTTTTTACCTGAGCAAGCGACGAAAGTCGCAGCGTCATCCCGCGAGTGACGTAAGTGCTCAGTAAAAACCAGCCATTTATACCAGCAAGGGTTACTGCTGGGATCAGACTGCACTGAACAGAGCTGCACTTCCAGATCGTGACTGCCAGTGCTTAAAGCAGTTTACAAGGGAGAAGGGAAGTGTTATCTCTCTATTCACACAGCTGCCTTCAGGGAAAGGTAACGGCGAGAACACTGCATCTATTTACATTAACCAGAACACAGACTGTCTGCAAATGTAGGTACAAACTCTCACAATATATTACAAGTTTCATTAGTTAGAGGTGTAAGTCCATTTTCAGTACATATTTCATTTTGCCACTAGTTGTCTTATTTTCTTTCTTACCTCACAATAAGAAGTAAGATCACAGCAGGTTTAAAATAAAGCACACCTCATGTTGCATTAGGAGAAATGCCAAACTCTCCACATTAGAAGAATAACTGATAGCAAATTTTATTCAATATAAAAATCCCTGTCTGGAAAACAGAAAAATGCCTGTACTGTATGAATATGCCTGAATATTATTCGAGATTACAGGCTGCAGACCAAAGCATAAGCCATCTCTCTTTTGGATTCACAGCCCTCAGCCAAAGCCATGGCACTTGATCTGTGCCAGCTCTTACCCAGCAGCAGCTGAGGAACAAGTGATCTTTCACTTGCCAAGCCGTAAAACCCACACAGAATAATTGCTGAGCAACAGCCAACATGCTGTAAATCAAAAGTTGTTGCAGAGCCACCCTCTCAGAGGCAGGAAATTTTCTTGTTGTGTTTCAGAGATCTAGACCAGCCTCAATTTGGAGGAGACCACATGATGGTACAAGCACAGGTCTCAAAGAATGTGCCTTCTCCCTGCTTGCTAGGCACCGCGGGTGAATAGGAAGTTGGAATGAATGGTCTTAAATCATATTAAACCCCACTGCTCTTAGTAGCAACCAGGCATCTAAGAACAATGTTGAGCTCTCGAGCAAACAAATTTTCCCTTCTCCCCTTATGGTTTTCCAAGCCCGTCTGCACTAGTGGAAGCCACTGGAAAACAGTAGGAAGAAATAACAGCTGCGAGAAATAATAGTAACCACAGTGGGAAGTGGATGCCACAGGACAAGGCAGTTCCCAGGCAAGCCCTCTTTTCCAGGATCTCCACTTCCATGTGAGTTTATTGCACTAAAGGCCACTGAAAAGAGAAGTATCCCACTAGGCCACAAACTAGGACAACTCTGCTGCAAGATGGTCATGGAATAAGCCTTATTCCACAATCTGCTCTAAGCAACATGAGCCACAGCATTTCAGTGTGCTTTCAGAGAGTATGGCCATCCAGTAGAAGATAGTGCTTTGAAAAAGTAACTAAACTCACCTGAATGGCCCCAGTACTGTGAGAAAACAGCCAATTTCCCAGTGGCATGTCACTTGGGATAGGTTCAGCAGCCTTGCCGGCCGACTCCATTCCGGACTCCGGCGGAAATCCCGTCCGGGTTTTTGCTCCCGCTGGATCCCGGATGGAATTGCCCGAAGATGAAGGAAAATTCCGGGTTTTTATGGCTTCCCTTGGCCAGCTGGAGCCGGGATGTGCTGAGCCACCCCCTCCACCCGACACTGCAACGCCGGAATTTTCTCCACGAAAACTCAGCGGTGCCATCTTGAGAAGAAATTACAAGTCAGCAACAAACGGGGCAGTATCTCACTTTTATAGCAAATATACGGTGCCTTTGAATGGCAAGATCACTTTCCCGTGGAATTACTAGCAAAAACATCCACAAAAAGTTCAAATAAATAAGAATCCATGAATATCAACCTCAAAAGCTGGGCTGCAAATCCTCAGTTAATCAAGTTCAGTCCTTACAGCATGGTCTGTTTCTTTTTCAGATGAAAAACCACTAATGCAACGGGAGCAACAAAGGCTCAATACCTTTAAAATAAGGCAAAAAAGAGTACATTCTACGCAATTTCATACTGTCGAAATTTGAACGATCAGCTCCAATAAAGCACATACCAGCTGAAAAAAACCTCAAAATTCTCTCAGAATTCTAACAAGATCCTTTAAATAGCAAATACAAAAGTTACCTCAATTAACAATGAGTGCAACACAAAACAGACACGAACAGTAACAGGATGAGGGCAGATCTCAGAGTCTGGAGTCAAACAGGGCAGTTTAGCCTGATGGAATCAGCACAACCCTGTCCACATCCATCCCAGGGAAGAGCGTGGGCTTGTCCAGGGTGACACTCCTCCCCAGCCCTCCCCACACAGCCAAGTAAAAGTTATGGGATGCAGCAAGTTACATCTGGCTTTTAATGAAGGCTTGTTAAGACAGTCCCCATGCCAAACCTTCTCAGCAAGAAAGATTCTCTACTGATAAATTATTGTGTACAGACCTCTTAGAAATTGGAGGGGTGGATTGAGAGGTACTTCATAGTTACAATTTAAAGAGATTCTATCACCACAGGGTCTAAGTCATGCCAGGCAGACATAGCAAGGTGGCCACTGAATTCATTCCTGTGGTGGTCAAAATGTCTAAATGTCTCTGATATGAACCACACAGAGGCCACTGCTGCCATAAAAAGCCATATTAGTTTGTTCAACAGCCTTCATGTAAAGATGGAAGACAATTGCCTGCCAGAAGTTGTCCATCACCTCTTCACTCTGATCTGTACAACAGAACTTCTCCATCTTAATTGCTGTCAAGGAAGTAAATACATAACTGATAGTAAAATAAAGTCTTTAACAACTCCACTGTATTTTTCCAGGGAATGGCTTCACTTAGGTGTTTAAAAATTACCTGTGACTGAAAATGCTATTATTTCCAGATAAACCAGTATCATTTTTCAGAGATTAATTAACCGTCAGTCTAATGAAACTGAATTCACTGACACTGCTCTTCAGTGAGCCAAATTATTCCAAAAATTCATCTGTCTGTAACAAGCACTGACTAATGCCCTCTCAGTACAAAACACAAGCTAACTTTCAACAGATGTTACTTTAAAATCTCTTCTAATTGTGGCCAACTCAAGAACATTCAGATCAATGCACAGATTGTGCAGACTCAGAGGGCTGATATGCTCTGCCCTTTCTACAGTTTCAGCTTGGTATCACACACACTCACATGGTGCACATTCACCCCAGAGTTTTTATCCATTAGAATCATAAAGAGCATTTCTCCTTGCACTTATTATATAATTGGCCAAATTTCTACAAGCATATGAAAAAAATTATAGACCACACCAGATTTAGATACAATTAATCAAGATTGTTTGGGGTCACTTAATCAGGGCATACAAGTATTTGCACAGTTAGTGTTGCTTTTAAGAGCAATTGTTCCATATTTCTCTTAAGAGTAATAAATTACAAGGTTCTTTCCTTGCCTTTGCAATCCAATTTCTTATTTTATCTCTTGACTTTTATTCTCTCTCCCACATGTTCTTCTGTTAATTACAACTTCAAACATTAGAGAAAAAAACTGTCACAATGAATCAGATGGTTAGTCCATGAGGTGTGATATTCTATTTAATACTGATGTCAGACTGGCAGATCACTTGGAAACAACAATGCACTGTAAGTCAGCTGAAGAGAAATTCTCACAAGCTTTTTCAACAGTCAGTTCCTTTAGTTGATTCCATAGTGGATTTAACCAATGCAAACCACAGGAAAGCCAAAGAGACAGCCTGCAGCAGTTGCAACACTTGGGTTTCAAATAGGTATAATTTCCTATAGAAAAGGTACAGCAACTGGGTCTGCAGAGCATGAACACAAAATTCAGCTTTCTACCAAGGCAAGCAAGGTACTTCCCCTATGGCATACTATTCTGTGTGCTCAGGAAGAAACTAGAAAAATAATTAAATTTATGCATCTGTCCTACCAGAAAGTGTTAATCCCTTGAAAATCACATTTACACTATCTGCTTTTCAAGCAACAATGTCTCCTAACATTTCCAGGGTGTGAGAAGCTAAGCAACAGAATTAAGGTAACCTAAAGGTCACCAAGTTCTGCCTGAAGTCAATAGCACTGCCAGGTTTGATTTAATCTTAGGCTGAAAAAGCTTCCCAATTCCAAGTTTGCAAGCTTTGAGTTAGAGTAACTCCAGCCAGAAACTTCAGTTTAAATCTATTTCAGTGTTATCCAGTTTCAATAGCTTCCCCATAAGATTCACAGAGCTAGAGTTTTCAGATTGGTCCCCAGTGTGTTCCATGAAGGAGTAAGGGTAATAATGACAGGGTAGAACTAGAGCCTGGACAATAGAGCCTAGAGCTCTACTAGAGCCTCTACAATAACTCTCCCTTCAGTTTCTGACTTCAGGAAAACTGGGTATTTCACGTGTTTTTGGAAAGGTAAATGCACGTGTGAGAAACCTGAAGTGAATAAGAGAACAAAGACTGAGATAAGAATTCCCACAGAGATGCAGTTAAGACAAATATTAAGTCTCACAGTTCATAATTTGGCAACCTCTTATAAATATCCTGTCGGATATTCAGTGTGATCCCTTGAGAAGGTTTTAGATAAATTAGGCCTTAATGCAGCATCAGGGAAAGCACCTGCAATCAGCATGAGTTTTCCACTCACCTCCATGAGAGCAAAATGAATTTTGAATAAACCTTCTTGTTTATCATACAGATACACACTGTTTACTTATTTAAAAGACTGTTCTCTCCTTCCTGCCTCCATAGGTACTCAGCAATTGTTGTGCTCCTTTAATACAGTTGGAATATTTGAAGCATGAATCAGAAGCTAATACTGCACACAGTGTTTTGTTAGGTATTTTATGATAGATTACACTCATTAAACCTGTGATTACTGTTTATATTTATTGTGTTCCAAGGAGGGATTACAAAACCAGTCCTACAGGCCTGCTAGAAGGCTTAATTGCACATTTTCTGTATTTGCACCAGAAATTAAAAAGCAGAAAGTTACATTCTTTAGGCAAAATTAAAGTTTGCCCACACATTATTTCTTTTTTCTAGTTGCTGGATTTCCCCATTCTTTATTGTAGAGTCCTTATATATAAAAGACTCTATTTCTATACTCTACATGATGCTTCAGGAATCAGAAAAGGAGAAATAAATGCAGTTGCACAAAAGCTGAAAATTATTCACAGCAATAATAGTCACTGGTAGTGGCACCTTTACTTATTTGAGCTGTCTTTTTTCATTTATTGATAGACTTGAGTTCCAACTCCAACTGGGTATTTCTTCTAACTTTTCAAAGTGTTGCATGGAATTATTTGGCTCCAATTAAACAAAAAAAGTAAAACTGGTAGCAATCACATGAAAAACTTAAAGGTCATGGGAGGATGGGGGTTGGAGAAAAGGATGAGAGCAGAAATACATTATAAAAAACCCCACCAGACTGAACCTTTTCTCCAGTAGCTAACAATGTGTCTTTTACATGTCAGTAAGATTCAGTCATTGTCAGATTTCATCCTTTTGAAAGTTGGTGCTATTTATTCAGCACTTCAAAGGGATTTGACTTTGTTTCAGACTCAACTGTGACCTCTCATGTAACTGGAAGAAAACCACTTCAGATTTGCAACAGATTTTAAGCTTTTCTATCTAGCACAGAGATCTTTCTGAGTCATATGACAAGCATGGAAATGACCACACAAGATAGATTGGGACCTATATGACTGCACTGAAGGGAGCTCTTTAGCAAAAACACTAGTAACACCATCATTTTTCCCTCACCAACTAATACAGTCCTAAAGCCATGCTCCAGTGAAATTACACAGAGACGTTTCCAGGGATCATACATAAGCAACACCAAACCCAAGTCTTCATAACAAACTGTGCAGTATGCATGCACTAAACATCTGCAGTCTACCAAATGCAAAAGTATTTTCCCTGACATATCGAGCCATTGTTTTAATTGCTGGCAAATTCCCTGTGAAAACTCTGTAAGGTGGTACAGATTATTACAACAAATCCATTTCCAGTTATTTCCAAAGGGTATTCTTCAATAAGCAACTCATCACACATGTGACTATAAAAATGTCTTTTCCTGTTTATGACTTCAGTAAGAGATGCAATTGAGAGTTAATCTTCTCCAACACAGGCAATATTTATAGGAGGGATCCTGCACAAAACCTCAGAGCTGCTTTGAGCTCAAGGTGGATTTAAGCCAGGTGAGGGGCTCTCTCTCCCCTCAGCCCATAATTATGTGGTTTCATAATCAATGTTACTTTTCTGTAAGAAAAACCACCTCATATGGAATCCAAAATGAGCAAACATTACCAATGTGAACCAGGTATTTCAGTGGAAATTCTCCCGTGAAATCATCAACTGAGTTGCCAGCAGCCCTAAAGGCAATGAAAATACTGCAGCTATTACAAAAGCAGCAACTGATCTGTAACACAGACAAGCATTATTCTTTGTTCGCAACAAAGATGAGAAAATTGCACAGAAAATGGAGTTTGAGGCTAGGAAACGAGTTTCTCCAGCTGTTGTATCAGTCAGCAAGATCAGAAAGGCTTCACTCACAGCTGATAATAACTCCTTTCCTCTTGGAAACTACAACTAAATGGCCAACTGTGGGAGCAAAAATAAATTCCCTATATTGTTCATTATTTCCTATATTGTTGAGCTGGAGGATCTCATGAGCAAGGAATTTTTACCTTTATAGAACCCATCCAAATTTTTCAAAATCATACTGAAACTTCTATTTCTAAGTTTGCCATCATAAACAGAGTTTATATTTCCTTTCTTTCCTTCTTATTACTAGGTCAAAGGGAACACTAAGTCAGGACTTGCCTTAAAAAACAAGCCTTGATTTTTGTGAAGAATGTGTGTGTGATCCTGTCCAGCAGCAGCTTTAGGAAAGACACCTCGAATAGAAGAAATCTTCAAGATGTTCCAGTATTTTCTCTTTCCATACTACAAACAAGAACTTTGACAGCTTCAGATGGCACAAAGAACTCACAGCACTTGCAGTACACAAATATTCCCATGGTGGATGAAGTTTTTATATCTTAATTGCAGAAAAAAAGCATGCCCTTCAATTTTAAGAGTAAACAAGGTAAGAATGGCAGTGTTGACTTAAAATTTCTTGAACCAAGACTGAGATCAAACAGTTCCCACAAAGGGAACAGACCAATAAATAGTCAAACCCCTCCAATTTGTTTTATCAAAGGGGCAAGTGGCATTAGACACTCGAGGATATCTGAATGTAAAGTTACAGCACATATATCTTCAACAAGAGACTTGCCATTCCAATTTCCTTGGCTCCCATTTATTTTGCAAATGTTCAGTACAGCTCTGGAAGATTTTTTTAATAGGAAAAAAGAAAGGGAGGTTGCAGTATTTCTTTTTTTCAGGCTTAAGTACAACATTGTTTGTAATAGCGCTGAGCTTGAACATATCCTCAGCCCCTTCTGTAGGAAAGCACAGTTGCACCCTGTTGCTAAGGCAGGACAGAGGAGTTGTCATTTCTTACCCAGAAAACAGCCTAAGCAAGCCTCAGCAAACTGGCAGTCAAATCTAGTTCTGCTTTAAGCTTTCAAACTCCAAACTCTTTCTCCAGCTTGCTGTCCCTGAAATCACCTGCTGTAGGCTTTAAACAGCTTTGAGCTCTCAGCTGGGAGCAGTATAGTCTAATGTCATCTGCTTTATTTCAGTCCAGGCTGCCTGTTCAGGTCCTTTATCACTAATATCCCAGTGAACACATCTTTGCTGGGATCTGAGCTTTCTGGTTTATTCCATTGCTCAACCGTTCCTGCCTGTCCACTGCTGTGTGACTCAGCAGTCATTGCCCCCACACCTGCAATCCCTCTCTAGCATTTAGCACCTTGGCTCAGTACTCAGAAGCTGCTCTGACCTGCAGCCCACACAGGCAGGTTGTGCTGCTAAGGGCCTGGCTAGTCCCGTTATCCCAGGCTGCAAGCACCAACAGCCACTCTTGAAGTGGCTTCCAACTTTCTTTAACTTGAAAGGGCATGACCAAGGTCTCACCTACTCTATGAAAAGGAAGTGTTCATGGAAGCAAACAGAAAGTGCCATAAAGGGTATACCCTATGTAATCATAAAAGTCTCACAGGAATTATATTGATCCCAGCCTTCAAGTTAGGTCTGTGTATTTTTGATGAGAGGAGATTTTTACTTGGCTGAATTCAGCTGTGAAGTATACGGTCTTGCCAAAAGGAACATTAGCTCATTTACCTTGACATGGACCAAATCATCAGTCTGAACTTGGGTCTAGATAGACAGGACATCCTTCCAATTTTGTAAAGCCAGTTAGGGCTCCTGCATTTGTCTATCCAGCTTAAGAAAGGTTCTATGTTCCTTATCTCTTCTTTGAAAGAATAAGAGTTTAAAAATTCAGCCTACACTAAGCAGTTTACTTTCATGACTAGAGAGATGCCACCTTGTCATCTTGGATCTCAGTGTCTGAGAAGAGAAGATCCTTTAGTTAGTCTGGCAGACAAATAAATGTTAATAGCAGCAGTCAGCCATGCTAAATCCTACTCCCGGGGGAAAGACCCAGGATCTGGCTGCAACTACTCACCAAAGTAACAAATATTGAATTCTGGCTTTCAGAACTGTGACAGATCTGTGGAGGGGAATTTCCTGTCTGAGGGAGAACCATAAGAAGTCAGGTTTATGAGTTTCAACAGACAGGGTTTTGATACCAACGAGTAGAAACACAGAAGGGAAGAACCTTGAGAGTATTCAGTATCCTTTATAGTACCTTTTCTTAGTACAAATCACCCTCTTCTTCGTGTTGCCCTCCAGCATATCACACATTGTTTTGCCATTCTCAAGTTTACACAGAGGGCTCAAAATTTTATCTCTTTTTTTAATAACCTGAGAAACTTTCCTGAAACTTGTCTGCTGAGAAGGCAGAAGCAAAGCTGTGTTTTGTCTCCAAGGTTTGAAGCACTTTGGCTTGATTTGTGTATTTTTTGAAGAACAGACAGCAAAGTAGGTCTGCTGCCACTCTTAGGAATCTCAAATTGCCACCTCAGGAACTGGCCTCAGTGTTGTCAGGCTGAGGGTCAAAAGCAGATCTGAGACAAGTTGACACTGACATGCTTTTATTTCTGTGACAATAGCAGAGTGGCAACTTGATCTCACCCAAGATGGCTATCCATTTTCTAAGTGTTTTATAAACATTAACAGTTTGCAATGCTCTAAACTGATACACAAGATGACGATTATTCCACCATTGCCATTTCAGAGAGGCAGAGAAAATTAAGGGAGATGACAGACTTAAGTGTTCCACACAAAACCACAGCAGTGCCTGAACTCAGACCCAACTTGTAAACCTTTTATCTTAAAGTCAGCAAATGTGCAAGAGGGATCACATGCCACCAGAGGGACTCACCAGGGTGATTCAGGGACTATTGTACCCAAGTTTTTATTGACTTATACCCCATTTAACCAGATACTAGTTACATTACCACATGAATACAGTCAGCCTTGTTATAGGCACATGCTGCTGCAAACCCAGGACACTTGGGCATCTCTGTTCCCCAGGCTTTCACTAAAGAATTACTACAAACAAAGCTCAGTGTTTAACTGCAGTGTCAGCAAGTCACAGGGTCTTATTCCTCTTTGATGTCTTCTTTTCCATAGGTGAAAACAGAAAACATTTGAAATCATTAAATTTAAACATTACACATGAATTTCAGCATTATGGCCACTATAATAAATACCTGCTTAGGAATTTTGCTCTTACCACTTCTGAAGTGGTAGGAAATTTTCAGCTTACAGATCAAAAACACAAGCAGAGAGCTATCAATAGTCCTTGCTTCTCCCATCTTAAATACAGTATCTTCCTTATTCTTCATTCTTTTTGTTAATTAGTTTTTAGCAATTTGCTGCTCTCCCCCTCTGCCAGCCAACAGCAGAGAGGAAGAGATAAAAGTTTTTTCCTAAACCTATCTCCAGAAAATTACATTCATATCCGTTAAAGTTAAACAAATACAACATTTAAAAGGGATTCAACTGTTTAAGCTGGCAGGCATCCTTGAATGTCCCTAGGCTCCAGTGGTTTCATTCTCCAAAGTAAACACTCAGCAACTCAAAGGTTATGAGAGAGCAACTCTCCCTCATGAGAATCACTGAAACATCCAGGTGGAAAAGACCTCCAAGATCAAATCCAACTCTTGACCAATTCACCACCATGTCAACTAAACCACAGCAGTAAGTGCCACATCCAGCCATTTCTTCAACATCTCCAGGGATGGTGACCACCATCTTCCTGGACAGTCCATTCCAGTGTTTAACAACCCCTTCTGTGAAGGAATTCCTTCTGATGTCCAGCCTGAGCCTCCTCTCCTCTCAAGCATAGCTAGAGACTATGTCCTATCATCGTGTCATTGGCAGCCAGTCAATCCAGCCTGTCTAGATCCCTCTGCAGCATTGAAACAAATAATAATTTTTAAAAACCCAATGAAAACCAAACCAGCCTGGACACCTAAAGGGACAAAACCACATAAAAGAGAAATTATGACATCTTCGTAAAACTTTGTTATGCTCAAATTAAAGCAACCAAAAACTCATTAACCATTCTCAGAAATCACAGTTCACACGCTCTTAAAAATAACAAGCCCCAAAACAGAAGAAAGGTAGGAAATTACAAGCTATAAACAAATTGTTTTTAATTAGGCCAGACAGAGAAGCACAGCAACCCCACTATTTCAACTTACCCCATTTCTGAGACAGCTCCACTGGCAGGCATGTTGTGTTACACCCTACCTACTCTGCTGAGCAACTCTCTGGCATCAGCACAGCCAGGGCAAGCAGGGCAACACGCTTGGATTCAGGTAGTAGCCTCATCTTGGACTCAGCTGTACACTGATACACAGTTGAACATGTGGACCTGGAAAAATGCAAGTCACCTGCAGCTACTTCCCCTGCCATAATTTTTACAGCGTTCATAAATTATACTCTACAGCACTCATGTAACTTCCAGCTCTTTTTGCAACAATTCAGAGCAATGTTGTATAAAGGCTTTGTTTCAGGTTTCCCTTAGAAGCACTACATGCAGCAGCTACTACTCTAATAATCTCACTCCTGGATAAACCTGCCACTAGTCCCTTTGCCTCGTCCTTCCCTTGAGTGTTCCACCTGCTGGGCTGCACAGCTCTCTAGCCAGCATCCTCAGCATTTCAGAAAAGCAATAGCACCCAGTGCAGGTTCAAAAATGCAAACAAGAACAACACAGCTCCACACCAACCACCGTGGCAGAGGCTCTCCAAGTTCCCTACCTCATGGTTTCCAGCAACACCATTGTCTTACCTCCTCCTAAGGTCAAACCTACAAAGAAAGTTCTACAAAGCAGTTCAACCCCATCTCCAAGGTCTTCTTCTATTGTGATGCAGATTCCAGTCACTTTCTTTTCAAAGCCAGGTGTTCTGTTTTCTCAAAAGCCTCCAGGTAGCAAAGTCTCTCTTTGACTCACATTTAATTCCAACAAAAGCATGAGTGGCAGTAAGATGCCAGTAAAGCCCAGGAGGAACCATCTGTTCTATTATAAACATCCTTAAGAGTGCTTCTTTAATCCATTTATGGTGTATCTTCATCAAATCTTTAAAGTTTTACTGCAGGTTGTTTCCTGGCCCTGCAAAAAGCCTCACTGCTAGAGAAGTTGTGAAGTCAATTGCCACAACTAATGGTTTCATGCACACCACCTGGACTGGGGCATGGCCTGGCATATGCTGCCTTCCACAGCACTGGGAGCCTCTTCTGTCAGGGTGTTGGTCCCATCTGCAGTGCACACTGCAGCACAGATACACGTACTTACCCCACATTGCTCATGCTCAGTCAAGGATCCCCACATGGAAAGCCTTTCATGTGCCTATTATATGGGAGTCTTTCCCATATAATAGTGATCTTTTATGCTACTGTCTTTCAATACTTTAAAGTACATGCTTCAAATCCATGTGGGGCTACCAGAAATCAGAGGGTAGGCATGACAAGCTACAGTCACCTACCTATTCTGCTTGCCCTTTTCCAGTCTATATAAAGCATCAGCAATTTTCCTGATTTTCTTTTCCCAAGACATCATCCATTCCCTGCATGACCCAGCCCTGCCTTCTCAGTATTCCTGCCCCCAAATCCTCCAGCTGACTCTTCTGAAGGACTACTTCCCTCTTTCAGAAGCACACTGCCAGGCCCAAGCTTTCCCTTCTCTTCATTATTTAGTTTCTCAAGAGCTGACAGCCTCCAGTTTTCAGCCATAGGATCGTTTAGGATGGAAAAGACCTCTAAGATTGTCAAGTCCAACCATTCACCTAACACTGCCAGGTTCACTACTAAACCATGTCCCTAAATACCTCCTCCTCAATTCCCCTCACAACAGCAACAGTAGGTGCTCTGCCATTCCCTTCCCATGTTGACATTTCATCTTCTTCCCATTCTTGTACCCAGTGCTGGGGGCTTCACCTTTCAGACTTTGGCTTGAGCCTGTTATTGCCAGGAGCCACATGGTGACTCCTGTTTATACAGAGTTAGTCCTCGGATGATCAGCTGAGCAGACCTCTCCCTCCTTTGCCCTTAGTGAAGACTGAACAGTGCCCAGAGGAGCTAGCTAGTGCCTTCCATATGCTTCTATCCCTGATTGAGTTTTTTAAAAAACTGATTATTCTTGTTTAAAGTATAAAACTACAACATTTTGTAACTTTAAAAAGGAAGTCACTGTTCATCACACAAGGGGAGAGCTCTCTTTGAACCATCTTTCACTTCACAAGCCACAAATCGCAATGTGTCCATGACACTAATTGCAGCATTTAGTGTAGAATTCAATTAATGTAAATAAAAGTAATTACAATAATTATTGCTACTGTGGTGCAATTATGTTACTAATTCTTCCCTCTCAAATTATGATTGCCCTGACTTGCATTTCCAGTATCAGCTATGTCTTTATGAACTCCCTGCCCCCCTTCCCCTTCAAAGGGAGAAAGACCAAGAAATTTCTTCCCTCACACACAGCATTCCATCACCCACCAGCAATCTTATCAAGCTATCCTATTCTGACCTACCAGTAAAGATATACTAATCTTAGTTAGGTTTAGTTGATCAGGAGACAAATAGAGTCGATATAGCTGGGAACAAAGCAGAAATTTTGGCTCACAGAGTGCCTTCTACCATGTAGTTATGGATCAAATTTTTCTACCAATATCAGTATTTTCAAGTTTCCTGCAGACCACAAACTGGGATACAGTTTCACTTCGAAAATGCAGAAGAATAATGTTTCCTGAACCCTCTAGGCTGGGAACTCTGCAGGTATTTCACACCCACACAGGACAAGTAATTACCAGTCAAATGTGGTTACAGCTCCAATTATTGCCCTATAACTATGTTTGTACCTATGTTTGTGTTTAAATCACAAGGCAAATATGCTCTAGAGAGGAAATCACAGTTGCTGGTACACCAGTTGCCTGAAGCAAGGAGTTATGCATCTACCCTTGCTAGGAAGCAACTTTCCTTCCAGAGGAAATAAGAGTGGACACAGAAGATGAGAGGGTGGAGGAAGGATGTTACTTATGTGGGTGACATCTCAACACAGCATCAAGACATATCTGGACACCCACCGAGCTGACAGCTAAGAACTACTCTGAAGGTGCACTGCTGAGATGTGCCTTATAAATAGACTGATACCTCTCTGAGCTCTGTGAGCTTTCTCCCCAGCATGGCTAAGTAGACTAGGAAACAGGGTGATAGTTAAGAAGTGAGGCTGCAACCCAGCAGCAAGTGATCAAAAAGTCTTCAAGAACTGATGACATATAAAGTGTTGTAGAGAGCACATTGAACCAGTATTACATTATGGTGTTCTAAATGCCAAGGGTTATCATTTTTCAGATGAAATGTAAAATGCAGGTTCTGCTTGCTGTGACCATTGTCAGCTTTTCAAAAGTCACAAGCTTTACTTTTGGTGACCGAGCAAAAGTTCCTTATGTCATCCATTTTTTTACTGTTTTGTGGAATTGTCTTATATTACCTTGTAGCTGCATTCTATACATTCTATAATTAAAAAAAAAAAAAAAAAAAGAAAAAAGAAAAAAGAAAAGCCAAAAAGATGAACATGCAAAACTCAAGAGTGAGGATGTTGGTCTATGGCAGTTTTTATCTCAAAGGTGTTAGAACACAGTCATGATAGAACAAGTCTGTAGTTGTAAATGTAAGACATTTAAGACAGAAAATCCTGTGCCTAGAATTCACCATGCTAATATATACTACTACAGCTTCATGGAAGTACACCATCACTGTGTCACAAACAGCCACTGTAATTCTGTGACAGAGTAGAGCTTTCTTATTAGGACTGACTGCCTTATCAACATGGCTGTCCCTCTTCCTGCACACACTATGGAGGAACACACACTGCTGGATTTATCTGAGCATGCACAGATCTCTCCTAACACAACCCTTCACTGTGTGGCATGGACAACCCATTCCACCCCTCAAGGAAGAAGTCAGACACACTGCAAGCCAAACTGAACCATACAGGTTCCTAAGCTCCCAAAACAATCATGGCAGAAGGCAGTTCAAATACAAAATATTTTGTGTATGGTCGTATTTAGAAATCAGCTCTATGCTGCCTCCATACCCAAAGCTGTTCCTGAAGCATAGAAGAAATCTGTTACAAATACTTCAGTGAACAAACCCCTTGGTTGTTATCAAAGGAAGTCATTCATTTAAGCTGCAGCATGATTTTTCTTTATGGTAAGACAAGCAATCATAGACTTTGCTATGACTGGAAGAGCAATAAAAATAATAATTAGAAAAAGAGTAATTTTTATGGACTTATTTTTAAGAAAAATAAAAAAGGGTCAGGGAACCTCATCTAATTCCTTGCCAAGTCATAAAAGCTGTGTCTTTGATTTCTCTAATATACCAATGAAATGAAAAGTTAACAAAACTCTACTGAAAGAGGACAATTCCTCTGCTGCCACAGAGAAATATGTTCTGTAATACATCACCATTCATCATGACTGAAGAGTTTTTTTGCACTTGGGTCTGCTATTTGTAAAAGGAGTTTTAAAATCACATCATAACTTACTTCTAATGAACACTTACCTATTTGAAATCACTAGTAAGATTTTTAAAGCAAAAGGGCATTGTATTCTCTTACTAATAGCTTATTAAAATGGTCAAGAGCTTCCTGTAGAATAGAAGTTATAGAAAATAAGTCAGGAAAAGAGACACTGTAATAAACCTTACTAGAGCTAATTTCAGTATATGAAAACCTGAGAAATAATTTCAAAATCTTCTTAGCATCACACACAAATAGGATTCTCTCAAAGAGAAAAGAAATTTTCTTAAATAAGTTTTCATTTGCAAGTCATTGCAAGAACACAAAAGCTACAAATCAGTGACATAGCAGTATTTTTTTGTCTTACAGAAATAACTAGGAAATTATTTACCTTTCTCCACCCAGTTTTTAATTGTTGTATTTACTGTCAGACAAGCACTTCATTAGCTTTCACCCATGAAGTGGAAAAGTGCATTTTAGTGCAGTTTCTGTATCCTTTAGGCCAATGTCATTTTATATTCTCTAGCTAACTAAATCTGCTTGACTCGTATAATCTTGTTTCATGTTTCTTCTAATTAGATTGGTTTTTTTCACTCTTCAGCACTAGAGGAATGCCTGCTGCACATCATCTTCTCAAGAACCAGCCCAACCACAGACAACTGCTGCTGTTTCTCCAACTGACTAAGGCCAGCTGGATATAACTAAATTTTCTTCTTGTTTTTGATTGTCTATACCACTGCTGTTCTACATGAAGAAAATTTCTTCCTACCAAGAAAATGCCTGGTACAACAGCTAAATGCTTTTATTGAACAGGATTACTAGTTATTATTATTTTCATTTTAATAACTCAGGCATTGCCAAGACCAACTCCACAAAACACCACGAGGCTAATTTTGGCAGCTTCATGGGTGTGATTGTGACTTAAAGGACTGAAGAAAGCCACAAAGCAGTAGGAAATGAACAACTATCCATGGAGGTAGTCAAGGGAGAACATTTAATTTTTTTGTCCTCAGTCAGGAACTATTATTTCTCTAAAGGAAATCAAATTTGGATACTATGAATCCTCCACAGATGCTTTCACTCAGAGCAGCAGTTAATAGCTGTATTATGGAGAATTACATTATTGCCTAAATTCATAAATTCAAGCTACATCTTTCTTGCAGTTCACTTCCTGTGACATTCTGTATCTCCTATTTATACCTCAAACCTTACTGTAGCATTTACCTTTTAAATGGAAGAAGATGCAGAAACTGTGGAGGGTATTTAAATTAGAACAAAGCATTATGATCATAATATCAACCATAACACATGTAATTTCATTATATATCTTCTATAATATAATTACTATATATAATTACTATATATCTTCTTCAAAAGCACTGTAATAAGGAAGAAAAAAAAAAAGAGACAATATATTTGGTACAAAAGAAGTGTAGTATGGATTAAACCCCCAAAATAGAATGCAGCCTTGCCTTTGACAGGTGCATTACATCTACTGCCAGTAGATTTATGGCTTTCTCTCTAGTCTTCATTCCAGCAACCTTTGTCAGCTTGACACACCTGTACATTTTGAACTGAACTGCAAGAAAAGGAGATGAGTTTCTTCTCAGATTGTAGAGAGATAACTTGTGCATCAAGTGTAAGAGCTGCTAAGGCACCTACAGCATTCCTGGAAAAGGATGGGATATTACAATAAAAAAAAGTCAAGAACTACAATAGGCATTTGGTGTGTATGCATGTATGAAATTATTTGCTGGCACCTACCAGTCCATAGAGTAACAGGCTGAAGAAGGAAATCCAAGTCAGTGCCCTGCTCTGCAAACCTTGGAAATCATTGGGAGTCCTAGAACTGGAATAGATGTATTTCATATGTACTGGACAAGGAGAATAGCAAAGCTATACAGACAAAGCTGCTCATACAGAAACCAAAAAGTTTTCTTATGTACTAAATATCCCACTAGCAGAAAAGGCAATTTGGTTTGTGACTAAAGCATTGTGCTGAAAATCAAACTTTGTTCCATCTCTAGTCTGCTCTATGATCTGAAAGTAAATTATTCCAATGACTTGCTTGTCTCAGTTTTTCCTCCTTAGGGAATTAACAAAAATCAAGTCTCCTTTGCAAATGTTCAGATTTAAAGGTGAAAACTACTGTTCAGGTATATCATTAAAATAATCTCATGAACTATGAATGGTCACATTGTTTTAGGAAGTCTAGGAACATTCATAATTAGTATAACACATCTTGTCATACACAAGAGTAACATTTACAAACAGCTGATATCCAAGAAATCAACAAAGAAAGAATTAAAGGAAAGACATGGTGAACTCTTCTTCACAGAAACTTAGAGGCCACAAAATTGCTAATAAATGCTTTTTTCATACAGCGAGTATCATTGGTTACTATATTTACATTTTAACATTTACAACATATTTTGAAGTATTATTTACAACTCCTCTGCAGTTTGCTTTAAAGCTTTTATTAAACAGACACTTCAAGAAGTTATTTTTTCTTAAGGTAATTACAGATGAGATTCAAATAAAGTATTAAAATAAATACTTTACCTGGTAGCAAAACATTTTAATAAAGAATTTAAAATAAAATAGTTGTGCCTTCCTACAGCAAGGAAATACATCAAAAACCAGTATCTCCTTTGAAGCTGTAAAACTCGCTTAAAAATCAATGAAAAAAGTAACTTACTGGAGAATAACACCACTTCCTCCAAAGCAAAGTGGTGATTGAAATGGAATGTATTTTTTTATTAATTTCCTTGTGCTCATCTTACAACAGATTAGTAATGAGTAGATGAATTGTTTATTTCAGAAGAACTCATACATACAAGCATGATTTTAGAAAGTTCACAGGCAACAGATTGTGGTAAGAACTTGTATATTTTATTATCATTTCATTCCACCCAACTGCACACAAAGAAATCATTCAAATTATGAAGAAAGCATAATGGAATGTTGATTTTAGCAGGGGTTTTTTTCTAAATTTTCCTTTGTAAGACTAAAACCCTGATTTTTAAAGGAGATATATGTGAAATTTTAGTATAAAACTTTATTATTTTCATAGAATACACAATACTTGAACATTTTTTAAGTACTCAATGTTTCTAAAATACTATGGAATTGATAAACAGTCATAAATTTAACACAGGTTCCCTCTAATTAAAAAAAGTGGTTCTCAAAATAAATCAACAATTCCCTAGTGCACTTATAAAGAGAAAAGATCAAAAGCAGGAACTGGTATCTTTCCTTCCAGTGTTAATTAGTAATTAAAAATCTTAGCTTCATTAGTACCTACTCTGAAATGGTTTGAATTTATTTTTCTTTTTTTTTTTGGTGGGGAATGAAGATGCTACACAGACAAATCCTGCAACAAAAGTCATAAAGGTTAACCAGTTTTGAAACTGCTTGCCTTCATCACAGTTAAAAAAAGACATGAAACTGTATTATTTTCATTTAAATACACATCTTCCTTGTAGACCTCAGTTTTCAGTTGGTCTGGAGTTGTATGTAGTTGCATGTATTGCATAATTTTACTGGCCAAGTAACACCCTTCCTCTGTGACAGTTCAGATCTGTCTGATAATTTTAAGTAGAAATAAAAATATTAGCATAATTTTTTTTTTTTTTTTTTTTTTTGCATCATACAAAGCTGACAGCTCCTACTATTTAGTTCAACTGCAAGTCCTAAAGAAGAATTTCCTGAATTTGGTGCAAGAGGGACAGGATGGGCCTTGCCACCCTTTCAAAACCGAGCAGATTAAATGAATGTCCCTGTATGGATTTCAAGTGTCTTCCATTTGCAGTTTAGTTGATGTCTCCAATCCTGATTCCGTTTTCACAGCTCAATGTTTCCTGCATACAAGGTAATCATCAGGATAGCAGTAAACCCCGTCAGTAAACCAGCATTCTGAATAAGGAAGAACGTGAGATCCGTCTTTCTTCCTGTCACTTTCTCCCGCAGCATATCATTCATCTCTGGGAACTGAAAAAAAGGGACATTTTTAGGTAAGTATTGCCATCTCGTGGTAGCATGCTTAATTTAAGGCATTAAGAACTGAACCATATTGCTACTCTGGACTGAATATTAGAACTAACAGAGGGTCAAGGGAGTCACAGGAAAATATCACCCTGATTACCCTGAAAAACCACTCCACCAAAGGATGGTAAGATGAAATGGTGTTTTGTTGCTCTCTACTGTGGCTTCATTTGGTTGTGTCTCATGCAAATTTTCCTTTTTTGGTTCCAGCAGCCTCCTAGGTACCAATTGTTGGTCCATATGTTGCTAGAAGCAGCTGCCCTTGTATTGCTAAATGTTTTGTTTCTTCCTTCACTGCTATAAAGAGAAATCCTTGTTTGGGAAACAGAAGATTAGAATTCTTTTTCTTTATCTGAAGGAGAATGAAGTGAAGATGAAAACATGGGCAACCCCTCAGAAATTAGAAACTTTTTACATGTCTGGTGGGCTCATCAGGTCAAGCCAGGAAGAAGAGGAAGACGAGTGGTGTGAAACTGGTGGTAACAGATGCATTATGACATTACAGTGCCATGAAGGGTTTCTTCATTCCCTAATATATCTTAATGGTTAACACAAGAGCAAAGGGTGACTGAGCCACTGCTAGATGCAGAAACAAAGATACTGACTCTGGAGCCAGTGGAGGTGATGGCAGAAGAGTACAGGCATGAAGTTCCCTGCATGGGATGATTCAGGGTATGTGTTTGCTGCAGGTAAAGTCAACTGCAGTGGCTTTTGAGAAATAAGCCTTAAAGTATTCTGTTCTGCTGAGAATGGTAGAACAAGAATACAATGAAGACAGTTTGTTTCAGCCCTAGTTGGGAAGCCTTCAGGCTGGGTGACTCAGAAACTGTATCTTTCTTTGACCTCACAACACAAAACTAGCCACTGAAGGTAATGCAATTCCTGAAGAACAGGCAAAGGTTAGCAGGAAGAGCCCAAAGCTTCCCAGAAATCGGTTCCAGAGCTCCGTCACACTCTTGCACAACAGTGCAAAACCAGATTAACTTCATGCCATACAGCAAGGCTCATCTGTGCACACACCTCAGAGTACATTCCCACCTGCCCACAGCCTCCCCACTCAGTGATCCTATAGGCAGAGTTTGGACCATGCCAATACTGGAAGGAAAAAGAACAGCAAAAAGAAAAGGAGGAAGGCATGACATTCCAGTTAATCCTACCTGCTTCTGGACAAGCAAACCAGAAGTGTGTGAAAATCGTAAGAAAGTGGAAAGCCAGATCTCTGTACAGAGCACTTCAATACCCTATTTCAGACTTTTCAGGGGGAAGAAAAATTCAGATAGGTAACTGATACAATCCAAAAACCTATAAAAAGAAAGACAGGAAGGTACAGGGAAAGAGACAGATAGAGAGGAACAGAGAGAACAGAACAACAGATACAAAGAAAAGACTGTTACCTACTTTGATGGATTTAACAACAAACTTGAGTCACTATAAATTTATGCCATGAATTTTACACATCGGAGTTCAGTACATTACTATTCGTTATATGAGTGAAGCTAAATGAAAAGCACTAGCAATTCAGGTACTGCAAGCTTATAAAATAAACTACTTATATTGTTTATAACTCTAAGAACTTATTAAATCCTATACTATTACCTAAACTATAACAGTAGTTAATGAAATAGTCACTATAAATATATAACAGTTCTTAAATGCACATGGAACCAAACTGGGGTCTCAAATCTTTTCAGATTCAAGCCTCACTCTTCCAGTTCTGCACTCAAATGGATTATCATGTGGCAGATGTTAAAACCTTTGCCCCTGCTGCATCTGTTCTTACAACACTGAATTAAACATAATAAAACTTAAAACTCTTGAGAGATCTCTCTCGTTCTGAAACAAAACATCATCATAAAAGGAAATTATGGAATATTGCTAAGTGCCTGTGAATCCAGATTTTTTCCCCTATGTCTAAATATGATCTGAATTTTAGCACAATTTCTTTTCCTTATATCTTCTAGCACACTTTGAAAAATAAATAGTAGGCAGTGTATTCTTAATAGAACTCAGCAAATTTTTTTGTCTGAATCACAAAAATGAGGCTGGTACACTTTAATTTAAACCAAGATAGAATTTAAATCAAGTTCTTCATTATCACTGTGGTTACACAACACCTTTCATTCAACCCAAAACTTAATATTTAACTCCATTCTGTTTACCTTTCTTTTCTTGTTTTTCTTTCACAACATGGTTTAAATAGACAAATGAACCTTTTACAATAATAAGGTGGAACAGTGTGACATTTCAAAATGCTGAAACAAAATATTTATACACTTTTAATTCTTTGATTAAACCAGGCCAAGTTCATGAAAGGCTTGTCTCTGTCTAAAACCCCTTTTCCATAATAATATGATGAGGTTTGTGTTTCGTGAATAAACATAACTTGTTACCAATAGGTACAGCTTTAGAAAGCCTCACCTATCAGTAACAGTAACTATCTGTGCACCTCCATTAAGGGTTTAAATGACAATATTCTACTATTATTAATATTGTTACTAGTCACTGGCATGAGAAGGAGAAAATACTAAATTCTACTGGAGAGGCTTAGTGGAGTATATGGGTTTTTTACAGAGAAATAAATAACTGAAAATGAAATTATATCTCACCATATCTGCCAGAGAGATGTACAGGAACATTCCACCAGCTATAGCAAAGATGATGTTAGGAGCAAAGTTGTTGCCTACTAATATTCCAAAGGCCAACCCAATGTAACAAGAGCATGCAGACAGGAAATTGAAAAACAGAGCCTGCCGAGTACTCATTCCTGCATTAAGCAAGATGACAAAATCCCCTAAAAGAAAAAAAAAAGAGAAAACCACCTTCAGAAAATTATATTTTGGTTATTTTCTGATTGCAAACAAAGTCTGAAGAAAAGACATTATTTGTATACACATTATAACCCTGTATTGTATCTCTTTGTTCAAATATGTGATGAGGATTTCCCTTCAATATGAAGGAAACTGAAATACTCTAAAAAAACAGTGATGCAAGATTGAGCTGAGAGCACAGGAACACACAACTACCTATGATGATTTCTGGTTTTAAAATTACTTGATACAACACTGTATGCAGCATATATAAACAGGATAATTAGTACCTGTCCGATATATGGTCCCAGCTTCCACCCACCTGCACTTGGGAACTTCCTGTGCCAGATGTGTGTTTTGGTGCTCAGTAACTTTTTGATGAATATTTTTTGTATTAATTTGTCTAACTTTCTTTCAACCTCTGCCAACTACACGCCAACACAACCACCTACAACAGTGATTTCCACAGCAAACAACATGTGCAATAAAGTTCCTTACCCAGTTCATGAGGAAACTCTTCACACAAGATGGCTATGGAGGTACTAAGCCCTTGAAGCAGAGACAAAGTGAAAGAAGCCCCAATAGCTAAGCCATCTATGAAATTATGTACAGCATCACTCAGTGTCACCATCCAAGCAATGGTCCCAATCTTTGACAGTGGACGCCCCTTAAGACACTTGCATAAGCTGCTTTGGGTGGCTTCTTCCTGAAAAAAGATAGAATAAAACAAGTATACAAAACACTGAATAAAGAAGCCAATGAATCTTTAAATTATAAATAAATAAACAAATTTTAAGACGCTTCTGTCTTTAAATGAATGCCAAATATAAACTCAAGCACTGCTGCATATGGAGACCAAATTGCTTTGCCCAAGAAGAAAATGGCACAGCAGTAGCACCAAATGTTTTCTCTTTCAACAAGGTAACACACAGGACCCAATCACCCTTCTGACTGCAAAGTGTCACCTGGCTGCCCTTCAGCTGAGACAGGAAGCACAGTGGTCTGAATGTCTCTCTGGAGTCTCTGTCAGATAAAAACACTCCCAAGCCTCCTTTGTGACCTCTATATAAGCATGTACAGTCAGAAAAAACTGATCTCAGAGACTGGCAGCATCTGTATTTAAAACAACTGGCACTAGGTCATGGTCTCAGAGACATAGTGAGCTACCACAGTAACAGAATTCTATCTACATGATATATATGATGTGTCTATATTGTAGAATGTGTCTACAGTATAAACACATTCAGATATTCTGTAAAGTTTATTTCTAATTTTGGGCAATGATAGTCAAGTCCAGCTATTCAAATTAGTTTCTACAAAGTGAATGTTTAATAAAAACAGTGGTGGCTAATTTTGACTGCACAATTAAAGGCTCAGAGCACAAAATCAACAAGCTAATATAAAACTGCAATGAACATACACTCCAGGATCTCACTAATTCTTCCCAGAAGTGGAAGTAATTTATACATGCGGTGCCATGAAATAATGAAAAACCTGAACATACATAAAAGGAACTGCCATTTTAACTGGGAACACAAACTAGGCTCCCCTAAAAGTTCCTGGTGATCCATTTGATGAATTTCTGTACCCACATACTGTACTTACAGAATATTTGCAAGCATTATAGAATCTCCCCCCTTTAAAAATGCTTATAAAGCATTAACTAGTGCTTACTCCTGAATATATAAGCAGTAATGTATACATCTCTGTGTGCCTACAGACATACATAGCACAGATTAGTTAAGGCTGGAAGAGACCACAGTGGCTCATCTGGTCCAACATCCCTCCTCAAGCACATGGCACAGGATTGCATCCAGGCAGTTCTTGGATGTCTCTAATGAGAGACTCCACAACCTCTCT
Organism: Trochalopteron elliotii; assembly: GCA_024734555.1. Taxonomy (NCBI): domain Eukaryota; kingdom Metazoa; phylum Chordata; class Aves; order Passeriformes; family Leiothrichidae; genus Trochalopteron; species Trochalopteron elliotii. The sequence goes on along the minus strand of JANPWX010000602.1, from coordinate 986,914 downwards.
GGGCAATCTGTTCCAGTGCTCAGTCACCTACACAGTAAAGCAATTCTTTCTCACATTCAGGTGGAACTTCCTGTGCATCAGTTTCTGCCCATTGCCTCGTGTCCTAGCGGTTGACATCACTGAACAGAGCTGGTTCCGTCCTCTTCACACCCTCCCTCCAGATACTCACAGACATTGATGCATTTCCTTCTCTGTCATCTCTTCTCAAGGCTGAACAGACCCAACTCCCTCAGCCTTTCCTCACAAGAAATGCTCCAGTCCCCTCACTGCCTTTGTGGCCTCTCCTGGACCCACTCCAGGAGCTCCATGGGGACTCCATGTCCCTCTCATGCTGAGGAGCCCAGAGCTGGACACAGAACTCCAGATGTGCCTCACCAGGGCTGAGCAGAGGGGCATCCCTCAACCTGTAGCACTGCTCTTCCTAATGCACTCCAGGATGCCAGTGGCCTTCTTGGCCACAAGGACACACTGCTGGCTCATGGAAGGTTTGTTCTCCACCAGGACATCCAGGTCATTCTCTGCAGAGCTGCTTTCCAACAGATCAACCCCCAGCCTGTGCTGCTGCCTGGGGGTTATTCCTTCCCAGGTGCAGGATTATGCATCTGCCTTTGTTGGATTTCAGGAGGTTCTGCTCTGCCCATCTCTCCAACCTGTCAGGGCCCTTCTGAAGGGCTGCACAGCACTTTGGGGTATTGGCCACTCCTTACAGGTTTGTGTCATCAGTGAACTTGCTCAGGAGGCATCTGCCTCTTCACCAAGTCCTTGATGAATAGGTTAAACAATACAGGCCCAGTACTGAACCCTGGGGGACAACACTAGTGACAGGCCTCCAGTTACACTCTGACCCACTGAGATCTGCCATTCAACCTGTTCTCAATACATCTCACTGTCCACTCATCCATTCTACACTTCCTGAGTTTGCCTGTGAGGATGCTGTGAGAGACACTGTCAAAAGCATTGCTTAAGTTAAGGCAGGCAATATCCACTGCTCCCCCTCATCCACACACACCTCCACTTCTTGAAGTAGAAGCATATAGAGGAACACCTCCTTCTTCTCAGGAGAAGGTGAAAGAGTAAGTATCCCAAGAAATTTTCTTTAGTTATTAAAAAGAACATTGCAAATTGTTTTAATTTTGCTACATGCAAATGCTACCAGGCAAACTGAATTTTGAACTTCAAGGAAATAAAATTATTTATAATTTCTTACAAAATCTTTAAGGACAGAGCTATAAGGTCTGTTGCATTATTTGAGCACAGGACTCTTATCTGATTACATTCTTGTATGTAGGAGCTGCCTTGGGACAGGACAAAAGTTCAGGTCAGGAATTTCTGAGTCAGGTGCCTATTCCACTGCCCGGAACTCATAGATAATAAAGCCTTGGTTGAGTAGTGCCAAAACTGCCACAAAGCAGCTCCTATTCAGGCAACAGGAAGTTATGAAATTATACTTTTTCGGATGTGAAAATGAGCAATGGTATCAAAAAGTCAGGAGTTTCCCTGCTGACTCAAACACATAGATTTTAGATTTGTACTACATGCTTGCCCTTAGTTTTTGAAGTCTTTCCTCTCAACATTTCCTCTTACACAAGCAGTGTCTATCATTTTTTTGAGATTACTAATTTGTACCTGTACTATTTTTGTTTGAGATAGGACCAAGAAATATCAATCTATCTCTTAATCCATGAAGACAAGCTGAACATCACTTTAAGAAAGAAGTATTACAAAGCAAGCTGTACAAAATACATGAGTATAAGAAAACCCAAATACAATTAGCAAAGCTCTTCCACCAGTTCATCCAGTTTCCTGAGCTAAAGATCTGTTCTCTGCTTTTTTCTGTTCTCTGGTGACCATCCTTCAAGCTGCCTACAAACTGGAGGAAGCATTGTTTTGTAGATCATCCTGATTTCTCCCTGAAGCACATCATCTTTCTTGCACATGTTTCTAGCTTCACTAAGGAAAGGGAGTTTGATCGAATGCACAAATTTTCATTTTAAATAATCCACCCATTTTTTCCGCCAAAAAGAACATTTTAAGAAATTGCAATTAACTTAGGTTACCAGCACTGATTTACTTTTAAAAATTACTTTCTTGATTCCAGCTTTCAAAATGCAGAAACAACTGTAGTTTATAAACTAGGGATCAGTTTCTGAGACAATTCTGTTTTATATATATATATATATATATGGCTATCTGCCATTTACATTTACTGTGTAGTTCTGAAATATCATAATTCTTACATGTAATCAATTTTAAATAATGTCTTGACAACTTCTCTAAATTCTATAAAGTAAAATGAAATTGCTTTTCTGGATTTACATTCTAAACTTTACAACATCATGCATCCAGTAGTAGTAGATGAAAGTGGATGAAAGTAGATGAAAGTAATACATATTCTTCATGTTTAACATAAGGCAGACTACTGACAATAAACCCTACAAACACATAGGATTCCAAAGCAAAAAATTAACAATGTCTGCCTCCTCTGGACTATTTCCACTTTGTCATGCTAGTTTAGAAGACACCAAAAGAGACGCCAGCTAAAGAGCTCTGTAATACCCAGCTGGACTATAAGGTTTAATTTTTATTAATTATTAGTGCAGTTCTACATCATTTGGTTCTACAACCAAAGACAACCTTGGTATTTATGCTCTTCTAAACACAAGGGGCTTTTGAAAAAGTAATGGCCTCTCCTTCATTTCCAAACTAAACAAATTATACAGAGACTCTTATTTTATCCTGCGATATCTCAGATTACTATTGCTATTTCCAATGCATATCTGATTCCCTCAGACATGAACCAGACATGTCCTCTGCAAGAGCCCACAGGACCAAGAAGGAATCCTGACACTGCCTGCAGGCAATAAAGGCACTGTAAAGTTTTGTTATACAACTCCAACAATGTGCTCTCAAGAACACAGGCATTTCACCAGTTTGTCTCTGAAATAACTTTCCTTCAAAGCTTCTGTTGTCAAACCATATTTCAATGCATAGTAGATACAAACTCTGGGTAGAGCACAAAAGTTTCCAAAGTTGCACTTACTGCTGCAAGTGAAAACAGAAAGTAGGTGACTAATTAAACATTTACTCTGGCAGTCATTCCCTTCTGGTATTAAAGGAAAGAATATAGCTGGATCCCCATGGCAGAAAACAGTTACCACACCTTGCCACAATCAAGCCTCAAACATCCTCTTTAAAGCCTTCATTTTGATTTCTGACTACTCTGTATTTACTCTCTTTAACAAGTTGTCAATTATGAAGACACGTTAAAGTTGTCTTGGGTACACATTAGCTTATGCCAAATGGTTTTGTCTTAAATACTACATTCTTGTAAAGTTGAATGCATACCTACCCTCCTGTTATTACCATAACTGCCCAAAAGCACCTCGGCCACATTGGCCCTCCCCTGACCCAGCCCCTTTGAACATCACTGGAGGAGGACAAGAGCAATGATGGCTTTTCTGTTGCTACACAATATCATAGAATCATTAGGTTAGACCTCTAAGATCGAGTCCAACCATTAACCTAACACTCCCAAGTCCACCACTAATCCATATCCCTAAGCAACACCTCTATGCACCTTTTAAACATCTCCAGAGATGGTGATTCCACTTCCCTGAGCAATCTGTTCCAATGCTTGACAACCCTTTCTGTGAAGAACTTTCTCCTAATATCCAATCTAAACCTACCCTGGCACAACTTGAGGCTGTTTCCTCTTGTCCTGTCACTTAATATTGGAAAGAAGATGCTGACCCCCACCCAGGTACAACCTCCTTTTGGACAGTTGCAGAGAGTGGTAAGGTTCCCCCCAAGCCTCTTTACTCCAGGCTAAAAAATCCCAGCTCCCTCAGATGCTCCTCATAGGGCTCATGCTCCAACTCTTTCACCAGCTTTGTTGCCCTACTTTGGACATGCTCCAGCACCTCAATGTCTTTCTTGTAGTGAGGGAGCCAAAATCAAACACAGGATTCGAGGTGCAGCCTCAGGAGTCCCACATGGGAATGATCACCTCCCTAGTCCTCCTGGCTGCATTGTTTCTGTTTCTGCAGAGAGCAGATGCTTCTTTTATTTGTTTTATAAATCTACAAAATAAAACTTACGGACGTTTGTAATACTAATTCCCTCCCAGTGCCCATGTAATTTTAATAATTAAGTATGCTTCTTCTAGTTTTTAAGACGTTCGGTATCCACCACACTTCACAACATTTCTATGGTAAGGACAAGCACAATTTTGGTGTTTTAAACTGTGTGCATCAAACGTCCTGTGAGCCTGCAGGGTCAACGCAGAACTCCCAGATTTTCTCCTGGTTGTTAGGGATTGCCTCTGGCTTGCTCTCCTGCTTGCTCCTCTCTGCTCCCCACAATTAACTTACTGGCTAATAAAAATTGATGACAAACCAAAAATCTCTACTGTGAAAAAAGTCTGCCTCAAGACATCTGAAATTTCTTTATGTATGTGTTTTTGGTTTTGTTTTTGTTTTTTAATAAGGGACAATACTGCTTCTCCCTGCACAGTACTGCTCCTCTATACACGGAAAAAGACTAAATAAGCACAAAATTTTCTCTTCCTACTTCCATTTTCTTCTCAGAAAGAAGGAAGTTTTACTTGCAGTACGTAAACAAACACAAAGAAATACAGAGAACAGATCTGAAAGATAATAATACTTTAACCAGAAGAGTGGCTTCTGTCTCAACATATGACCTCCATGATTGCCACAATATCCAATTACACTGCATTATCACAAGCAGTGCTCACAATATACTGCCTGAAAGTTACTGTACGAGTTTTTCTCCTTAATCATTGTTTCAGAAGAATCAGGTTCTCACAGTTAAAGGCTTTTATGTATTCAGGACCAAAATACAGATCATTTTGTATGATCAACATTATCACAACAGTAAAACACACCATTATTCTTTAAGCAAAACAGTAATGACAACAAAACCAAAATTAACCAAATTAAATACAAATTCAAATCTGATTAGATACATCTCTCTGTCCAACCCATTCCAACACTGATATAACCCTTTTTGTTGGCTACAAATTGAGTGCATCATTCAGCTTTTTCAAGCTTGCCCCAAAACCCTGTATTTTTTTCATGGGGTTCAACCAAATTATAAGCTGTAAGTCTACAAAAACTTGACAAAAGTAATAAAAATTCATACTAACTCTCCCCTCAGATATGCTTATATAATTGGCAGGGATAAAATAAACAAATAGACACAATTTTCATACCTGTGCTGAGACCACACTGATGCTGTCAAATCCAAGATTTCCATTGCTCTCTATGACAGCTGAATTTGCGTAACACACGCCCCCATTGCTGGATGATGGTGGTTTGGATGACTTAGTCTTATCCTGAGAATGATTCTCTTCTCCATTTTCAAAGTAATTATGGCCAGTCTAGGTGACAAATAAACAAGTAGGTAGGTAATTAAAACAAAGGCAAAATAGCAACATCGGAAAATAAAGACAAAAAGGAAAATGTGGAGGGGAGATCATATTCATGCTGCCTTGCTTTTAACACCAAGTGATTGCTGAAATGAGCAGTACTGAACATTTAATTTTTTTAATGAATTTCAAACATATCTAAGTTCCTAACTTATCTCTTACTTTTAGCTAATCAGAAAACATAGGAGACCCTTCATTTTTATACCTTTATGTAGAACCTCCCAAGCCAACCTGACCAAAAGTGATCAACATCTGCTGGTTATTCATGGTCGCTTGTCAAATAGAGCTTATTAGCCTTTGTCTGTTTACATAAAAAAAGAAAAACAAATTCATTTTTTCTATTTCTAGCTATTGCAAATGAGGGACAGTTGATCATCATAATTTTCAGTATCAGCAACACTTAGGAGGAGAAAACTGAAGAGAGGTAAGAGTAGGAAGACAGGGAAGTTTCCTTTCACCAGTAGTAAGCAGGCAGGACCAAAAACGTCAAGGAGCCCTTCTCTGTGACAAATTCAGCCTCACTCAAGCAAGCACACAGAAGACAAGTACTCTGACACAGGGGTAGAAAGCAGAACCCAGGGCAAGAGGAGACAACTGAAGCAGGTCTGTGTACCAGAGCTTGGGGAAACAGAGCTGAAGTTACTGAAGGCCAGAGTCAGGCCCTATCAGCACAGCTGCCCTTTGCAGATGACCAAGGTGTATTTGTCACACTGATTTCTCCTGCCCAAAGAGGAGCTCCATGGGCAGACTTCATTCTCTCCACCTCTTGCATATTTCCATGTTTTTCTGATGTGTTCAGCTACCACAGCAACAACTTGGCTTTTGAGAGGAACTGGAGCATATACCAAAGAGAGCAGACCATATTCACATCTGGATTCCATTTCCAGAGCTGCTTGTAATTCCCCCAAAAAAGTGAGATTTCTTCCCCTATTCATAGGGGTTTTAAACTGATACATCAGAACACACAATAAGGCTGATAAAATAGATAAAATAGAACCCCCTCCCCGCCCCACCCCCCATTTTATTCATCTAGCAAGTATTTCCCAACATATGACAGGTATTTTAAGGCAAGGCTCATTCAGTTAGTGATAGGTTTCATTACCTTGTTGTAGAGCTTTAGTATCACTTTAAGAATCCTTTCCACAAAGAAGAGAATATAGAATCCTCCAAACACAGCAACAGCTTTCTCAACATAGTTATCTACTTTCGGGTCAAACCCAAATGCCTAATAGTGAAGCAAAAAGCAATGCAAATTAGTCTATAATCTTAGTAAATTTTCAGAAAAACAAACAAACATCACACTACGTAGATACCCCTCTATTACAAAATCTGTCTCTATACCAACCATTGGTTTCCATGAGTAGAAATTGTAAAAGATTCTGATCTCATTATATTTTTTAATCTTGGACAAAATGTTAACAGTGTAGCCTATTAAAGTTGACTACAGCTTTATCCAAAATACTTCTCTTTTTGTTTAGAGGCAGAATAGCCCTCAGTCCTTCTCAATGAACAACAAGGCATGGATCTGGATGGCTCTGACACATTCAAGAGAGCGATCATAACTAGTGGCACTGAAACCCACACAAAACTCTTTGGAGATGGCAACCCACACACAGAACCCCACTGCATCATGCTTTTAAAATCAATACACTTTAGAAACTAGTATGAAAACCAAATAATGATTCCCCTTGCTTACCTCTGGAATGAGCTGGAAAATTGCATTAGAAAAGAGAGTACCAATGGCCAAGCCCACAAAGTAAGTTAAAACCTTGGGGAAATATGACTTCTTCAAGAGAGGAGTTAAAATCAATCCCAGAAGTGATGCCAAGTTAATGATAGACACAGCCAGGAACCCAAATCCCCAAACTGTGGATAAACAAAGAGAAATACAAAATATATTAATATAACAGCCACTTCAGTCTGATTGTGATTTCTCTAATTGCTAAATTGGCATGGAACTGGTAAAAGAGTCATTCCTTGGTTGAAATTAAAACTCACAGATATAAAATTCTTAAAACACATAGGCAGTTAAGACACATACCTGCAGAAAGGAAATATCTGAAAACACTTTCTGGGACAACCATATTAAAAATGGAAACCATGCTGGTAGAATATATGGGCTGGCCTATCTGCTGCTAATATAAATGAGGTCTCTCTACAGTCAGTGAACAGTAAAAATTAAGGGTTAGGCCAATAGTTGAAGCAGCTATAGCATAGAGAAAAAACAAAACTTCTTGATAGTCCCAGAGTCAGACCCAATTGACATTTACTTCTAAGAAACTCCATGACAAAAAGACTGTTGTCTTGGCTGTACAAGATATAAAAATCTTTCCTGATAAAGAACACCTCCTTCAAACCACCCTGAGGTGGTATCTCAGTTCCTAACCCTCCTCCCTCGTCCTCTCATTCAAAGAAATTCTGCTGGCAGAAAATGCTGCCCATCACTGTTTATCAACAGGTGAAGTGATAGCTGATAGTTGAGATAATTGTAAGAGAGAAATGAAAGTGAGTAAAAGAAGAGGTTCTAAGTTCAAAAAGAAGGATGTGATTTAGGTATGCAAAGGGAAAAACCTTTCCTAAGAATCAGTAAATGCACCAGGGCTCAGCATAATTTTGTTTCCTTCACCATAAACATAATCTCAGATATTTAGTATTCAGACACCAGGACTTGCACAAATCCATACCATAATTACTCTGGAGCCTGAATTATAGGTTGGAGAAGTGTGGTGTGATTGTTGTTATTACTCCTAAGCGTTTAAAAAGTTGTGCCTCCATGGAGAACTTTCTTTTCCCAGTGACATCTCAAATCCCTGTGAGAAAAACTTTTAAAGCTGTGCAGAGAGGTCTACAAGAGTGCCTCAAGTGATGCCACAGAACTATGAAATAATCCACATGGACAGAGGGTTTGTCTTTAAAAATTAACCACAAATAATAATCAATGTCAACACAATGTTGCCTAGATGAGAACAGTTCCATATAATCCAGAAAGCTGCATCATTATAAGCTTGTATGTATGTAGGGAAGTTACCATAAATTCCTCTCTGCATAGCAGAAACTAACAGATCAGATTATGATCTGATATTATTTTCTGGAACACAACTGGCAAACACACTAAGCAAGATTCCTCATGTGCAACTGGGATGGCTCTACTCCATAGAGTGTCACAATGTTTTTATGAAATGAATTTTATATTATGTCAAGAACAGAAAGCATTAGAAACATTCAAAGCATTTGCAGACGTATCAATGCCAATTACAACATTCAACTGCCAATTTTGAGAGAGCTACACAGAAAGAGGGAAAACCACACAACTAGATATGGGTAGAATCACTAAGCTACATAGATTAATTTTTATTAAAGTAAATGAAAATTAAGATTGTAACTATATTTTTGAAATCAAATTTATAATAAATGGGTTTCCAGTGTCACTGTGAGTCAGAAAACACTGTCTAAATTTGGGATTACTAAAGAAGTACAAGAGTCTTTTAGTTTATTGCATGGACATCTACCCATATTCTGTGCAAAAATGTACATTTTAAACTGAGTTGAAAATATTCCAAGACAACCAATGTTGCCAAAATTCCTACATTAAGGAATGTATTTCACAATATCATGTATGCACTGCTGCCTTAGAATGGTTTTATTCATTAGGATTCCTTCCACACTAGCCTTTTCATGAGTCCACACATCTCAGAAAGTTGGGTAGTCTGACTTTATCTACCAGATGCAGTGCTAATTCTTCCCCTGAGGCTGATGCCTCAGTCAATTTTTGCTAACTACTATTATTCTTTCTGTCTCTAAACTGTAGCCCAAATAAAGAGACAGCCAAGATACCCAAAGGCACAAGACATCCAAAAAACAAAACTGCAGGAGTGCAAGTAAGATGCCCTCCTTAGAACATTGCTGCTTAGCACTGCTCCTTGTAAGAACAGGCTCAGGGTCTTCCTTAACCTTGTCCTAGGATGAAGAGGAAGTAAGTGCATAAATACCTTTCTGAAGAAGTCAAGCAGAGAACACAGAAAGTGTTTGTCTTGGACATGAGGAATGCCACTGGGAAGTTTCAGCTGTTTGATGCATCTCTAAACACCTCCCCCTTACCTTTCAGAGAAGCAAGCAAGGGGAGGACTTGAGTGTGCCCCAAGATCAGATAGCTTAGATGGGAATTTTACAAATCCCAGGAAAAAAGATGTAACATCTGTTGTCTTCCAACTTCTGTGCTGCTTTGGCATCACTTATTTTTTATTCTGAGTAGCTGTTCCTAAAGCTCAATGAACAGGTTTCTTCTGCACGTCTTGTCCATTAGTATTTTGGAAGACAGTGCATTGCTAAGAGAGTGTGGGTCCCTGGGGAGAAAATTCACACACAGGCACAGCTGAAAACAGGCATGGAGGATTTTGCTCCATGGGCAGTAATTGAAATCATCTGGTCTGAATGCTACTGCAATACAGGTTCACTTTGTGATGGCATGGGGGTGTATAAATCAACAGCTGCATTTGGGCACTGGGCTTTTCTAGGAATCTCTGTTCCAACAGGTACCACTATGTGTCGCAGTGGTTTAAAATGCCCCAACTATGGGGCTTGCAGATTTCTTGTGCTGCAGCCAAGGGAGGGGCAGGGAGAATGCTGACTTGCTTATCTGGCTACTGGACATCGCTTCTGAGATGGCCAGATAAAAGAAAAACAAGAGGGATGGTCTAAGAAGCTTAGGAGGTTAACTGTAGGTCAAGGATTCCATGTTCAACCTACTTAACCAGCACATCCCACACCCCTCCCCCCAAAAAAAACCCAAAAAACAACAGATCCTACTCTACAATGCAGATCTTATGGTCTGCTTGGTAATATGTGTCTCCATATGATACAAGCTATCTAGAGCAGTCATGCTAAATTGTTGCCATGGTTTCTAATTGAGTGATTACTCAATTAGAATTCTAATCTTTCACTGACACAGCAAAACACAACTATGTTTTAGGAATGATCTCTAATTCTTATTACAGATGATCACCTATATTAATCATAATGCTATTAATACTACTATTTCAAAAGTTACAAAAAGGACTTCTGTATCTCTTCTTATGAATACTGACTTTAGGCACTACTAATCCAACATCCTAGTTTCTAACATTAATTCAGCTGACTCCCTTGGAACAGTAAGTTCATTTGGAATACTGATTCAAATAAATAAGTCATTATATATTTGATCCTTATTAGTGCAAAAAGTGATTTCTTTAATCAGATAAATATTCCCTGTCCAATGCTTTTTACTGCACTGTACAGTTCTGTGCACAATAAAAATAGAAATCATCGTGAGAAAAAGAGGAAGAAAGAAGATTAAGGCTATTTAACCATGCAACACTCTTCCTCATGGAGGGATCATCACAGAAGATGACAAGAAAGCAGGAGTCAGAATTTGGAAAGAATAGGAATACTTTTCCTCAGTAAAAATAGACTGGCTTACCTGACAGTCCCCCTGCAAATAACTCCACTCAAATGCAGCCCAAGTGATTTTAACTTTACCTACCTCCATACATGCAGATTCCACCAAATCTCATTTCCTACTGCAAATCACCTGCACAATCTTCCCTACTGTACACTCATCTTTCCTTCTATTAATCAACTCTAAGTATGAATCATTAAGTTTCAAGGCACAAACCATTCTCCAAACAAGTCAGAAAGGCTCTTCCTTAATTGGGCAAAATATTCCATCACTTTCTAGTCAGTTCTTTCATCTTTCTTACAGCATTTTGAATAGATCACTCTCAAGAGATACCAATTTTGTTTGGGTAGTCTGCCAACCTAAAACAGCAGTTTATGTTCCCACTTTGGAACCATATCTTCCCAAACAAGTCACTCCTGTTATTTATAGATAAATGCTTACCCTTCCTCTAAGAAAACCCGACTCTGGTCACAGCATTAATGCAAGTAATAGTAACTAACCTTGCAAAGAATGTGGTTTAGATGTGTCCACAAAGCTTTCCTGATGATCACATGGGTGAAAAATTAGCTGTTGCAAAACTGCAGGACATATTGTAGAGAAGCTGGAATTTGATATGTGACTGTTGTTAGGTATCCCATGCAAAGAAAAGATTTCTTCACTAGTCAAGCACTGCAATCAAAAGGGATTTTGACAACATATTAATGCAAACCAATAAATAAGACATACAGAGAGAAATGAGAGAATTACAACATGGAAGTACTGTAATGCATTTTCAGGGAAGTCTACACAAAGTACATTGTGCATAAAAATACTGTGATTGCTTGATGTGAAGCAGAAATGATTCAAAGTACTTTAAGTTAGATAAATCACAAATCAATAAACCATGTTTTTAAGAAACATTTGCAGATCTTTCGCCCTGAGAACTTGGACAGTCAAACCCCACAACATATTTGGAAAAATAGCTTCAAGGTACTTAAAACCTAATGTAATTAGAAAATAATTACATTAAAGAGCAGACTAGATACAGTTAAAATCTCACTAACAGAATATGCCAGAAAATGATTGGTAATTCAGTGACAGCTTATTTATGTAAGCGACCCATTCTACTTTACAACAATGTTTCCTATTTATCTTCCCAAATTAACTCCTTAAAAATGATCTAAAACGAAACATTTTTCATTCATCTTACAGCAGTAACTCTTAAGGGCAAACACTGTCTTGTAAAACCATGAGAGAAACTCCTGCTTGGGATCTTCACTTTGCCTTTAGCTCAGGACATAACAGGGTCTGACAGGTCAACAATAAATGTACTTGGCAGAGCTAAGCCAGGCCAGGGGCAAGGCAAGGCAAGGCTGGTTCCTCTGCTTGCCATTTTCAACCAAAAAGATAAAATACAAACCACCAAGTATCATAAAAGATACATCTACAGAAAAATGGTGTGTTTTTATGTGAAAAGTTCCAAACTGCTGAAATCATTCATCTAACACTTTCTGTTCATTTACATTCTTTATTTCCTACAATGATAAGGGAAAAGTGTTCTTTTTCTGGGTGTAAACAATAGTTTTGTGCAGTTATTGCTGCACAACAAACACAACGAGGGTTGAGTCTCAAGACCAAAAAAACCAAATGTTTTCTTCTATTTGAGACATCAATTACAGCACAACTCTCCCTGTAGCAAATCTCAGTGTGGTTGCAAGCAGAGAACACTGGAAGCCTTAGCAAAATAAACATAAATAGTCACCCCCTGCTCTTCTCAGTTTTGCCAGCCTTCAGATTCCACAGCACATCTCCAATAACTCAACATTATTATTTATAAGGCAATTAACTTCTAGAGATAAGCCAGAGAGACTGCAAGTCATTTATTTCATCACAGTTGCTTCTGCTCCTGTTAAAAAATATTTCTCTTACTGTCCAAAAGGTGAAAGGCATGCACTCATCACCAGAATGTGACTCTTTCATTTGCTTGGAGGAAGAGAACATGCAGGCCAATTCAAATAACTTTAGCTAAATTACATCCTGAATGTTCTGTCCTTCCTCTTTAACAAGCCAGTTTAGCAGAGTACTCAGGCACATGCTTGAATTTAAACCTAAGTGCAAATTTTGCTAAGGCCATGAGACCCTGAAGACTCAAATATACAGAAGCAAAGTGCATATAATTTAATCTTTCAATGTCAATACTGATGTCAAAGAAGTATCATGTATAAAATAAACAGAAGATATTTTTTTTTGCTTTAAAACATGTTGCTCCATTTAACCTATATGAAAGTAGTGAATAAAGAAACCATCACTGAAGATACAGTCTTTAACAGGCCAATACACAAACCACTGGAGCTTTCTAAACTGGTCATGTGTCTAATCATTTTACTCTTGACTCTGCATTTTGAAATAATACAAATTCTACATGTATTCATGGCTAATATGCCTACAGCAAAATAAATAGTTGTAGATAGTTGTAGCCTACAGGAATAGTTCCTGTATGGTGTTTATTACCAGTTCTCAGAGCCATTTCTGGATGTCTGTGGTCAGAAAAGCAAGCCAGTAAGAGCTAAGAATTTATACCATAACTGTCTCTGAAAGAAATCACCTTTAACTATATTCTAAAATACAGAATAGATAAAATACCAATATGTTGTTATTAACATTAATTCACAAAAATCCAAACAATGTTGTAGTTAGGAAAGCAGATAATGGAGAAAAACTAAATTAGATGCAGCATAAACTAATAAACCTGACACTTTGCTTATGCACAAACATGGAAGTAAGAAATATCATCTGAGAAGAGCTCTTTCATGAGAAATTGAGAAACAGCATTGTATTTAATTACTATTATTATTTTGATCAGGGACAAACCCAGAGGATGATGATTCTTATAAATGATTCATTGTTATAAGTCACCTCATACTCTCAGTAAACTCCTACATACATCCAAGAGCTAAAAAGCAAGCTTGCATGAGTTCACCTGCACAATTAAAGGATTAATTAAAAGACTGAACCTATTAGAAGCCTTGGACTGGAGCAAGGCATGTTTACACACTGCAAACTCTGCATTTATCTTTTCAGGATAAATAAATACATTAACACAGCCACTCTGCTGTAAAAACATCAGATATTTACTTTGTAAGATTGATGGACCATCTCATCAGAGAGAAAATTTAGCCTCATGGAACAGGGGACTGAAAATTATGTCCTGACTCACCAAGTCTGCAGTTGTGTCCATCCCCTGCTGTGCAGCAAGACCTTACCACAGTGATAAGGTGAGAGGATTTCCTGTAATGTGACTGTCACCAAATGTTTAGTAAACAATTGCAAAAAATATATAACATAAGTGATCATCCCTAAACTGTTAAAAAATACTTTAAAAAATGCTTTCATCACAACTTGGGAGGACTTGAATCACAGATTTTACACAGTTACAGAATACTGAGACTAAGAAAAGAATTAAACTATCAACTAGGTTATTCAAACAGATGCTTACTTTTACCCTGGTAAGCCTCTCCCAAAAACGATTGAACAATACTGGATTCTTCTAAGGGGAGAAATTAACAAAAATGCTACAGTAACAACCACCTTTTAAATGCACCAGTCCCTTCTCTGATCTTCTGCTGTGTTCTTATCATTGTTCTACCGGTTTTATCTGTAGCATTCCACATGTGAAGCACTAAAATACTCGACAGCATCCCGCACTGCAATTTCTAGATGTTGCCAGATTAAATGCCAGCCCAGCCCACCCCAGGGCTGAGCAGTGGGTCCCACAGTAGCAAAGGCAAACTAAATGCAGTGAATGCCTATTTAATAAGCTTTTTTTCTCTCTCTCTTTTTTTTTTTTACTTAGTCTGAGCATGGATAAGGCAAAATAGAAACATACAGCTGTGCCTTACTCAACTTACTTGTAAGACAAGAAGCAGCTAATGCTGATGTGGTAACACCCTTGTGTCACTTAGGACAGGTAACAAATGGATGACACAGATGATCATTCCTTCAATAAGCAGCACTCCATGAGAAAGTCAGATGAGCTGCTCAGATGCACTTGTGTGCTTTAGGGATTTCACACACTCCACATGTGCAAGGCAGCTGTCCATGCTGGGAGCTGAGAACTGTCCACAAATACTGAAATTTGCTGAAAATATTGTAGAAATCAGACTCTTAGAGGGTACAACAACTAAGCCTATTCAGTATCTCAGGCAACATCAGGTCATGATGTTGGATCAAGCCACACTGTCGCTCTTGTCTCCATTCTTTCAAAAGGACAAGTTGTAACTAGTGAAAAACTACGAAAAAATCCTCAAATCAAAGAATATACTAGCTTGGTTCTAGTCTGTCTACTAAACTTACTAGATTTTGACTCATCCTGAGATGAAAGGTAATTGTATCTGATTACAAGTATTAATAAAAAAATTAATTCAATTTTGCCAAAATGTTTTGTTTAAAAATAAAATGCATTACATTAGAACAGTATTCAGGTATAACATCTGGACTGGCATAAATATAGATTTAGGGAAGCCAAGGAAGGAAATAGGAGCATGACTTTAGCACCTACCGATTCCATCAAAGCATAAAAAAAAGTGACTTTAGCAAGCCTTCTTTTCAATGCCCATTTACCTTCCAGGTATTTTTTGACCAAAAATTTTGAGCGTGTCATTTGGCCCTTTGGCACACACGTGTTTAGCTGCCATACTGCACTGAACTCAGTGATAGAAGATCAAGTATGGATTCATGGTTTTTACATCTTGCTAATAACGTAAAATACAGAGCGAGTAACAAGCCATCATCTCTATTAGACTGCAATTGCAAATTTTACCCCTATTAATAGGACTAAAATGTATGCCAATTCCACGGTAAAAGGTGAAAAAACAGCACTGATCAATATTTGTGCTTGCTCAATTACCACTTACTCCTCTGACAAGGAGTCTTAGCTTACATATTAAGAAAAGGTGATAACAGAAAAATTGAAGAGCAAAAAAAATACAAACACAAAATAAAAATAATTATAAACGTGGATGATGAAAGCAAAAAGAGACCAAAAATACAAGAAATTGGTGACAGTTTAATCCAAAATTTCAAAAGGGTGCTCAAAAAATCCGGTTTTTTTCTTCTACATTAAAAAATTAGCATCTTTACAGACATCACAGGACACAAGTTCCCACGAACACCTACACAAATATACACTCAAACACTACCTTAAACAATTTTTTACTCTCCCTTTTCAAGTCAACCCGGTATCAAAGGAAAACAGAAATCAATCCATCTTCTTTTGGCTTACACACTCAGATTTTCAATCTTTAAGAAAATGATGAGCTTCTTGTGGATCTTCTCATGAGATTAATAGGCTTACCAAAATTGTTGTGAATGAGACATTAAAACTAAACACTAATACTGGAATAAAATTACAGAGACTGTTCCTTCCTGCCAAGTGCTGTATTACCTGTCCCTTATAGACCAGCTGTCCACTAAAAATTCCCTCGGGCTTGGGATGAGGGGACTCTCTGAAGAGCAAGGATATATTATCTTGATTTGAAGAAAGGCCTGGAAGTCATCCCACTAGCTCTGGACACAGAAGTTAAGAACTGAAAGTCTAAGATAAACCTTGTGCCCTCCTACAGTCAGGCACTTTTGCAGCCTGAATGGATGCAGCAGCCTTGAGGAAGACCTGTATCACTCTCCAGAGGGATTCACTTTCCTCTGTCAAGAATCAGTAGAGCTTAGGCCTCTGATGCCTTCCAGCACCCAAACTTGTATTAGGCCACTTCATGTCTTCTGTCATAACCAGCAGATGCTGAATTATCAGCTTGTAAGCACAAAGACCGACGGTGTTCAAAAACAGTCACACAGGATTTACGTGGTGTGAGTATGTATTTGCATGCACCCCCTGCCCAAAGTCATGGACATACCTGACATCTCTGAGGGATCAAAATGCACTTGCTTTAATGGTCCAAGCTGATGGAGCAGCCATAAGGCCAATTTTAAGAAAGAATACAAGTAACTCAGCAAAAAAGGAGACACATTTCAGTATAATAGCCTAGATATTATTCAACATGAACACAATTAGAATAATTGTGTAAAAAAAAATTGTGTAAAAAAAATTTGTTTCAGTAAACTTCAAGTTACTTATGAGGAACATGCATTTGTAGTAATGAGAAAGAGCATTAGTTTTTTCCCTTCTGTAGCCTGTGCCAAAGCCTGTGTACGAGAGCGACGTGCTTTTGCAGATGGAAAACCTGAAGGACTGAAGAATCTACTCATTTCTATACCCTTTTAAAGAAAGCTGCTTTTCATAGCCACACTCAACACTGCAAACTTGTATTTAGCATGTGTGGCTGTGAATGTTTATATTTGTAATGCACTGAGTTGGAACAGTGTTCAGTTTGTGAGATTTGAAAGCATTGACTCCTGCAAACATTGCTATGCTTACATGGAATACTACATTGATTTCAGGGAAATTAAGTCCCAATTAAACCTTTCTAAAACAAAGAGAGCTTATTCAAGGTTTGTCTCCTTCATAGAAAAAGCAGGAGAGCTACTACTCCATGTTAAAAACCAATTCTCAAGGTCTCTAGAGCCATCCCTCTCCTGTTTCTTAGGGAGTGGAATCAAACCAGAGAAAGCAGTCACTCAGCTTTCCTTTCATCTTTCTTGACTAACTTTGTATCTCTGATTTCTGAGCATATGGAAATTGCCACCAATCTCAAAATTTCCCTTCAAGGAAACAAATTCAGTCCCAGACAGTCCAGGTAAGTGAAATTAAACAGACTTTAAAAGAAGCAATGAGATCTGAGTTTTTTATGGAGACATTACACAGAGTACAAGTGTTTTAAAGAGAAGTAATATTCCAGTGATATCCAGTCAGTAAATTAAACATCAGTTTAAAAGACTATTGGTAGATTAATCGATGGGTGTACACTTTGCACTCAACTTAGATAAAAGACATGCCAGTTTCTGGAAAAGTTTCTTTAGCCAAGCAGACCCGTTTGTATAATCGAGTTTTTGCTGTCTCGTGACAACTGGACTTTAACAAGTCCTGAAGATTTGGTTATTCACCTCTCGGAGGAAAACACTAGCTGATTCTCATACGCCTTGCTGCTGGCCAGATGCTATTTAACCAGGAAAAGCGACAGTTTAAGAGCCGAGCAGCGAGGACGGAGCGCCAATCCCGGGGCAGCCCGCGCCGCAGCACCTCGCTGGGGCACGGCAGCTTCTCCTGTGCCACCAGCTGCTGTCACCGGCAGCTGTGCCCGCAACCCGAGCTCACAGCCCCAGCAGACATTTGCTCCCTTCCTCTTTCCCTCTCTCCCTCCCTCCCTCCCTCCCAGCTTCACCGTGAGGAGGAAACACGAGGGCGGCGAGACTGAAGACACGACGGAGCTGCCCAGCCGGCCCGGCGCCCTCAGCCCCCG
>JANPWX010000602.1:933561-968271 GCA_024734555.1 Trochalopteron elliotii | reverse complement strand
GTTACAGAGAAGACGAGGCGGCAGCGCTGCGGAGCTCCCGGCGGGGCGCGGTGCCGCTCACCGAGCGGCGGCTGAGCCCCGCCGGCCGGGGACTGAGGGCAGCCGCGGGGCCGTCCGAGATCGCCCCATGCGCGAGCAAATGGGGAGGATGCAAAAGTCCCGGCTGCCACCAACCCCGGTCCAGGGGCCAAGGGTCACACAACCATCACGGTCATTGCCACGCTGCCGTTCCCAGACACAGCCCCAGCTTGCCCGCCTGCCCCACCTGCCATGCAGCACCTTGCCCCGCACCCAGCTGCCCTGACCCACTGGATGGCAGAAGGGATAACGGAGGCCAAGGTCCAGGCCCAGCCAGGTACACAAGGTATGGCCCCGCCGTACACACCTCACCAACACTATCTCCAGAGACGACGCTCCTGGACCTTGGAATGAGTCCTTCGGTTGTCAGCCACTTAGGTAACCTACTTCTCTCACGTCCCTTCCCTCCCACAGGCTGAGACACGGATTTGTGTCTAGTCTACCTTTTCAGGCAGGATTAATCCACAACAAACCATGTGGTTTCATGCACGCTTTTTAACAAACAGAGAAAATTGTGACTGGTCACAGGTGTCTTCCTCGGGGCTATTGCTCAAGTGGTTTAGATAAAAATGCTCATGCTGCAGGACAGCAGCCCCAGCTCAGCAAAGATCTGTACTATTAAGTTATCCTGTAACTGCCTTTTACAAAATTTCTTACATATCCATGTAGCGGGCAGAGACAGCATGTTTCTAAAGAGTTTGGGGTTTTTTTAAAGATTCTCATTTAGATCACTGATGATCTAAATGAGATACGTGAGCTGAGGCAGTTGCAGATTCCAAATTTTCTGAAACCAGAATTTTATACTGTCTGTGCCAAGTAGTCCAGGTAACAGCACTATGAAGGAGACATGGTTAAAAAGATAATTCATGAGCAGCAGAACTGATTTAGATAAATCCTTCATAAAAAACTTCTGTGCCACAATGCACAAAGCATCTAGCAGGAAAAAAAATGCCAGCAGCATAACCTACTACTGGGCAGGGAGGAAGAAAATCTAAAGAGCTACAATAATATTAATTCTAACACTGAAAAACCTCTCACTGTTCCTGAATTAAAGCCTGAATCACTGATATACTTTCACACTTCCACCTTACTTGGCTGGTGGCAGCTAAAACAGCCTGGGCACAACTCAGCTACAAGTTGTTCCAAATGTCCCCATCTGTACTGGTTCTACCACCAGCCGAGGCTGAAGATGCTCCACCCTACCCACTTCTTTATTTGCATGTGCATTTTGGCTCTCTTCCAGAGAAATCAACATTCTCTTGCTGCTAAGGGAATTGCAACATTCGTTGGGCAGCAGCTATGTTAGGAGCAAAACTGGCACCTCCTGTCGTTTCTTCTGTGTGTGTGTTTCTAAACACAGCTCTAGTAACAGCTGATTATTGCATTCACTCTGAAATTTCAAAAGTCCAGATTTGAAAAGTGCCTTATGACCAGCAGATAAATTGGAAGTAACTGCAATCTGGCTATAACAGGTAAATCAAAACAGGTTGCCATCAAGATTTGTCAGTGCTCTGTTCTGTGAAGCCAAAGAGTTCATCTCAAAATTTATTATTTTAAGACTTCCTTTTTTAGCAGAAGTATAAAAGATCATTTAAATTAGTATAATTAAACTCATATCTGCATTCATTTTTAGGCCCACATTTGCATCATGCCAAAAAGTTCAAGGAATTCCTGGATAATTCCATTAAGATTTATTCTGTTGGCAATCCTTGGCAGAATGAAAATCCTGCTTTATTTCTGAGACACAGCTAAATTTTTCCTCAAGGAGTGATGCGTTCATACTGCTCTAGTTTAAAAGAAATATAAAGTTTCTAAACTGAGAGAGCCTGCAAGAACTAGAAGGGCACACTAAGACAAGAGGTCATGTACCCACACTTGAAGAGTAACTCCAGCTTTTGTGTATCTTTTTGTGATGTACAGACCTAATCAGAAAGTCCAATCTTTGTCATGTCAAGTCTGATAAATCTTAAGCAAGCACTAACAGGGCCCAATTCTCTTTCTAACACTGAAAGAACAATCTGTTTGTACACTGCAAACCAGATATTGCCCAACAGTACTTCACGGTCCTGATTCACTATTGTTTTGTTCCTGCTTTTCTTACACCTATTACAGGTGTTGCTGTTACATTTAAACTACCACTAAGTGCCAGGGCACCAGACGGCAGTGGGCAAGATGACAAATTTATCAGCTTCCCCAATCTTATATGGGGCCAAAACCTCTCTGAGGTGGATTTCTTCTAAGAAATTACTGAAGATGTAGCTAATTACATCAAAGCTAACATGATTTGTAATCATACTTGTTATTTACTTACCACAAAGTCAGAAGAACCCTGTTTATTGTCATTCAAACCACTGAAAAAATATTTTTGAAAATAGAAATCATATTATAATGATTTGGCAGGTGAAATAGACACACCCATCCTTTGTACCAACATTTTCACCTTTTTTCTCTCAACTCTTACTTGAATTAGCTATTTAAATAGGATTAAAAACTTGTATCCTGTAACTAAACACCCTTCAATGAAATGGCATATAGCAATGAATATTTTGGGGGAAGATAGATAGATAAGGTAGATAAGACTGAAACCGTTTTTCAAATATTTTCTCTAAATATTTTATTATCTATTTCTTCAAATAATTCTCTTCACTGGGGTTAGTGAATTCCATGCAGTTCCATTTGTTCATTTTTAACTTGACCAGAGAGACTCAAACTCTCACAGCCATTATACTTTAAGTTCCAGAGACTCACGGTCATGAATTACAGATGAACAGTATGCTAAGATAGATACAGATCACAGTAGAAAAGTTTCTGCAGCTAGAGAATTAGAAGGGATCTTTTCTTTGAGGGACAAAATTCCTCATACTTGTACTGTACAACTTTTAAAGGAAAAAGTGGGATCTCAACTTTCACGAAATAGTTTGACTCTGTAATTTAAATCATTTCATAGTGAATTACAAGTGGCTGGGGCACGATAATGACCTCGAAGTACAAGAGGTGTAATGACATTGCTATGGTAAATCAATCATAACCAGCTTCTTTCCTTAGGCTGCACTATCAGTACCATTTCTGTGCTGTTCACGACCATGAGAAGTTTGGCTCCCACAAGAGGTTAACGTTAAGCAAGATTTCAACCAGCAAGAGGTATTACTTGTTCTACAACCTACACTAGCCAGTTCATTAGCTCTCTCTGTGAAACTGTAAAACACACTGTTTCTGATAAGAAACATGATACATTTGCTCCTTAGGACTAATTATTGTTTTAAAAAAAATCTTTAAAAACAAAACCTCTGTAATAAAACAACTCTCTTAAATTCTTCATTGTTTACATTTTCAGTTATATTGTTACATTTTTAGATATTTAAGGATCTTCAGCCACAAGGATAAAAATTGTCTTTAAAGGAGATATGCAGATGAAATTATCTTCAGTTCAGTTCATGAAATTATCTACAGTTCACAGGCATCTGACTCCCAAAGCCAGAAGCTGTTGGGCTACAGCTTTGGGTGGTATGAAGTGAGATTGTGCCTGGAGAGCTGAGCCAGCCTATAGAAGCTGTGGGTCATGACTCAAAGTGTCTTAGATAGGTGTGCAGAGAGATAGGAAGTAATAAACTGTCTTAAAAATAGAGCAGTATTCACCATGAAGATGAACCTGCTTATTTTGCCTTGCATTGTTCAAATAATCTTTACCAAAGAGTCATCTTCTGGAAAAAAATATACATCCACTGCAATTTTGGGAGGAAAAAAGGCAAAATAGACACTACACATTTTTATCAGTTAAACTTGATCTTGTAGGAAAAGGGAAGTTCAACACTTTGGAGTTCTTTTTCAAATCTTATTTTAAATGGTACCATTATAGAAAAGAATTTTTACATTTACAAATTCAAAGCAAATTTTAATAGGATTTCAGCCTAGTCTCCCCAAGTCTTGCAAACACACTTGTAAATTTAAATTTTCTATTGTTCTAAAATTAGCTCTAACAACTTGAAAGCCTCAAAAACACTGATGAAACAATACGTGTTTTGTGGGAACATGCCTAGTAGTGACCTCTTACCTGTTGATGACCTCTAAACCCACCAGAGGACCCCAGGGGATGGTCAGTACATGACTGAAAGCTGCAAGCTCAGATCCTATTGACACATCTGCACTGAATTGTATGTATCTAAAGAACAAGGGTTTCCCCAGAAAAAAGGAGACGCAAGCATTTGTCAATATTAGTTTGGTTAGATAAGAGCAGTAGTGTCAGCAGGACGTCTGAGACACAATATGCTGGCGTTGTCTTTCACAGGCTGCATTCTGCAGGGATCAACATGACCCCTGTGAGACAGCAAACCAGCTGCAGGACTTCTCTAGGCTTTTCCCTCATAATCCAGTAGGATGAAAGAGTAAGTAGAATTTCTGGGGAGGGACCAGAGCAGCCTTTCCAGCTCCCATCACAGGATCCAGGCAGAAAGCAATTGCTTGGGAGACTTTTCTAAGTAAGTGGCCTTCAATACATCCGTCCCTCCCCTTGTTTCTTGGAAATACAGCTGCTAAATGTGCTTGAAATAGAAAATTCTTACTGAAAACAGGAACAGAGCTCAGAGTTCATGTCAGTATGCTTAGCATATCTACAAAATAGGTGCTGTACCAGTCCCTGGGACTGGCACCTGTGCATTGAACTCGAGTTTTCAATAAACACTAAAACGAGAGGGCAGAAAAGGGGCTACAAGGTACAAGATATTTTACTTCAGAGGAAAACCACAATTGCAGCTCAATCCTATTTTGGGATGCAGTGGTTAGCATAGAGCATCAGGCTCTTCAGTCACTTCTCTTGTACACAATTAACACTGACATGTTAATTGAGTACTCAAGCCTGCATGAGTTCTTCAGTGCTGTCACCATGCCAAGTTTCAATTCAGGATATACCTGAACTGTAGGGCTTTAACATATACAAATAATAGCCAACAAATGACAAAGCATCTAAATTTGAGACATGGCTTTAGTATTAGTTCAGTGATTTTGGAGCTATTACTTGAACACAGAAAACATCTCAGTTTTAACTCCATTCTGAGTGTACTTTTTTATCTAACTGCAAGTATCTGCAAACAATCAAAGTTAATGACTTCAAAGATATTTAGTATCATTCTGCTGCAAGACCAGCAACATCATCACAATGGCACACCATTTCGCACAACATGACTGTGCATAAACAAACACAAATAAGAGAGGTGTTTAGCATATTCTACTACTAAGCAGGTAAAGATTTTATAGGAAAATCTTTAACATATGCAGACAGAGGTACAAGGACACCTGTGGGCTACACTCAACACTTGAATCCTAGGTTCTGAAGGGTCTAGTAAATAAAGAAGAAAAGATTATATTCAGTGTTATCATAATTGAAATCTGCAAGTTGTCCAGAAGTTATCTTAGGAATCTGAAAGCTATTAATAGCTTATGTATGTCAAGGATTTTCAGAATGCTTGTCCCTTAAAGTAAAATATACACAATTCAGTAAAACAGAGAGCTATTACTGTTTTGATGTTCTCTACACTTTCACAAAGGTCATGGATACATCCAACTTCAGGGATTTAATTGAGATGATGCTTATGTGCTAAAAATCATGGAGTGAAACAAGCCCTGCCAGAAGAGTAATCCTGACACTAGGTCTTCCTTCAGCAATTAGTACTGAGGCACCAGACAAATACTTATTTTGGTTACATGTGTAAATCAATAAATAAATTCAATTTATGTAACAGCATGTTCTAGAGCTCAGTAGAATTTATGGGGAGAAGAGCCCCTCTGTGAGGGTTCCTCACCTGCAGAAGGAAGCAATACTTCTAGCAAGCAGCTGTCCATCGATGTTCATTCACTGGTTTTTCTTTTCTGTCCCCATCAAATTTCCCAGCAAGTAGAATATTTCAGTTATTTCATCTACCGACAGCGCCCTGTTTTCCAAGATGTGTCACACTGTTGAGCAAAGTATGAGAGGATATGCAAAATTCATGTATTCCCTTGGCATCCTCACTTAGCAATAAAGTTGTGTATATGCACAGGGACATTTCAGTATTATTCAACTCACTTGTCTACAACAGCAAGAGCAAAATTAAGAATAAAATCTGAACCTTTTCTCTCTGGTAGATGAAGTTACAAAATGTTAATGGAAGAGCTATACCTGACAAGCAGGTGTTTAATGTGTATCTAGCTAGACAGTTTTCAGATTTGAGCATTTGTAGTTTACGTAAGAATTTCTAATGCCATTTGTAATTGGCACAGCACAGGCATTTTGAGAATTTTATTTAGTGATGGAGTTTGATTTTACTCTGTGTGTATGTGTGTGTGTGTCTGTGTGTGCTTTCAGGTATTTTTGGGAGTGGGAGTTGTTGAGGAAAACCATTTGTACGTGACAGTAGATTATCATATTCAACTGTTTTGGCTTTAAAACCTTGCACTCTCTTTTAGGCCTAACATGATTAAAACCTGCTGAGGCAGGAATACAGCCAGCTCTGCTGAGTAGTCTTTATACACAATGTGTACAGAAGGCCAAGGCTGGAGTCATGAATGTAGCAGAGCACTGATATTACAGGAGTTGTGAGTTTACAGAAACAAAAAGATTCTATGACTAAAAAAATAGGCTAAAAAAAATGTTTTGGAAGACGTACACTAACATATCATCAGGTCTGAGTACTGAAAAAAACTCTGAAGAACCACCACACTTGTTTACCACAACTCAAACATGGAAGTGTTTGACTGAAACCTCAAAAAGTAATTTAAAAAGTGAGGAAGAAACTCCAAATAAACAAAAAACACTACAACCTTCCAAGGTGTATTTACTACCAGTGGTGGAAAACTGTGGAAAGTGTTAAATTGCCTAAAGGATAACACAGTACAAACATTTGATAAAGAATATCCCCTGAATAAGTTACAGATTAAAAAAGTTACAGATTCACAACTGCATGTCCCATGAAAGATACCAAAAAAAATCAGAGAACTAGCTCAATACCATTAACTTAACAAAGGTGGCTGTAGAAGTGTTCAATTACTTTACAGCTCAGTTCCCACACTGGATTCTAAACATCCTAACCCTTAAATGATGTAGAGGATTTACACAATTAACATTTTGAAAGGTCTTTAAAGAGTAAAATACACTACAATCAGTCATGTGTGTCCATTTATACTCTTTGAGTATAAATCAGAGTAGAATCTCTCTGGCAAAGGACAACAGGGGATGAAGTAGAATCACAATTTATGTTAAAAATTAAGAGTCTCAGTCTCTATTTCCTTGACCAACAAAAGGAGTTCCCTCAAGCAAGCCTAAAAAGGAGAAAAGAAATGTAAGAGTTCAGGTCAGCCCATTCCCTTTTTTGTGAGCTTGTGAAGCTAGTCTATGGACACAATTTTATAAACTCTAGGCTGTAGAAACAGATAATAAACTGCTACAGATGAAGAAATGACCTCTCTATATCCATTTGTATAGCTGTCAGAATATACCAACACAAACAGATGATAAACTTATTCAAAAGTAATTCTTATTTTTAGCAGAACTGAAAAGCTTTGTGAGCAAATGCTTATAACTATAAGAGAACCAATTGAAAAAATGGCCTTAAGCAATTGCCCTAGAACTGGTTCATTTTGGGGGTGAGTGCAGACCGCCACAGGACAGAAGAGTACACCACAACCAGTGAGAAAGCTTCATAAGTAAGCAATTATCAGTCTAGTGCTCAACATCATGAGTTGTTGAGATTCCTAACATAGTTCCTGGTGGTTAATTATGATCCCTTAAGAAAGAAAGATTCACCATCTACTCCCTGCAAATAATCACAGTTCATTCTTCCCTAAAGAGAAAGAAAACAATAGTTTAATAGCACTAAGCACCTCAAGTGTGACATCCATCTGAGAATCCCAAGAACATTGAATTTGATGAGCTCATCTTCCCAAAAACTGTGAGTGAAGGAAACACTGCATTAGTTTGTCCTGACTGGCAAACTTACAAATAGGGTAGTTCAGTGACTTAAATGCAAACAAGTGCATGGAATCCACTTTTTAAGCTCTTAATGCATATCACCCCCGATGCTCTACAGACCAGGTCTTCTGCAAGCAATTCAACAAGGGCAAGGCTGTGTATAGGATTAAATGCCTAAACAAGAGAAGCAGAAGGTGTTAGCTGCAAATTTGAGAGGTATGTCAAGCATTTTACCAACATGTTTTGATTTTTTTTGAGTAAATACACCTCAGGACACAGAAAATAACAGTATTTAAGGCAATGCTGTAATTGTATTGTTTGGGAGCAAGGAAGCAAAGTTAAACATTGGCTCAAAATAACATGAGAGAAGCACTTCTATTTCCATCAAAACATTACTTAATTGCAGAAAGAGATGACCCTCCCTAAATGATCAAAACTTTTAGCTGATCTCTTTAGTAAGAGAAGCATTAACCACTAATACCTGTGAGATAAAGGATAGGCAAATGATTTTATGTGTGGCAAAGATGCCATGCCACTGAAATATCTGCCATCAGTGAAATATCTGCCATCAGTGAAATATCTGTCGTCACGTCAAGTGGCAATTGCCAGGATGTCAGACAAGTTTTCTTCCAAAGACCAGCTCAGGTAGAGCATTTAAACACGATCTTTTAATTGCACAGCCCAGGAGGAATAGGAAGGGGAGTATTTGGAAAGCATCAAGTAACTATTGGGGGAGGGAGGGGCCAGGAAGGGAGTGCTGAATCTGTAACTACGCTGGCAGCAGAATCCAACATTAAATAAAGGATAGCAGATGTGCTCCTGCGCTTTAATCTTTTCATGCTTTTCTCATTGCAAACATACATATGGCAGTAAGAAACATAATGATCTCAAGTCCTGACTTAACCACCTACACCTACAGTGTTTGAGAAATCTGAAGCCATCTCACAGACTGATAACATCAGAAGCTGTCAGAAACCAAAGTGTTTAAGAGAGCAGAACCAGCCAATTTATTCCTGCAGTGCCCAGTGCAGATGATTACAGCTAAGGCCTAGTGAGGTCAGCATCAGGTGCTTCCTTACTCTGCTCTGATGTCTAGATATATTATTAAGAACAATATATTGAAATATATATATATAATTCATTTCTGTATATTGGTATATCTTCCAGCACTTTGAACAGTATTGCATATTACAGCACTCAAGACCCATCAACACACACAGGTTTTGCACAGTAACACTTAAGGAAATGTGACATTTTAGGAATTTCCTAGGCCTAAACCTTTTAAGTGCCATGCAGCATCACATATGCTGCATCCTGTGAGCATTTTGTGGCATTCTAGGTGGTTTTTTTACTGAAATGTTTCTAACTTTTGTTGTGATGAATAATAATGCTTGCTTTATCTTTTAGTTATTAAATGTACAGCATAAATTCAAAATGGATTTTCCTACAGCCATTTGGTTGACTGAAAATAACATCAGTAAAATCAGTAATTCAGTGATGAGTATACATACCTTTGTTTATGGAGAAGAGGTTCTGCCACAGTGTCAGCCAATACCTATTGTGACTATGTACTCAAACACTTCTCAATGCTTCCATCTTCTCAGTCACACTATTTTCTTACTGTTTATAGAGCAAACCTCTCCCCTCTGTGTCCTTCACTTGACTTGGTAATATGAGAGTGTTTGAAATTTGAACAAAACCTCCTTGTCTTGGGAGTACAAGGGGCGGAGGAAGATGCAGTTGGAGCAATAGGTGGTTCTCAGAGCCTTACACCACCCCCTTTGACAAAAGCCAAAGGACAGGACACCAAAGAGGCCATTCCAGGGCAACTGTTCGTGTGCCACTTGTCTCCAGCTCCTTCTCTAGACTTTGTTACAGAGTTTTCTGGCAAGTGAACTCTAAACTGAACGTTGCTTCATTGTTTTTAATTTTTCAAAATAATGGAAAAATGCAATGACTGACACCTGCCCTAACATTACCTACATTAAATGGTGACTTAATGTTGCCTAATGTACAGAGGCTGTAGCAAGTTCCCTTTTGGTCTTTCATTGAAGCAATAGGATTTGAATTATGAAATACCTGGCAAGGATAAAGTCCTATGACACAAACTGGAGGCAGACAGGGGGTGATCATAATGCCATACTGAAGGAGAGATATCTTCATCTCCTGCTGTAAGATTCAAGGAATAAATAAGTTAATGTTTCCTGTGAAGTCATTCCCCTACTCCAGTATGTGAAAACAACTGTCAGCACTCAAGAAAGGTTGTGTTAAACAGCTGAAGCACTCTCAGATGATTTATCCAAAATAAACCTCCATCAGAAAGCTACCACAAATACTTATTCATCTTAACTCTTAAAAAATGAACAATTGTTCTGGTTTTAAAGCCTTTTCACATTCTTGAATTGAAACTTCAGAACTCACATTAATTTAATATGATTATGTACTGCTATGTTTAACACTGAACAGAACTAAGCCTTTGCATTACTAAAGCAAAAAACACCCCTTTTCCTATCTTATGAAGAGCCAGGATTTTGTAGCTTATCTCACAGGGAAAGAGATAGGGACAGGAATAAGGTACTCACCCTCTCCTCTGAAGTTTGTAAGGAGAAATAAAATTGCTTAGATAACAAAGCAACAGAGCTGCTGTATAAGGCCTAAATCAGTTCCAGCATTTCTCGCAGATGCACAGACACACCAGGCAGGCACGGATCTGGACAACAGAGCACTCACAGAGGGCTGTTAGAAGACAAAAGGATGGAGAGGAACCTCAGAGACAAATCTCAACAGGAGATGGGATAATCAAGTATGCTGCTGAGCAGGGAACTGAGGTTGTCCTGAGAAAGTCAGTGTGGTGTTACCTGAAAAAAATACTTGCTTCCTATAAAGTTGTACAAAATCAAATTCCTTTCATTCAGTAAAGGTTCATGACCACATTGCATTTTAATTTTCATCTATATGATTAAAGCACTGAATTGCTTCTTCAGGGCATTTACCTTTTAGTCCTACTACAGCAAACCCACAGTATCAGAGAATACGTGGCTCAGGTCCTGCCAAGAGGAGGAGAGTCACAGCTGTCCTCTTGGCCTGCCCCCACCCCTGAATCCCAACACCCTGTGGATCAACAGCAGGGGTCGTGTCCCTGCAGTGTGTCCTGCTCTGACAGGTGCTGGCATTTGGGCAGCATTCCCAGCAAGCAGGCAGTTATCAGACAGGAAGACTTGGCTGTAAGTCAGAAAGCCAAGCTCATGGAAAGCATGGAAAGATACAGAGGATACAAAGGTGTTAAATCCCTTCTGTCCTTGAACAGCCAAAGATTGCTCTCAATGATGCTGACTGCCAGCAGTTGCAGGCGATTTTTTAGAAATGGGAACACCAACAAGAAAAAATAATTTGAAATTAAGCATAGACAAATATTTATCAGAAAATTTAGAGGATGTCTCTTAGCTCTTCATCATCTTCCAGCTCATGACACACTAAATTATTTGAGGTGCTCAGATCATGCTGTCTGGTTTAGCTGCAGCTTCAGACCTGGCTTGAAGCAGTATACCTACTGTTTTTCCTCCAGATGAAGTCTAGCCTCTCCATCCTCCAACATCAGATACTATCCCTCCACTTTCTTCAGGAATTGCAAGGGCTGTTCTGCTTCCACTGTTTAATAACTGTGACCCTACAGCTATAGTGCTATACCAACAGGTAGGACTCCCTTAAATCTGCTAAAGACATTCCACTTGCACAGAGCTTGTTTTCAATTCATTGTGTTTGAATGCCAAGAATTCCTCTGCAAGCAGCGTACAGAGCAGAAGGGCAAGTTATTTTCCCTTTTCCCTCCCTCTCCCTGATCACACATTTCCAAAACATCAGCACAAGAGCAGCCTTCAATTAGTAAGTCTCAGCTAAACTTTAGAAAGAAAGGATTGTTGTCAACTAAAATTGCTTTGTATCTCAGCTTACTAAACTAATGCTCTTAATTACACATTAGCAGTGATGCTCAAAGCATGGTTACCATAGTCAGGGAAAGAGGTCAGGAGAAATTACTGCATGTCTTCTCAGCCAACTTCATCTACTTTTAGCACACCACCTTCCCCTGGACTGATGCCATTCCTGCTTATTTACCTTACACTAAACAGTCACATTTTCAGGAGACCTATACATGGAACCTACCAAACCAGAGACTGATTCTCCATGAAAGTCTATTCAAAAATCTGCTTTTAAAATATCATGATGTTGTCATCCTACCTCAAGCTGCAGTTTTGTCTTTTTGGGCAGGGTTTTACCATAGAAAATGGGCATTGTAATGATATGGCACACTGTTGTCAGAAAAAGCATTTTATACTTCTTAAGCTGGAGCCAAACTGGATTATTTGCAGCTACTTGAAAATTCTAAGGTTCATCAAATCAGAACGATTTTGTCCTTCTAATTCATATAGGTCAACACAGATACTTTTCTTCCAAAATTGTACATGCACTTTGCACAAATGTTAAAACTACACGAGGTTTAGGACAGTATAAACATGGGATTTGTTGACCTGTACAACCCGAGTATGTTACTTTTCAGTTACTTTAAAGGCACAGAACTGCATACAGGACAGAACTGTAAAAGAAATCAGGGTAAACACAGACAGATTTGTAGGATTTGAAATATTGGTCCTTAGCCATGCAAATTAAAGTCACAACTTACAATAATCATGGAGGCCTTTCATCAATGTATACTTGATGTATTTTCAGGACAGAGTTTGTCAAACACTGATGGACTCATTCATAAAACTTAAAATTTATTATGGAAGTTAATGAAGTCTATCCTTACAACGAAGAAATGAAGTACATTCTGGCAAAGTTGTTCTTTTTTTACAGTATAGATACCAAATGGATATAGATACGTTGTTGGCTTTTTTTTAATACACTGAAAACAGTTACTCAACGTTTGCTGGGCAAAGAGCTAATACCTCTCATTTACACTGGGGTTAGACATAGCACACTTTCTAACCCACATAAGCTGTCCTTAATTAGAGAGTAACCATACTACAAAGTTACATTAGAATCCAGGATCTGAAAGCCTTCAAATGTGAATGGCACATTAGTGCATTTTTAGTGCAGTCTACAGGACTCATTTTAAGAAATTTATCCCAATCCAGACTCCAAAAGCATATGTACACCATGCAAAGAACTACTCATGCCAGTGTTAGTGAAAAAATATGTACTTCTAAAACCCCCTGGGGAAGGACTGGCAGGGTAGACAAGGCCTCTGCATTGCCATTTTATCCCATATCAGAGACAGTTAACGATGCACATGAGTACTGGCATTAAAGTAGAGGCACAAAGGCAGCCATATTTGCTAAGACACCAAGGACCTAATGAAAGAATTCAGCTACAAACCCAGATCTGAGTTTCTGCCACGCCAACAATGTGTCTTTCAGTCACTTACAGGGAACACCCAGTACATCAGCCTTTCACCAAGTACTTATTAAGGAGCCATTAATTACCATGTCTCCAAGTGCTACAGTATTTTGGTTCCCTCTGCTCCGAAACAAGAACTGTTGTCCCTGGTAAACCAGAACTGTAACTGATCCTCTGGCTTTGTGCCTGACTGTATATTTGTTTTAGTGATATAATCTGACTGTGCTGGATGTTTTATAAGAAACATGCTGTTAAAAGGACAGTTTGAAACTTTTTTATTTATTTGCACAACTGAAAACTTGGCTGTCCCTGTTGTGGCCTTTTCTGCACAAACAGCAACTCTGGGGGAGAAGAAAATTATTTCCACATTATAAATCGGGTTCTTCAGTTTTGTTGTGAGGATTTACTTGAGAAATTAGGCAGTGTGTTGTGGTTCCTCGAGTCTAGTTCCCAGTACCTTTTTTTTTTTCAGCCCATCTCCTTCTCCTGGCACCTCTTCTGCATCCTTTTCCAACTTAAACAGGGTTTCTAACTCATACCATCATCAGCTCCTCTCTTCTGCTGCTGTCTCAGACCTCCAGCTCCTACTGAGGGCACTGAGACCAAACTGACAACCCAAAGTGACTCAGTCTACAATTTCTCAGGTGTCCTTAAGCTACGCTCCTCATTCCAGAAGCCAGTAAAGATACACCAGGACTTGTGCGTGTGGGCTCCAAGTCACAACCGCCTCACCTATGACACAATTATGTCCCAATTACTTGGAGATACTTTAAAGGTTGCATAAATATAAAAGCTTTCAGACACATTTTATGAATGCCTAAGTTTAGAAAGCATTCCTTATAGGTTGAAGTAAGTGAACCTGAGATTTGGCTTCTGGATTTTCAAGTAGAGATACCTACTGTGGTATATAGCATTGCAGGCTTATATAAGAATTTAGTAGTTCATTCTTAGGCTGTCATCAGCCCTTCTGTCACTACAGAACTGCACTCAAATTAAACCTTGGTGGAAATTTAGTTGCAGAGCAGTACCATTCCGAGGGCGGGGGTGTTTTCAGGTTTTTTTGTAAGTGATTATGACAATTAGATAGAATGATATATTATACAGACATACAGAACTGTACTTTTCCATATGTCATGCTGTTGACAAAGTAGGCAACTAACTACAAAACACGTAGGAAAGTAGACAGCAGGGACCAAATCACCAACTTGGGTTTCAGATCTTTCTTCTCTATATTTACAGCAAGAGAGAGAAATCCATACACTTCAAACCTCAGCACTGTCTTCCTACCCTGAAGGGTCAGGCTGTGCTCCTGAATTTATATCACAGGGTCACAATGGACTTGTCTGCGAACACAATAAAACTTCATTGTTTTCCCTCTTCCCAATATCTAGATATTGCAAGCAATATTGCCCTTAACTACAGAATGGCTACTTAAAAGTAAATATTATCAGATCACCTGCTAAGTACCAGTAAGGAATCAGGAGGACAGACAGAACAACCAGTACTTTTGTGCAGTCAACAGAAGAGCTGCAATTACTGGCGAGAGGCTTTCCAAACAATTTCAATGCTTCACTGAAGAGGGTCACCATTAGCAGACAGCTTAGAGGCCTGGCTTCTTTATTAACTATCTCTCCCAGTTCAAGGACTGATCCTTAAATCATCCTGCTAAAGCCATTGCCCTGGATTTAGAATACTGGATCCCAATGTCTGATTTTCCTCTAGTCCTGCTATAAAGGACCAGAAAGCTTTCCAGTCTTTAACCTGGGGAAGGAAAGAGATGCATATACTTAAACCCAGAAAGCAGCATCAGTGAAGTATCAGCAGGAGTAAGAGAGGTCTTGACCTGTATCTCTCTTTTTCTGCTACCACCAATACTCTTCCTCAGCCTTTTACTTCTTCAAGTTTCAGATGCATCTAACCTGACCTAGTTTTGGAAACGAACAGGAAATTCAGTAACAAAGCCACCCGATGTACAGTCAGGCACACAGCTGGCTCCTTTAACAGCTGAAACAGTAAACAGCAAAGTTTTTTCTCAAATAACTCGACTATTTTGTTGTGTCTTACCAGCTGGGAAGTACAAATAGCTATCAAATAGTTCAGAAGTTTAGATTGAGGATCCACTAAGTATTTAGAGTTTGCTGATTGACATGCAAACATAAATAATGTTTTTAGTACAAGACCCTCAAGAAGAGTGAGCCCTCACAATTCAATCAACTAACAGAGATAAGAACACATGAAGCCATGGGGAAAGATTTTGTGCTACTGTATTATATCATTTTTACCTAGACATGTATTTCAATGACCAGTCTCTTCATTCCCCTTTTCTTTCTGAATGTTCTGAAAGGTACAAGCAGCACTAGTTTATGCCTGTTGTGAAACTAATGGTTTGTCTAAGAAGATGGCAGGAAAAAAGCTTCCTCCACTAGAACTCTTTGACCTGCTCGAATATGAGTCTGTTTGATGACTGAAGGAGTTGTGTGGTCCAACAGTGGCCTTCAACAGGACAGGTAATCAAAGGTTTCTGAAATGTGAACTGGGAAGACACTTCTTGACAAAAAGAGGTCTCTTTTGCTCACCTTGAACTTATAAGAAAGACTGCAAATGAATGCACAACGTAAGTAATAAAATGCAATCAATTAATTTATAAAATAACTTTGATATGCTTGTAATAGAAGCATAACAAAACATGCAATTTTTAGAACTATTGAAAACTGGACTGTACGACCTTTGCTCTTAACAAAAAAATAACAAACACATGCAAACTTCTATTTAGCAACTTCCGAAGTTTCACTTATGTTTACAAATATAATTGGGAGCAAATCCAAGTTTATGCAATATACCCTGCAAATATCTCTGCTATGAGCAATACTATTTCTGTTACTGTTTATTCATCACACCCTTTCCACCCCTCTGGGAATTTCTGCATTGGTTTTTTTATACCAGCAGTGTTACTTCCTACTTCCTACAAAGCACAGTACAATTGAATCAAATCAGCCAGAGAGATCTAATTTCTTCTTCTTTCTGTAAGTGAAATAATTTGGTTTTTGTTCACAAGGCAGTTTTCAAGAAACTACTTTATCTAAAAACATGGGAGGTCTTCCCTTCAGCTAAGCCAGTTTCTACATCAGCAAATTTTAAAAATTTTTCAAGCTTCCTACTTTATAAACCAATTAAGCAAAGACATCTTCACAACACATGCTCTATCTAGATACATATTCAGGTTTTAAAATTCAGTGGTCACCAAAAAAAACCCACCAACCTTTGATAGTCATTACTGTGGTTCAGTTTATTGCTTGGGATTCTTGAATAGATATTGTAGAGAAAGTATCATTCAAGTAACTAAGTTACACTGAGAATTCAGTACCAAAAATCTTGATTGTCCCTAAAGTTAGATGTAATGCTTTAAAAACAATGTTGAAGATTAATGTTTTTATTGTGGTAACACCACATGTTCCAAGATGTGTTAGGTGTTGAAGAGACCACTCAAAAGCACATTTACCACTCCCTTACAGTAACCCTAGCAATATCCTCAAGTGCTTTTACCCCACTGGGGATTTTAGCAAACTTCAGGTGAAAGTCCCTTCTTTATACTTGCTGGAAATAAGGAAAATACTTAGGAGATAGCAAATACTTTGGATAACTATCATTTCTGCTGAAGGTGTTCTTAGGCTATTTTTGTGTTACCATTGTTTTACTGACTGAAACTGCTTTACCTTCCACATCTCATTCATGGCAGCGTGCCCACATTTTTTTCTTTTTACCAACTGTAAGAAATTCATTAGAGAAGCATGGAATGGTTTGGGTTGGGAGGGTCCTTAAAGCTTATCTCGTTCCAATCCCTCTGCCATGGGTGGGGACACCTTCAACTGGACCAGGTTGCTCGAAGCTATCCTCTGATAGCAAAATGCAAACCCCAGACTACAATGCCATTGTGCTAAAGGCTGGACAGAGCAAGCCCAGCTCCTACGCCAAAAATCACATTTGAGTCACAGCTGCACTTGCAATGTAAAAATACCCCCTAACATCAGCACTCTCTTGCCTGAGTCATCCCATACAGACTCCAGATTCTGGTCTCAGTGTTTAGAGCCACCAGCAGAAATCGTGAGCAGGCACAGAGGGCTCTGCCTGATAAGGAGGCACAATGAGATAACAGCAGCAGTCCCCAGCCCCAGCTCTTTATCTTGCCCCCAAACACCTTACCCTTATTCAGAGTGCTGAGCTGCTCACAAAACAGCAACATGAGCTACTGCAGTTTACAGACAGCTTGTGAAAATAAATCAGCACCACTTTTGGTTTACTTTATTTGTGTCCAGCTCTAACTTCCAACAAGTCCTGTATCACTCCACAATACCAGAGGAACGCTTAAGTGTAATATGTCTTTTTTATCCATTAGACACACAATCCTAAGAAATACAATCACTTGCAGCCATTCATTCAGGAGACATTCAGATGACTGCAGTCCAGAGAGGACCCCTGCGTCCAAGCACTGCACTAAAATTCCTTTGTAAAAAGAGAACACCACGAACAACTTAGTACTATTACCTGTTCACTTCCCAGTATTCACTTGGAACTGTGACATTACTGAAGTGTTTGCAGGTAATACCTACTACTGTGAAAATTTGCAGAGGGTGAGTGAATGCCTCAAGTGTTTGGCTTTCACCCACCCAGAAAATAAAATAAATGAGATATTAGCTGAAATCCTGCTGTGAATTTCTACTTTTGTCATATGTTTGACTGTTTTTCTTAAATCACCCTCCTGAGATGGAAAGATTTGGTTTATGTGTCACATGTTTTCTGAACCTACAAGAAAATTTCTCAGTAAGAAAAGCCTGTGGACTACCATGAGTCTCATAAATGAATGCAAGGTCCTTCTGGAAGATTCCTATTTATGGTAAAATTTAGTCCAACATTTCTGGAGTTTCTTTAAAAAGTACAAAGCTCCTGTTGTACCAAACTTATAGTTTTTAAATACTGTTATTTATCTCCTAAAAATAAACATGAAGAAAATCCAGGAAACCCTCAATGTAAGCCCACAGCCCTGCCCTGGTTTAAGTATTCCAGCCAACTGGTGCATGGAATAGTCATCAAGGATCCAACATTAGCCCAGCTGTCTGCATTAAACTTTGCCACTGAGAGAAGACTCTATGACTTCTGTAGTTGATCTAAGTCCATGTGACTAATCATGGTGAAGCTACAACTGGTGTACAGTAAATTCAGGTTTTGAAGCACACTAAAAGAGAGGAAATACCTCACACTTTCTTTTGTAAGTAACTCAGCTGGGCTGAAGGAGTAAAATTCCTTTTTAATAGAATCCTCTTTATGACGCAGATCTGGGAATGGCATTACTGCATACCTATTATCACAAAATCATAGAAACATTAAGGCTGGAAAACACCTGCACAGTCATGGAGTCCAACCTTTGGCCAATCACCACCTTGTCAGCCAGACCACAGCATAAAGTGCCATGTCTAGTGATTTCTAGCACACCTCCAGGGACAGTGATTCCACCACCTCCCTGGGCAGTCTGTTCCAATGCCTGAGCACCCTTTCAGTGAAAACATTTCTTCCTGATGTCCAGCCTGAACCTCCTCTGGCACAGTGTGAGGCCACTTCCTCTCATCCCGTCACTGGTTGCCTGGGAGAAGAGGCTGATGCCCACCTGGCTACAGCCTCCTTTCAGGAAGTTGTAGAGAGTGATAAGGTCACCCCTGAGCCTCCTTGTCTTCATTCAAATTATAATACATTAAAATTAAAGACAATGGAGTCTGAGTGTGAAATATTTGCTGTATCAGTAACAGGGAAAGTGTGGCAGGTGCCATTTCCAGAAGTCCAACAGTTCTACCTGAAACAGAGACCTCTTCCTTCCTTTTTAAGGGGTTCATAGCAGCCACAGCACACCATGTTCCCATGGAACAGCAGGTCAGGTTCAGAACCCGCTCAGCAAAACTCACCATGCTCTGTCTCTCTTTCACAGGTTTATGGCAAGGCTGCATTCTGAACCCAAATACAAACACATCACATTCAAACACTGAGCCTTTTTTCCCTTTAGTGCATCTTTCTGGTATCATAAAAAGCACAGAAAAAAACATGCTTTAAATTCATAGACACATGAAATCAGAGTTGAACCAATCAACACACAGGCAGGTTTTGCAGTTTGCATCTACACTGTATGCACTGTATTTCTAATTAAGAAATTCACTGTATGTCTAATGAAGAATATAAAATGCAGTGGTACTAGAAGTCTGATTCTATTTGATTCTTCTCAAATGTCAAAATACAAAGTCATTAAATCACACTGTATTAGTCAATTTTGGCAGGAACTACTGCCACTCAAAGGACACAGTGATGATCTACAGAGGAAAGGAAACAAAGTGGCATTGTCATGTGCAGGTCTCAGTGATGTAGGGTCTGAGAGAGTGCTACAGGAACAAGTCACACTCTGCCTTGCCACCAATCACAAAAGCTTTCCATCACTGAAGACACCATTAAAAATAAGCAGGGCTAAAATGGATGTTTAAAAAAAAAACCCCAGACTTAACTGACATTTAAGCTTTCCGTGAGATCTATTTGACTTTTCACTCAGCAGAGAAAACAAAGTGATATGGCAAGGGCAAGACTTTTTTTTAGATACAATTGATGCAATAAAATGTCCTCACGGACTTATGCACAGTAAGAAACACCAAAATCCAGCCTCCTGAAATTATTTTTCATTCATTTGGCATCATAAGAATTCAAAAAGCATTCCTGGCTTCATTGTCCTCTAGAAACCATTTGTCAATGGATAGAAACACAAGAGATCTTAGACACTTAAGACACCATCAAAAGCTGTAACAGGTTTTTAACAGTAATGCCTTCCTTTCCAAGAAAAGCATGTCAGTCTAGTCCCCCTTCACTCCTTGTCAGTGAAATAAATATGTTTCAAGCAGAGAACAGAGAGCTCTTAACTCTCTTCTGTGTCTGGGTGTGGTTACTATCACTACTCCTACAGATTGTCCTGCATTATCTTACTGTCCATTCCGATGGGGCTACTACTGGTCTCTTCACGTATTAGTGAAAAACAGCCCCAAAGGAAAAGCTTACACAATCAAAAAAGGCAATTCTGCAGCATGGGAGAGAAATATCAACTTTATCTCAGATTATATAATTGGATACAGACAGATTAAAGAACAAATCTGCAATGAAATTCAAGTGTCTCATTAAACTCTAACAGGAGCTGTGCCCAAGCCCTTTTCTTGGCCTTGGGCTGCACACTCCAGGTCACAGAGCTAGGAGCTGAACTATCCAAACCCTTCTGTAGCACATTAGCCTCACAGAATCATACTTTTGTTTCTCTATATAACAACAACAATAATTTCATTGCCATAAAAGTAGGATAGAGACATGGGTTGAATCCATTCCTGCCGCACCCCAAAACTAATACGACACTTTCTAAGATTCTGACTTCCTAACAAATTTAGAGCCACAAGACATTTCAGTGTCACACATGCCTCACCTGTTGTTACCAGTATTGCTCATGCCTTTAATTTCTTCCATCTACAGTCAGTCGCAAACCTGCAGCATGTGTTTCTACATGATGGCCACAGCAGCTGCTGCCAACGTTGTCCTGCTGAGTTACTTTTGATTTCCATCTTGTATGCTCAGATTATTCGCAAGGCCTTCTTCATTTTGCAAAGAATATATATATATACAAGTAATCATTGTCCAAATCCAGTGACAAATTCAAGCCTAAAAGACCAATTAGGCCCATTAGAGCTGGATTTGATTGATTACTATCTTTAAGACACTGAAATGAAAGCTATAGTGTGACAATAAACATTTTTAAAAAGCTGAACCTGGAGCTCCTATAATTAATAGAGAACTAGCCTGTACTTGTATGTTGCTATTAAATGGAATTAAACATCCTACTAATATAGCTTAAAGCCTGAAAAAACCCTCTCAGACTGTTAAATACATATTTAATAAAAAGGTTTTGCAAGAAGTTATATTTGGTATCTGATTGCCAATGAAAATAGGTCCAAGAGCATGTGTTACTTCCAGTACAGGGTTACACAAACACCACCACTGAACACATCTGCACTACATTGGCTGGTTGAAGATGAGGGTGAGGGGGGAAATAGATAATGCAGCTGGTCTGAGTGGTTTTCAGTATCTTCTTCTCCATAAAGATGAATGAGTGTCCCAAAAGATATGCTATTTTCTGCCTGTTTTTTCAGAGTAAATCGTTTGACATCTAGCTGTCATCCTCTGGAAGATAATGGAGCAGGGGGAGAAGAAAAAACCCTGCCTTTTACTGGCAGTAACAGGGCACTTGAGCAAAGAGCACAGCTTTATATTCCTACTCTTAGCAAGTTTTTTTTCATGATCTATTAGGACTACTTCTGGTTCATCTCTTGCTTCAACCTTTTGCTCCCCCAGTGTCAGGAAGATCAGGGACAGCTACTGCAGAGCTGATCGTGATCCCTTTTCAAGCTTTTTGGAACCTTCACGCTTCTTGGGACACACTTCACATTTGCTCACCTGTACAAGAGCATTCATCTCTGTGGTATCAGCAGTAACTCATCCCTCTTTATACCTGGTGTCTATTAAAGTGGTTCATTCACCACCTAACGAGAGGGGAATGGCTTTGAACTGACACAGGTTAGGTTTAGACTGGATATTAGGAAGAAAATCATTAATGTGAGTGTGGTTAAGACCCTGAACAGGATGTCCAGAGAAATGGTGGATGTCCATCCCTGGAAGCATTCAAGTCCAGGCTGGATGAGGCAACCTGATCTAGTTAAAGATGTTCCCGTTTATTACAGGAGGTTTGGACTAGATGACATTTAAAGGCCCCTTCCAACCCAAACTATTCTATTATTCTGTGATGAGTATTTGCAAGAAAAATCAACTATCACATAATGAAGGCTAGGCAAACAGGACCTGATTAAGATCTCCTTAAGAAAGACATTTCAGGATAACAGGTGAGTCCTAAATCTACTTTAAATCTTTCGCATTACGATTTGTAGCGCCCTCTGGGTGGACATTTAAGACCCAACTAACGCTGCGCTGCTTTCTCCCGAAGCCATTTTTCAGTAAGACTGCAGGTGGCAGTAGCTATACATGTATTTAGTTTCTGGTTCCTCCTTGCAAACGCTTCTGACTGCTAAAAAAACATCTTTCTTCCTTTTTTGTGAAACAGGTCGTGGGAGAACAGTCAGAATCAAGACCAAAAAAAAACCC
Organism: Trochalopteron elliotii; assembly: GCA_024734555.1. NCBI lineage: Eukaryota > Metazoa > Chordata > Aves > Passeriformes > Leiothrichidae > Trochalopteron > Trochalopteron elliotii. Next base: position 945,641 of record JANPWX010000602.1, on the reverse strand, counting down.
ATTAACCCCATTCCCTCCCGCTCTTGTTGTCAAAATTCTAGGATGCAAAATGTGCTCATTTCCAAAGATTCCTCTTCCCCCCCAAATAAAATCAGGTTCCTGAGGGCATGTTGCAAAGAAGCAAGGGAAATGTGTTATAATCTTTTCAGGACATAACTTATGGTTGGATTTTTGATAGTTATACAAAAAAATACAGTTATTTTGATGTCTAAAAGCAATATTGTACAGTTTTCCTTTCAATCATCCAACTTTGTATTTTTTTAATATTTGCCAAGTAGCAAAGGCTAAAATAGGCATTTTTAACCCAAAAAATCGCTTAAAACCTTTAAAGTGTCTTTCATGGATTGTGATTCCACATTCAGGATAAAAACAGTGAAAAGCCCAGATTAGTGGCAAGGACACTACAAATTGATTCTCTCCTGAGTTACCCAGGTTCAGCCTGGTTGCCACAAGGCTGGAGCTAGTAAGACCCAACTAAACTTATATAAAATCCTTTATATTTCACTTAATGAGTTTAATACAGTTAAAGTGCACTTTTTTTACATGTAGTTGGATAAAGAACATTATGGTTGTGATATCAGGAACAGCCACAAGGATGTCAGCATTTGGGTAGTCTGCATATCCTTATTTCACATACCAACACTTGTACTTTATCCAAATACACTTAACTACCTTTATCTATATGATACCATCATTTTTATTGCTCCCACTCCAAGCCACTGTTCGCTAAATGAACAATCACACATTGTTCTATTTTTCTTGCTCTACCTCTATGTATTCCCATGTCTTTTTCACTTTTTCAGTGAAATGTATTAGAATTTGGGCTGGAGGCAGTATTGATTTGTCCATAGCTCTCTCTCTTCTCTCTCTCTCTCTCTCTTTTTTTTTTTTTTATTTTTTTTTTTTAAATTTATGTTCCTCAACTCTACAATAAATTTTAAAAAACCCCAATAAAAACATCATTAGATATAACCTCTATAACCTCACAATCACCTTTTGAGTTGGTTCTCCCCTGCCAGAGTATGAGGTCAAGGCACAGAAAGGTTGAAAGCTGCAGCCCAGCTAAATGAATCTCTACACCAGTGAACTGGCTTCCTTACTCCCACACATAGACACTATACTCTTGCCTAAATATTTGAAGATCTTTTTAAGTGTTAGTTAGGCTTGGTATTAGTGTCTGTTTTGAAGACACCATTGATTTATTAAGAATTGCAACTAATCTTGAGGGCAGTATTTTGGGGATCATTTTGCTGTTAAAACTAGTTTTATATTAAAACACAAGAAAAAGCAATGCAGCAAATAAAAATAACCTGTCCTTGCCATAAATAAAACAAAAACGGTATCCATACTGGCAGAAATGAAATGGTTTGCCTCAAATTGTAATGAACCCTGTAGAAACTATACAACAAACAACACACAAGTCAAATCAGTGAACTGAAACTCTCATAACCCTATGGCATTTCATGTTCTGTAAAAAGTAAGTAAAGTTATGGAGTAATTTTAGGGGTGAATTTTATGGAGTGAATTTAGTTGTAAGAGTTTTAAAGGAATAACTGTTGTTGCCTTCATCTTCCTAAAGTAAGTATAAGGAGTATAAGCTTTATAAAGAAACACAATGGTACAATTGTGATACACTGCCCAATATGTGGATGGTGGATCACATCCCATAGTGTTCTGACTCCACATCAATTGAAGGAACAAAATCTGTCACCTTCTGGCATACTTGCTTCTTGGGCAGGTCCTCTGTTGAAGCAACTGGAGGACAAGGATCCTTATGCATTGTAGGGCATGCACTTGCTGTAACACTATTTTCACATGACCACTTCCCAAAGCCTTTCAAACTTTCCTTCTGACGTCATTTTCTCAGCTGGATATGGAAGCTAACTCTGCAAATCTGATTAGCACTACATATCGTAGCAGGCACATTTCAGAAATTCACCTATGGAAGTTCTGCTTTCTGGTTTTCTACATCAGAGTCTAAATTTGATGCCATAACCTCCCTGTGTCAATGTGACCCATTTTACCACAAGAATCAGTTCCTCTCTAGCATTTCTCAAAAGCCTGTCCATATAGCTGGAAACAAGACCCCTGCCTTTGATCCTACAGACAACTCCTAATACATTATTTTCCAGACTCTCAGACTCTGTTTGTCCTGACAAGCAGACAATCCCCTCAGTCTGCTTCACATTGCTCCAGCTATCACTACATATCCTCCAGGCTCACTTAGCTCAACTGCTCTGCTCATTTTCTGTGCAGAGGATTTCCTTGGACACAAGCTGGCTGTGCTTGTCATCAGTTCTTCACTTCTGGTGAATCCTGTTGAGACACAGCCTAAAACCCCTCACAGGATACAGATGATTTCTTCTAGGAGCCAGGATCACAATTTACTGTTCTCTTCACAGCGCGTAGCCCCACATCCCTTGGGAGCTTAAACACATTCCTTCCCACAGAATCATAAAGTTCTTCAGAAACAGAATGACTCTGAAAAAGATTTCTCATCACAGCACAGTTTTTCCTCTGAAAAGAAAAAGGCATCTCTAGTTCTAGGAAAAAAAAAAAAAGAAAAAGGTGCACAGCCCACAGATCAAAGAACCTTTATCCAGACTTACCCTGTTGTTAATCTTGTCAGACATTCCACATATAATGAAGAAAAAAACCCCAATATTTTCTGTTATTACTGTCCTCCTGATACACCACACTGTAACTGCTAGAGAACACTAAATTTTCAAGTCCTGTTAGAGCTCTTCAGGCTTTCTGTCATATGACTGAGGTAGCCTCCTACCAGGTGATCTTCACTAGGTGGTTTGAGTGCCAGTATGCCTTTACAGATATCCTCAACATACTGTTTCCCTTCTGTGCTAATCTACTTAATGTTAGAAAGCTATTATTTTAAAAGTAATTTCCTTAGCTCAATGACCTTCTGCTGGCACTACAATTCTTTGACATCTAGTTTTTCCATGGAAAACCTTCATGCAGTGACAGGCACAGTACTGTACCCAGGTGCCTGTTTAACACCATGGATTAGGTGGAAATCCACTGGGGACTTTTTCGTTTGTTCTGTGTCGAGTTTGTCTCCTTTCCAAGAGAGATAGTGATAAATACTAACTCCACTTACTCAGAATTTCCCCCTCTATTTTTTTCCCACTGGTCTCTGTTAAACAAGCTGAGATGTAGGAAGTTTGACATGCTGCCTAGGTTTTTTCAGATCTACTTCAGCAAGTCTGGAGATTCCAGAGCTGCTGTTCACAGCTCAGAAATACCTACCTAACAAATTAATGCCTGATGTGAATATTACCAAATTTGGAAATTTTGGAGATTGTTCAAATTGCCAAATGCCTTTTAAGTTTGATCTTAAAAGCACAGTATGTCTATTTCTTTTACAGATTTCAGGGCAGGACTACATTTTGGGTGGTCTCCGTTAATGAGATGTTACTTTTATGTATGTGCCACCCATTTTATTTCCATTTTGTTGGTTCTCTAATGCACCTTTCAAGCATTTCCATGCAATCAAAGTAAAAAAGATTAAAACTCAAAATCAATGGGAGCTTTTCTTTCTAGAAATGGCCAGTGATAATCTGGCAAAGTATTTTGTTGATGACACACTTTCTACGCAGTCTAGTTCAGGCCCTTACAGCAGTCCTGGCACAGAAGCACATGCAGGAGTTAAAAGGAGTCAGAACTGATTTTTACATTTTTTTTTCATGTTGATATGGCTTTGATATACACATGGAAAAAGAGGCATTTTGCATACTATTAGAAGAACTTAACAACAAGCATAATAAAATGCAATAGTTGTTTTTTCTGTTAAGGGGTGAGGTGACGAAACAGAAACACTTGTGGTTGTTTTTGGCCTCTGGTTAAAGAACTGTAACAGGTTTGGGCATGCACTGCATGTGATCAGGCTTCTCTACTGGAATCTCTGACCTGTTCAGTTAAAGACATGAATCACAGTCTCAGAAACACTGCAGGAATCCTCGGAAAACCAGGAGATTCCTGAGAGTTTGAGACGACAGTGTCCTCATTTACAGTCCTGCTTGACTATTTCATGATTTTACAGTATTTTATGACAAGTAAGGAAATGTGTATGCCTCATATTTTGGGGAGAGATCATCAATGACTTCAGAAATATTTCTCTTCTGAAAAGGGTGAGGAGAATTCTTCAATTTCAGTAACATCAAAGACCCAACAAATGCCTGAGATGCAATAGTGCCTGACAGTTTCAGGTCATACTGGATGGAACTTAGTGGGGGTAGACTTTTTATACAGGTTATTGTGATAAAAGGCATCAAGAGTTTATAGCTCGGTAGTCCAGTTTTCAGATTTGCCTTCCTGCTCAACAGTTTTGTTTCAGCTTGTGCTGTTCTTAAGCAGAGCATGTTCTAGAGAGGAAATCAATAGTTCCATTTTCAGGGAGGCAGGTTTTTTCAGCTAGATATGCTGCTTATGTGACTTTGTCACACAAAACATAGATAAAGTTTGAAAGATGAGTCATACATACTTTGATTAAAAGTGTCTCTTCCACTTTCAGGTTTAGGTAAGGCTTGTTTCAGGGTTTTAAAGCTGCTCTTCTTAAAGGCACAGCTTCGTGAGACAAGAAAAAAGGCAGATCGCGAGACTGACCTGTGGCAGCTACTCACTCTGGGTTTTTCATGCAACCAGAAAAATCACACTATTGCATGCCAGTGGAGAATCAAAATAAGTTTTTGCTATCCAAGTGAGCAAAATCAGCATTTGGAGATTTATTTGCAAAATGGAAATAACTTAAGGGTTACGTGCAATACTAAATAGGAATTGATCACTGGCTATTGCTCTTCCTTGAAGTTACACTCGAAGATAACATAGAGAACCCCATTCTGAGTCTTTTGCTCTAACAACAAGTTTGTCTTCATACTATGAATGGGGTTGATTATTCTTCTAGAACCACTAAAGCATTGATGGGAACTTCTTATTAAGAGGAGATTATTTTCCATTTACAATTTTAGAAAAACTTCTTTCCTCTGTGTGCAAGTTGCTACTGCAAGGTACCTGTATCAAGCTGAATTGTTAGGATAAGGCTGCTCTAGAGAAGAACTGCACATTAAAAAGACTGCTTTCTACAGGGCCTTCATTGATCTCCTGGCAAAAGCTGGGAGGATTATAACAAACAAGCTGGAATAGACAGCATCAGATCCTTAATCCTGACCAAGGGAGCTTCAAGGTCTCCTGTGCTAGAATTCCTTGTCACATCACATAATCCAAACTCTTTACAGGTAATCAGTGTTCCTCATTTTCTAGGTGCTTGACTTAAGACACTGGAATCTGATCACAGAAGTACTAAAATCACTCACATCTGCAAATGAAGTCAACAGGGGTAAATGTTTTGAAAATAGCAAGTACTATACCAGTGTGTCCAACCTTTCTAGTCAGGCAGGTCCTGTAGTATCATACAATGACAAATGACTTTCTTCTAATGGCACAACCACCTCCTCCAAGTATTCTCATGGGATGGGACAAGACACAGTGAGCCTCAGAGCCAAGTGAACTGTCTGAGTGTGGCACACAGAAATCAAGATAAGGTGGACATATTTATGTAGTGACAAAACCTGTGAGGAAAATGAGTCTCTGTTTTTCAAATTCATCTTTTCAATCTTCATTTCTTTGGGCTTTTGTTCCCTATCCTTAGAACAAGAACAGGATTTTTGTCACAAGAACATCATTCTAACCTGTCTAGGGCACTGTCAGAATTCCAGCAGACCCAGCTGCACCTACCCAGAAGTACTCATAAAGTCACCATGACACATGCCTTACTTTCTTGCAGAGCAACACACACCTTGCAAAGCTAAATGCTGCTTCAAGAAAATACTACAGTTTTGCCTTACTACTTGCACCCACTGTCAGAACACTTTCCAAGTCTGTAGAGAAGGCAGGGATCCTCCCTCAGCCGCCAGCCCTACACCCAGGTAGGTCAACAAGAGTTTGCTGTTGATCTGAGCACAAGCAGCACAGTTCTCACTGTGCTATCAAAGGGAGTGTCTTGGGTGCAGCCGATTGTTGGCAGCATAATGCTTAAAGCTGGGAAGAGCTGTTGTAAATACACCCAAGGGCTTAAACCGTAGTCTCATATTCTTATTTGGACGTCTAGGTAAACAGCAACATTTGAAGACTTTGCAATTCCATTTCCCTGCCCTCAGGTGAGAAAAGTCACACGCATTTTCAGGTCAGGTCTCAGCAGGGCAGAGACCCTGAGCCCATACAAATTCCCATGCTGTATGTTTGAAGCATTGTGTGGGGCTCCTTAGCCTTGAAAGCAAGGCAGACCATGGAAGCATGACAACATCTGAGACAATGGGCTTGGGAACAACAGCAGAATCACATGGTCATACCACTCCTAGCTTTGGTGCTGGGATCTTTATTTATAGCTTAAAAGTTTCTGTACTATGCTCTTTCACCAGGGAGAGAAAGAATCAAAGACTGTCCTGCCATCAGTCAGGCTTCCGTTTCCAAACAGTAAATCACAAAGGGAACTGAGAAAGAAACTAGAATAAGGAGAACACCCTGCTTCCTCCACCTACTTCTTGTGTAGAGCAAAAAAACAGATTGAAGTCCCTCCCCACTCCTGAGACCCTGCTCTGCCACAGGGATCTTTCTGTCAGTACACTGCATACTGTCCTGCTTTTCATCAGCCTTTTGCATCTTATCACAACCTTTGGTAGTGCCTGTATTGTTTCTGGTGTTGAAGCTTCAAGTCTAGAATACTTTGCTAAAAAACATTTCAAACCCTCATAGTCTTGAAACAAAAGTTAAAAAAACATGAACTTTTGAGAAATCAAATCTAGGAGACAACCTGCCTTTTTTAGTGCCCTCCAAATAATCCTTTTATAATCTTGTATTTTTTGGAAGGCTTGATCCATTACACTAGTGATTTGTCTCAGTTCACCACTCGCTGCTGTTAATCCCCCATCATTACAAAATTATAAAGTCCTCTAAACCCACAGGATTTGCCTAAAGAGAATCACATCAGTTTAAAAAAAAACTTTTGAACATTGACATTGTCTACCTTTTCAAACATAAAGTTTAAGTTTTCATTAAAACCTGAGGAAAATGCTAGCTGTATCCAGATATTCCAGAACTGGACTTTCAAGAAGAATATCACTAGTTGTGGTAAAAGCTTAAAATTTGAAACAGAAACAGTTTGGGAAATCAGAACTCACTTCTACCAACAACTGAGCAGAAGACTGAAATTAATCACTGCATGAGTTCAAACAGTAGTGATGTCACTTTCAGTTTTCATATTCTGTTTTCCATTATATATTTAGATGTTGAAATTTCTGTGGCAGAAGAAATCTCTTCCCAATATATTTGTAGCTATCTGGAATTTTCCTTGAGCTGCAGCAATAAAACAGCAGCAATATAAATCAAGTTAGCTAAATTCCACGTTCTATACAGCGTTAACATTGGTCCTACTCAGTAGACCTGACCCAAAATGACCTCATAAATTGAACTGAGCATGTATTTAATGAAAGTGACAAAAGAAAGTGACAAAGACAACAATCAGCTGCTTTTGTTTGCATTAGCTAAGTGGGTGAAACATTGCTGAGGCACTAAAGCCACAGCTATGTAAGGTGAGGAACATATGTCCCTTGGGAAAACAACTGGGCCCCTGAACTGGGTTCTGATGGATGCAATAAAATAGAAGTTAAAAGTATGTATCATTCAGATATGCAAAATACTATGAAGAGAACTCATGCAATAAGTACTGACTATAGCACAGGATATTAATCATAACACAGGGAGGTGGGAAGAGAAGAGAGTGAATGCAGTGGACTGGTAAGAACCTGCTGCCACTGAACTCAAATGACAAAAACCCACCCCTTGAGATTCAGTGGCTGATCAAGGTGTTAAATTAGCTGAGTGACAGATGAGTGAATCACTCACAATCTCAATTAGGCCCAGATTCTGGAGAACTGATTGGTAGGTCATTAGATTTAATGCCAGACAGCACAACTCTTGACTGTAACACCACTTGCTGGAGCAATTTGCTTTGGGCTCTAAACTCCATGAACTCCACGTTGCTACAGTGCCACACTAATGGTTCTCTAAATAGTTTCTACAAACACAACCATTTCTATTCTGTCAATACGTGCACATACTGTCGTACAGTGTTACACTGCTCAGCCACTAAACCTGGGTTGATAAGTAGGATCAGCCTAGGCAACACTTTTGGAATGTATCCTGCAGCTTCCAGGCTCTGATGAGCTGGTCAGCTCACAAATTCTCACAGTGGTCTGGTAACTCCCCTGAGAGCAGCTGTCTTGCAGCAAGTTCACAGAGAATCTATAAATCACCATTTTTGGTGTAACTGAGAGGTTTGCTTTGAAACTCTCCTTACTATCAGCCAGTGTAAAAGAAAACAAGGAAGAAGGCCTAGCATTACACAGACAAACTGAGGGGAGACAAAGCTAACCATTCCAAAAATTATATACATCAAATTGCCTTCTCTGCTTGGTTCCTCAAATGTCTTTCAGGGAGTGTCTTTTATACTGTATCACAGCTATAAGTAAATGTTGGGCAGTGTTCCCTTTCTTGTTTACTTCTAGCTCTCTCCAAAGGTTCCCCTTTCTCTATTAATTACACACATCGGCCATGTCTACAGCTTTGTGGTTCTCTTATTTAAGCTTACTAAATTAACTCCCCTGCACCTGCCACCCAACAGTTGTTCACTGCTGAAAACTCCTGCTTCAGCTCTGCTACTCTTACCCAAAACACCAGAAATTTAGTCTTTCAGCAAAGTTACATGCCTGAACCACAGTGGAGGTAACATGAGATCCCATGTCTGATTTGTGGCTGTGGAGGAAGCAAGCAAGAGGTGCATTTGCGATGTGGCCTGTGTAATTACAGGAGACACCACACTGTTAGGAGCCTTGCAGGGTATTGGGTGTGCATCTAAATCTGATGAAATATGTCATGAATTCAGGCCAGTTCACCATCCACCAAAAATGACAGAGATAACAGAAAGTACTTCTCATGAATACTGCAACCTGGGGATTCAGCAGCATCATTGAACTCTGCAGTTCAAATGGTTGGCTTTGCACATGTACCTTGGCTATTTAGAATGCTTTTTAAAATATAGTTTCTATTGTCAACTTCTTTAGGGCTTCATATATATTCTCAGAACAATGACACCATCTTAAAAATACAACTTTTTTTTTTTTTTTACATACTGTCTTCCTGTGTTAGTGGTGGATTCAAGCTATATGAGATAATGGCAAAGCCAACAGCAAATACTGGCTAAACACCTACAACCTCTATGAGACTGAAGAGTGTGTTAAGATGATCACTGGCCACTACATAAGGCGAATCAGTTTTTAAGTTAGAACTTCTGGATTATCTGGATGAGAAAAAAATAATGGACTGACCAGAAACAGATTTGGAGAGTATGTCATAGTAGTTCAATTACGATGGGCAATTAAAAGCTTTAAAAGGAAGTGTCTCTCAGTATCTATTTTAGACTTTCCTTTATCTTTTCCTGCTTCAGCATCAAACTTATTACGTCAAAGGGAATGAAAAGGGCCTATCCTGATTCCAATACATACATCAGAAACAGAAGAAAAATAATGTAAGAAACTTTCATGAAATTTTTCAATTCAGGCATATCAATTAAAGATTATTTTTAAAATCTCTTCTTGTCTTACATGTTTATCTATCATTAGTTACAGATTAAAAAGTACTGAGGCCAAAAAGGAAATAGAAAAGGAATAGAAAAAGGTTTGTATTCCCAGAGCAATCCTAGCAGAGAATAGACTCAGCTTCTAAATTGCATCTGCATATCAGGAAACTTAAATGTACCCCACCCCAGTGAGGTGAAACAGCCTGGTTAAGTGTAGAGCCTTTCCTTCAGTGCAGCTGCCCAGCTGCCAGAGACAGGGCTACAACCATTCCACAAGGCTCCCCTCAGCTCAGCAGCAGGCATTTGCTCCTTTGGGTTTGGGTCTGATCACCCGCTCTTCATCTCTGGGCTGATATTGTTCAGGCACTGAAGTAACTTGATGGTAATAGTGGAAACCAGTGTTATTCAGGAAATAGGCAGCACTTCATCACTGCAAACCACTGAGCCTGTATTATCTGCCTGATTTCCTCAGTGGCTGGAACGGGATCTTTTGGCTCTTCAAGTGGGAATCCTGTGCTATAAAGCAGTTCATTTATCTAGAGTGTCCTGTGAAGACAATTTTACCAAAGTGTGGGCTTACAGCCTGGCACTACTGTGGGTTTCAGTAGAAATAACATTTCAGTTATAGCATTAAGCTCTATAAAAGGCAAATGTATGCTTCAAATATAATTGAGAAGAGAACTTTATTGTAAAACCTAGATCTTTGTGGAAACTGCTTAAGATTTCACAGGGAAAGCTGAGCCTGAGCACTTGACTATGTGTCCTTTTAAAATAAACCCACCAGGTAAGTCTCCTTAAGCTTTGGAACTTAGCCACCTCGTCTGATTTCCTGGTACTTGTTCATACAAGTTTTGCCCTGTGAGCACACCTTTGATTAGCTGTGACATGGCACCTTCCCTTTCAAATGAATCTTATTTTGAAACTTCTTTGTTTTAAAAATCCATCTAGATTTCCTCCTTCAAGAGCTTTGGGACACAATTTTTTCCTCACTTGTCCTATTAGTTAAGTCTATTTTCTTCCATTTAAAAAAATTAATATTGGGTCTTGAATGGCCGGGAATATCCCCATATAATAAGGAAAATATGTTTTACTTGGAAATGCTGAGTCATTCTCAACTCCCAGTTTGTACTGGGAAGAGAATGGGGGAGTGTATTTTTAGAACTGCATCACAGAGCATGAGTGGCAATCCAAAAAAAAGAAATTACTCTCTCTTCATACCTATGTAAGTGTAACATGTAGGAAATTTCAGTTCTCAAGAAAGCAGAAAAAACCCTTTGCGTTTCCAAGCTCTCTTTTGCACTCTCAGCACCCATTTTAAATAGTGTCTCTCTGCTCCAGCCCAGAGATGTGGCACGAATTCTGAATCTACTCCCTTTCTGGTAAAAATACCCCCTTCATTTTGTTGCAATCAACAGCTGGCTTGTGATTTGTCTCTATTCCTTTTGAACATATTTTTGCTCTAGGTTACAATTCCTTGCTTCAACACAAAAAAGCTACAGTCATATACCTTGGTTCCTTTATATGCCTGGGGTTTTTTAAATCCTTGTTTTAAATTATGATTTTTTAAGTATCATTCGTGAAGCCACATGTCATGTGGCCTTAGCATAACAAAATTCCCCAGAGGTGTGCTGCTGACTTTCTGTGCACACACACATTCGGTGAGCCTATGCTGGATGCTCATTTGAGGCACTCTTCACCCTTAGCAAACCAGACGTTTAAGATTCAGCATAAAGATATCTTAACTTGTTTTACATAGCATTTGTGCCAATTAAACGTGGCATTAGCTGACTTGCTTTAGCTGTGGTTAAACGTGTCCGGGAAACTTGGTTACTGTGCTGCAAACCTGGATTTTTGTATTAAGAAGCGTGTTACACGTGGTTGGCACTGTTCAACAGAAGTTACCTGGGAGCCTGCTCTGTCAGAAATTGTGTTAATCTACAGAAGGATGGTGCTGTGCAGCCTGTACTCCCTGTTCAGTGATGTTTTCAGGCATCGGGCGTGAAGCAATCGGTAAATCTCCTTCAATGAAGTACCTGGGAATGCCAGCCAGCAGCCAGGCACTGCGTTAGGGGGGTTAAATTCACTCTATGCAGAGTCTCTCTCATCTCCCAAACTTTACATTTAGAGGTCAAAAAAAAAACATTGGCAGCCACCGGGTCGGGGCCGTCTCCACAGAGGTGTCGCTAACGCCGCCGTGGGCCGAGGAATGTGGACAAGCACAGGATTATTCCTGCGGCGGTGGTAACTGCCCTGGGATGAAAGGACCCGCGTGTTCACGCGGCTTCCCCCGGGCGGGAGGGACTGTCCCCGGCTCAGGGATTTCGTGGCCGGGGGGTGGGCTGGTGGCAGCCGCTCCCCGGCTCCTTCCCCGCCGCCTCCTCCCGCCCGGCCCCGCCCGCGCGGCCCTCCGCGCTGCCGGCCCACGGCGGCGTGA
>JANPWX010000602.1:827037-933175 GCA_024734555.1 Trochalopteron elliotii | reverse complement strand
AGGGAATCTCAATGCTGAAATCTGTGCAAGATATGTTGAAGAGCTTAACTTGAAATACTGAACTGAAGGGGAAAAGCTTTTTTTCTTTCCACACTTTGTTCCCTTTATAAAGAAAGAAATGTCAGTCTGTGGTAGGGTCATCAAAAATGTAGTTATTTTCTCATGCAAGAAATGAATACATTTTGAGTTTAGGTTGTAGAGCAGAACAGCTTTATATCACTTTGCATTGTGTTGTGTGTGTTTAAAAAACAGTGTTGTAGCAGATAAACTTTCTATCTGTACTTGCTCTGTTTCAGCAACACCTTGGCAATGTTTTTGTAGTATTTTTTTCAAAATCAGAAAAGTTTGCTGGATAAAAGTGCTGGGACAGAGAAAAGGAGTATCTTGGAAGAGGGAGAGAGGGTGGAAAGCAGACAGTGGTGTTTCATTTATGTGCACATTTGAAAATTTCCTCCTTTATTTGTTGAAAAGTAGTTCTGGTTGTTTCTCTGTATTTTAGTTTTGAAAATTAATTTTAATAATAAATGTAAGTTTGCTCTAAAATTTTACTTCTAAAAATTCAATAATAAATTAAATTTACCTTTTTCCTTGAGGTGGCATTATGTGACTTCAATAAGAGATACCTACAAATAAATATCATTGACACAAATTTGCTAATTAATAGATTTTTGAGTTTCCTTTTCATTGTTGCCTTTTCCAAAACCTTCCCATGCCACTTTCTCATGAATACATGCAAACTCCAGAAATATATTCAGTTAGGAATTCATATTATAGCTCTCTGGAAGGACAGGAACTAAATTTGAAGGCCTGTGAGTTTTTACTATCAAAGGTGCCTCTAATACAAAGTTGATGTTCATTTTTGAACTTGCAAAGATACAGTGAGAGACAATGTATCTTTTACTAACTTACAGTTGGCTTTCTGCTGTAACTAGTGTTAAGAACATTCACCTGTGGTCTTCAGAGATGCTGGTTAATTCTCCTGTGTTTTCATAGATTGCTTCAAACTATACTTGCTAAAATACTTTCACCTTTCAGTGGTGTAAGTGTTTGCCAATTCTAAGTTCAAAAGTATCAGTCATAAAGAAAATTGTTACTTGTTTATGTAAACAACTAATGAAAACTCTTCAATTAGTTAAAAATTCTTTTCTCAACCTGCTGATAGCTTTCCTTTGGTTGTCTGACAAAATAACACAGCTATTATTAAACAAAGATAAGATAATGAATTTTTCAGGCAGGTAGTGAAAAAAGCAGTTTCTGATTTTGGTCATTTTTAGCTATGACAGAGGTATTTTAGAAGTGGAAGTTGTAATTTGATGTCCTTTAAATAAGCTGTGAACTTTTTATGAAGTTCTGTGTTGATAAGATCATAATTATGGTTGTCATTAACTGTGCCCTTAGGTCAGTCAGGCACTAAGTTTGCGTCTGACTTTGAGCATAGAAATAATTTGGTGAATCTTCTTCAGTCCTTTCATTTAAACGTGTATTCTGATGAAGCACTGTTGACAGTTTCAAAAGTAAGGCCTTAAAAGCTGTTTCAAGTTATTATAGTCTCAAGGTTAAATCCTTTGTTTAGCATTTAGGTCGAGCTAACAGGATCATGTGTGGGGAGGAAGCTACTACTGCTACTCCAAGCATTATTTCACCCTTTCAACTTCTGTAGTCTTCTGAAAAGCAGTGACAGATAGATACACATTTTGTCCCCCTTCATTTGAAATACCAAACTGAAATACCCCCCTGTTTCTTTGTGTTCTCCAAGCAAACTGTCAACAGGTCAAGAGCAAAGTGGGTCTGACTTGTGGGGTTTGTTTGGGGTTTTTTTGCTTGGGTTTGGCTCTATTTTTTTGTTTCTTCTAGAGATCATGTTTCCATCCGCCTAAACATGGACAGATTGTAGCACACAAATAAAGTATAAACAAAGGAAGCAGGTGGGGTTTTTGGTCTTGCTAGTTTAATCCAAGTGAGTTTTGTTGTGTCATAGGTTACCATGTAACATTGAGGCTGCAGGAGTTTTACAATTTCTTTGGAGAAAGCAGAGAATTAAACCTTAGTTAGCCCCTTCGTGTCTGTAGATTTGAAAGCTGGGTGTAACTGTGATGATGTTGGACTCAGCTCTATCTGTTTGGTTCCTCTTACTGGTGCTATTTAAGCGATTGTTTTCATCACCTCACAATTTCAGTGGCTGTTCAGTAGCAAAAGGACGCCGAGAATCCCTTAGTTCACCTTTGTGATTGCAGTGGTAACAGCCCTTGCTGTTTTTTGTTCATGAAGTGAGGGACTGTGTCTTCAGTAGGAGCCCAGAGCCTGTGTCACTGTACCTGGTGATAGAGCAAACCTTGTGTGAACTGAACTTCTGCAGTCTGGGGATTACATGTTACTTAGCTTCTCAGAAACACTGCTCTTCCCATGCCCCCTCTATTGCCACCAAAAAAAAAAAAAAAAAAGGGAAAGGTTTGCAGTCTGATATTAATGAATCATTACACTTCAGGTTTATGAAATGGGTGTGTATAGCTTCTTAAGTTAAAATTTTACTTCAGTGAACAGCTTTTATATGAACTAGAGTTATTTGTAAAAAACATGCAGTGATTCATCCTAATCTGGAGGAAAAAGTAACAGCATTTTAACATCGTATTCAGGTCAGTTCAAGTAACATTAGCACCTCACATGGCTAAAATACCATGTAGTTACTACAGCTGTTTTTTTCTGTCGAACCTCAGTATTTTTACACCTACTTAGCATTATACATGTACCAGAATATGTTTGCCATATATTTGAATACTGTTTATTCCTTTGGTTTAAGTTACTTTGAATATGTTTTAACCAAAACATTCTAACTTTATTCCAACAGTATAAGGGAATAACAGTTTATATGTTTATGGCATTTTAGTATTTCCTCTTCACGTATTATTTCACTACTTTGATACTTGGGAAAGGAATAAAACAAAAATTCTGTTCACAAACATAGTTAATGGAACATCTTTTAGGTAGTCCAGTTACTCTTTGCCAAGGAAATTTTCTTATGCTCTGTGGTTTTTTTTTTTCTTCGAATTTAGTTGTTACCTGCTGTGATAAATTTGGTTCTAGATTTCATGAAATCATTATGCACCCAACAATTCTGATTTAGAGTACCACACTTGTGAAATCTCAAGTACTTGAGATTGATTTAATTTCCTAAATATTCTGTAGTTTTTATACTGTTGCCAAGTAATGCATCTACTCTTGACTGAAAATACTTGAAAATTTTAACTTCGGCAGTTTTAAAATTTTAAAAATACATAAACACAGCACCCAGGTCCCACCCAACAGGAAGTAATAAGCAGGCTTAATCAGTCACAAGAGGAGGCAATTTGGGTTGTTATAGTAGAAAAACAAACAGTGTCATTTAGGGTTATGTAGTGTTATTGCAGCTGCAACGGTGTATGGATGACAAAAACTCTGCAGAGAAAATCAGAATCTTTGATCAAAATGTCTCTCTTTTTCCCACTTGTATACTGAGAAATTGCACTCAAATCTTTATTGAGAGATTACACATCTTTGAAGTACTAGAAGGAATGTGAAAAATACAACTTCCTTATGCCACTTTTGCGGAAACTGAGTATTGTTTCATTAAAACACCTCCCTAAACCCCAGGTATTGAAGTCATAGTTGGGAGAAAAAATAGTAGTCAACATTTTGACATTTAAAGGCAAATTTCAAATCTATTTCATTGCTGAGTTAAAATCCCTTCAAAATAACATAGTTGATGGGGCTTTGCGTCAACATGACTGAGTTAACAATTGCTTCTTGTGTTTTTGAACATGTTTTTCTTTCCTATTTGTCCTAAAGACACCTATGCCAATATTGTGAGTGAAAGTATGCATGATGTTCCCTTAATATTTGAGTTCTGTTTACTTTGTATGTTACAGAATATGTTAGCTGTTTACCAACTCTTACTTTGAATTAAAAGTTCTGTGCTCTGGAGCTGTACTTCTGGCACTCTGGGCGGGATAACTGGGTTCCAAGGGAAATGAAGTGCTGGTTGAAGTCAAGAGGTGAAAAAGCTGTGTGTTGAAAGGGGTGGGCAGCATCCTGACTTTGAAGGGACTGCAGTGATGAAGGGTTGAGACTGAGCAGCTTGGATTGGTATCTCTGCTCTGTCAGAGCAGATTGTGCTCTGGCCTCCAGCCAGAATCATCTCAGCAGCTCTGTCCTGCTGCCAGCCCTGACCCAGCAACTCAAAGAGACTATTGCACAATACCTTTTCCCCTCATCTCTGTTTGGGAAATGCAAATCTGTGAAACAATTGTCCCTATACAGATACAGATTATGTTTTGCAAAGGGTGGAAGACTGAGGCTCGAGGATGGATAGTTGCCACCTAAAGTTAAGGAAGCAACAGCAGGTAAAACACATTGTCCTGTCTGCACAGTATAGCACTTATTGCATCTACCTCCGTTCTTCATAGCTGCTGCAGGAATTTTGAAAATTTGGTGCTGTTCCTAAAAATATAGTTCTCTTTATAGCATTCTTTTTATTAAGCAGGCTAAAAACACAACTTAAATTCAGCAGACTTGAATTCAGCCATGCTGAATTTAATTACTTTGATTCAGTGTCCTGTTAAATAAGTTTATTTTTAACAGGTGAAAAGCCAAATTAAAGAGAAAAAGCCCTCTGCTAGAAAGCTTTCAGGAAGAATTGTTCTTTCAGTTTATCAAGTCAGTTGAATTATAGTATTTGAGTTTCCCGTTGAGAGGCTTGCTTTCTGAATCCCAGCATTGAAAGGTGTGAACAGGTTGATGTGAAACATCTCATGAAGTAAGAGACGGTTTAAATAAATTTCCTCATGGAAGAACATCCATCACACTAATTCCAGTTCTCAAGTGCAATGAACTGGGTGATAAAGATCATGATTGTCTGTAGAAAGGTGGTAGGGAGAAGTCCCGTTCCAAGTTTGTTGGGATTGGATTGGATACTGGTGTCAGAGAGCAAGGATTTACCTCCTGCTTAAAGTTTAGGCTGGAAAGTTGAAGAGAAGTAAAGGGAAGGATCTGCACCCATGAAAAAATCAGGGGTGGGGCTGAAAACAGTTGGGTAGGGAAATTTATCTTGCCTTTTAAAAGGTAAACAGACACAGTAGATGTGGGAGAATAACAGAGAAGAGCTCTGAAATCAAATTATTGAGATAAGGAGAAATGAGAATTCTTGTTCGTGGATTACAGCATTCCTACATTAATTATATTGTTTTCATTTTAAGTGGCTGCTCCTTTTGAAGCTTTAGAACAAATATTCAGAATACAATCAATCAAGTCATGTTCTTCCAGCTGTGCCACTTGTACCTTGTATTATTTGGTTATTAAGGAAGAGCAATAGTGCAAAGTACCTGCCATTAGATTTGCTTGGTTGTTTGGTGCAACACAGTCGTCTCCTGGATGTGTATACATGGCTTCCTAGGTTTTTCTCTTTCTCTCCCGATTT
Organism: Trochalopteron elliotii; assembly: GCA_024734555.1. Taxonomy (NCBI): domain Eukaryota; kingdom Metazoa; phylum Chordata; class Aves; order Passeriformes; family Leiothrichidae; genus Trochalopteron; species Trochalopteron elliotii. The sequence goes on along the minus strand of JANPWX010000602.1, from coordinate 927,726 downwards.
AAACCTGTTTCACAATGGCAGTTGACCTGCTGTGAGGAGAAAGGAATACGTATGCATATGCACACACATCACACACCTACTCTCAGAAGGTACAGTTGCATGGGTTTGGGCATGTTTAACTGGATTTTATGTTTTCCTGTTGCACTAGGAGCTAAGTGAAGTTTCTTTGAATTCACTTTGAATTTTCACACTTATAAATACTGTGAATTGAAATGTCTAGCTTCCTGTGCCCCATTATCTGAAAAACTTCAGACAATCTCCAGGGTGGAGACTGCTGTGGTTGATTGTGGTCTGCAGGTGTTGGGGTATATTTTTATTGCAGATTTTAGTTTGCAGTACAATTTGTGGGAATTGGAGCTTAGGCAGGAAGCAGGCATCTATAATAACATAAACTTCCACGAAACAATTTTAATCTGGTCATTTTCAAATGAGGGAGGTGGCAATCTCTTGACCTACAATACAGCTCATGTAATGAGAGAATGAACAAAGCTACTCGAGGTATGCTAATCTTACCACCTGATGCAAATGGGAAAGGTGCTTAGAAACTGGAGCAGTAAGGGAAGAGGCCAATTAAAGGTCACACAGTTACTGCTAAAGTCTGTTTTTCTATGTCTTTTTGGGGTGTTAATCGTGTTACTGACTCTGTGGTTTTGCATCAGTTTTCATGTAGGACGAAGTGTAGGGATTTGTTAACTTAATAAATTCTAAGGAAACAAATTGTTATTTGTAGGGCTCCCAGAACATTTTTGTTATCTGTTTGGCTTTGGAGAAGGCAAACAGTGAAACTGAGTGTTTTCAGTCATTTAGAAGCGTTATTTTAAACAGCTGGGTTAATCTTTGTCTAGGCCCTGATAAGGCAATTAAGTGTGAGTTTGCATACTCAAAGGTGTATGTTTGCACATCTGAATTATAATCTGTTTATAATAAACTGGCTTAACATTCATGCCAGAGAGAATGTCTTTAACCTCTCCCCCAAGCACTGCAGCTGACCTGAACACAAAAGATCTCGAGTAAGAGGCATCTGCACTTACGATGCAAGAGAGATTGTGTTTAATACCTGGTTAGACATTCATTAGTACCTACCTACAGCTGACTGGGTGGTATGTGGGTAGTTATCTTGCTGCTTCCAAGTGTAATGTTCATGGAATAATGGAGTAGTTTGGGTTGAAAGGGACCTCAAAGATCATCTAGTCCCAACCTCCCCACATACTCTGGGTGGAGACACCTTCCACTACTGTAAGTTTTCCAAATTGCTCTAAGGCCCATCCAACCTGACCTTGAACACTTCCAGGCATAGGGTAGCCACAGCTTCTCTGGGCAACCCATTCCAGCACCTTGCCACCCTCACAGTGAAGGATTTCTTCCTTATATCTGATCTAAACTTGTCAGTTTACAGTCATCACCCCTCATCCTGTTCCTGCACATCCTTGTGAAAAGTCCCTCTCCAGCTTTCTTGGAGGCCCTCTTCAGGTGCTGGAAGGTGCTTTAAGGTTTCCCTGCAGCCTTTTCTTCTCCAGGCTGAACAGCCCCAGCTTTCCTACCCTGTCTGCAGGAGAAGTGCACCAGCCCTCTGAGCGTCTTTGTGGCCTCCTCTGGACTTAACCCAGCAGGTTCATGGGCTCCTTGTGCTGAGGAGCCCAGAGCTGAATGTAGCACTGCAGGGGGAATGTCTTTAAAGGCTGCTGTTTTGGTGTCGTGACATTGTTCACTGTATCAGCCAAAAAGCCAGAAATTGCTGTTTTCAGAAGGTGAAACTGAAGGACCGACTCAGATGGATGTAGGGGTTTTTGTTCTATATAGGTTCTAATTTTTACATCAAAATAGTTTGAATGAAAGGTTTTCAGGAGTAATGAGTAATGCCTCTGCGCTGTTCTTCCACTTTATTGGAAAGTCATGTATGGTAGAAGTGTAGATGTGACCAGGAGTGTGGCAGGTGTGAGGGCACTACCTTTTGCCCCCAGAGTTCAGCTGGAGGGAGAGGGGTGCAGTCTGAGGGACTAAAATAAGGCAAAGAAAATAGAACCTCCTATTACATTTATCCTGTGCCTTACAGAAGAAGCTGTGAGAAAGTTGGAAAGTTTGGCAAAGTGTACATTGAGCAAACAGGCAAGTGGGCAGATGCCATTCATGTTAGCTCCTCAGAATATTTTATTCTTCTGAACAAGCATGTTTACCATGTCACCTGGAAATTTCAGGATTGTGGAATAAAATTTTGCATATGTGACTCATGAAATTGTAAGTGTTTAAATATGAGACATCACTAAACAAGACTTTTAGGACTAGTTTTTATTCTACTTATGCAGAAGAAATCTGGCTTTTGCACTCACAGTTATTTAATCAGGGTGTAACAAGAGAGTGGGTATTTTCTCACACTTTGTAAAAAAAAAGCTGCTGTTGAGGTCTTCAGGTTGTTTTCTGTAGTTTCTAACCTTTCAGTAAGAAGTGCTTGACAAAAAATGTTACAAGTTATTTCAGTGATTTAAGTAACTTGTCAGTTGGTGATAATGTTATTTATATTTTTTCTATGGAACAGGAGTCAAATAGAAACATCTTAGTAACTTTTGTTGTGTCCCAAAAGTTTTATCATGCCTTTGTATGTTGACTTTTTCCATAAAGATTAATAATAACAATGGCAAATGGTTGATGAAAATAATGCTCTATGGAATGTGCCTGTGAGATAATGTGATTGACTGGTGATTTTTAACTTGCTGAAATCCTGTTGTATTAGGTGATGAAGTACAGCATTGGTGACATTGCTTGTTATATCTGTTATTAATTTTTGGCTGAAATCTTATGACCAGTTATTTGATATTTGCACAAATACTACAAATAAATATTTCCCAGTAAATATTTCTAAAATTGATTTACAGTCGGGGGTACTTTCATTTTCTAGGTTAAAAACTAGCTGTATCCACGTGTTTGTGTGGATGTTTATCTTTTTTAAAAGATGTCTATCTTTTTCATTGAAGTCATCTGTATATTAAGTGTCTCCTGTTTCTTTGTTTTATTTTTATTTATGTTTTCTACTTTGTGGGGATTGGGTGACTGTGTTGTCTTTGGAGATTGTCAACAAGCAGAATTGAGCCTCCATCAAGGTGGAGTACCCAATTATTCCCATTTTCCTTTCAATAATTGCCTTTCTAGTTCCTGTAGAAGGTACTTGGTGACTGAGGGTTTTTTAATGGTGTACTGATCTCTTGCACCTCTCTGTGATAGTGCAGTAGGTTTTCACAGTTCTCTTTGCTGGAAAACATCGCTCAGGTTCACTGTGGTGGAATAGGAGGGCCAGTGACCTGTTTCTGTCTTCTATTAGTTATTAACCTTATTTAGTGTCTGTTGGATGCAGACATGAGTCTCTCACAATAGTCCTGCTGTTATTTTCAGATGCTCCCTTGGAGAGCCTTGTTTAGTGAGCTCAGCACAGGTGAAACTGGAGTTCTTTTAGTAACATCTACATGAAAGGAAATAACACTAATACTAATACCTTCTAATAGACCTAATAAATTCCTCAGAAAATTCACAGGTTCTGCTACTGGCCCACCACTGGTCGCAGTAAAACCAAGCCAAGCTAAACTTTTCCAGTGTCCAGCACTTCCATGTAGACCTGTGAGAAAGAGTTATGATGGATGCTGTGCATCCATAATTGTCATTTTCAGCACAGAGTTGTTGTGTGTGCTAAGCAGTTGTGGACCTCTGGAAATAAAGGTGGCCAAAATTAGCCAATAATTGATTCCTGGTTTTATTTAATTTATTGTTTTTATACTGTCTGTTTTGTTCTTGGGCATGTTTATTTGCATTTAGTAACGCTTCATAAGTAATCTGTTAGGGTTCCTTCATGAATGCTCATGATGTTCTTTTTATTGTATACAAATTAAAGAGTTCTGCTATTTCTATGGTAATGATTTTGCCTAAAGTCTAATGGCAGAATAATCAGAACAAAGATGTAAACAATCACTGATTTTAAGAAATTTTGACTTCTGGACTGTAATTTTTAATTTCTTGGAAATGGGCAATGGAAAATCCTGGCTGTAGCCTATCTTGTCCTTACATTACCCCTTCCAAATACTGAGGAATTTTAGAAGTATTTTAGAAATCATTAATGTTATGAGTAAAATTAAAAGTGTCAGAGATCGGGCTTTTAACTCTGAACGTTTTCCAGGCTTCCCTATTGCTCTACATTGGAAAAAAAAAAGGGAGTTCTAATTGTGTTTCTGTGTTTCAGGACTTGAAATGGCAGCAGAAGATTCCTATATTATGGGAGTATCTGATCCCCAAGTAAGTGAATTTCTGTATTTGCAGTATCCCTGTATCCTCTCCTAGCTGTCTGTTTAGGCCTTCTCTCATATTGTCCTGTCATTTCCTAGACTTAATATGGACATAGAAAATCATTCTGCATTGGCAGAAATCAGGGCTTTTTTCCCTAAGCTGGTTTTTGTGTGACCTGTAAAATGCCTTGCCACTGGTTAAATGGCTGAAATGAGAAGGAAAGCTAGGACTGCTGAATGAAATAGTTGAAAAAAAAAATTTTTTTTATGCCCTGCATGCCTGTGACACTTGCTCTGATGTTTATTCTGTGGTGGACATTGGAGTCTTTCCGAAAAATAAAGCCCCTTATGTCCCAAAAGGCCCTTCTGTGCAAATTTTTGTGATGTTTGCATTGAAAGTGATGACTAGAATGTTCCTTCACTCACACAGATCCACAGGTCTAGCTCTTAAGGTCTTCTTAGATCATTTCATAAGTTATTTGAGCTGTGAGAATGTTGCTTAGGTGAAAAGTTTAAGTGAAGAACAGATCCTTTCTACTCACCTTAATTTTCGTAAAGCAGCTATTTTCTCCTTTATGCTTGCTCCACTTTGGAAGAAGATAGATTTATACCTGACAACAATTACAGTAAGTTAAGGCATGTCAGTGTTTAAAAAAAATAAACTTAAACTTTAACCTAGATGTACTGTTTTCTTGCATCAGAGCTTGTAAATATATTTACATAAGGCATGTAGCCTGGTGGGGTTTAATCAGAGAAGTGGAAATAAAACTCACAGGTTCTTAGCAAGGCCTTGGGCAAGACATCTAGGGTCAGATTTTCAGAATTTACTGTATAAGCTCTTTAGAATTTATAGTTGTTAGTGCATGTAAGCAAAATGGGTGTTGAGAAACTGTGCTGAGGTTGATGTGGTCTCATGATTCTGGTGAAACCTGGGTCGGTGCTGTCAGCTGTGCTTGCACTGCTGTTGCCAGCAAAAATAAAGTAGCTACAAAATGTTTATGTAATTCAACAAGGTGCTTGCAGTCTCAATGTTTGCAGAGAACTTTGAAGTTCTTTGCTGATAGATGTTTTATGCAACTATGTATAAATGTAATAATGAAGAGTATTTTCTTTCACTATAGATGTTTGCGGTGGATCAGTTCATGGGAATGAATGCTTTATTTAATAGTACAAATTACATCACTTCAGACTTACCACTACGAACAGGTAGGAACTCTTACTATTTGGTGGTGCTATTGTCCTGCTGATTCTTTCTGTTTGTTTTCTTTTGAGAAGTTCCTTTCAGAGCCTTTTTTTGTTTACCAACTTGAATGTCACAATAGTAGATTGCAAAGCTGTCAACAAGATTTTTTTATGACATCTTTCTGCATCTTTCTTCCCCTCATGAAATTTTCAGCAGTGAGGCAAATGGGATTTTCTTGTGGCTGGTACAGAAACTGAAAGTTTCAGCAGTTTCCCAGGTGAAACCAGGACAATGACCAAAGAGCTTTGAGCGACCCAATTTTATAAATTACTCTGTTGAGGCTTTTTTTCTGAATTTGAGCCTTTAGTGAATTACATGTTTCTATTGCCAGTTTGCAGACTGCCACATGTTCTTCTTTTCCTTTTTTTTTTGTAGTAGTTCTTAAGGTACTTGTTTTTCAGTAATAAAATGCAGAGAATATTAACTTCCTGTACCATTCAAATGTGTTTTTCCTTCTCGATGACTTCTCTGTTTCCTGTGAAGTGGCAGTGTGGTATTAGAAGAACCTGGCAATTTCCTGAACAATACCACTTGTTTGAAAGCTCAGACAAAGTTTACAACAAACCACTGAAAATAAGCAAATAGTATTCTGCAAAGGTCTGATAAGCAGTTCTTACAGTTTGCTTCCAGAGCAGTGAGAACAAATACAGGTCTTTTAAAGCTCAGTCAGTATCAGCTGCTTGATCAACCTTGGTCTGGTTTTGCTTATTAAAGTTCTTTATAAATATTACTTCTTGCATGAATTTGGAAAACTCTTTTCTCCTGCTTAGTCTATTAGAACAGCTGATACAAAAAGAAGAAGGAAATAAAATTTTATTTAAACTTAGGAATTTTTTCTCAAAGTACAGCTCCGATATGGCCATTCAAGTCTTTTACCATGACAGCTTTCTCTTGTCATCTGTTTGACTCTGTTGTTTCAGGATGTAACTGGTATCTTGTGTATTGCAAATTACTTTCTTTGGTTGAAAGTGCAAACCACTTCTGATTGCAATATTTGATACATTTCACAGCAGTGAAGGTGTTAAGGGTAAAATGAAATAAGCATTTAACGTCCTTCATATGTAAAGTTCCACCCTAAAGTAGCAATAAATGCTACTTATAGAATAAAAATTAAAGCAGGCTTACTTTTTTAGTGTATCCTTGTTTTCTTAAAAGAGTAGTGGCAAGAAAGGATCAAAAAACACATGGTGCATATAATTTTGTTTCAAGATAAAATGTTCTCATGAGCAAAGCTCTTGACAAATATGGAAAAACATCCAGCAAATTAATGTTGCAATCATTTGTTTATTTTTATTAAGGCAGATAAAATTATTTCGTAATATTCATCTTAATATTAAAGGGCTTGTGCATTGTAGACCAAGGGTTTTTTTCTCCCAGTTTCTGTTGAACGAGTAAGGTTATTGAAAGTTCCCTGTAATGAGCTCTTTTAAGCTTACTCTGTATTCTTCCTGCCAGACTCATTCCATACAAATTTTTCTGATATATAAAACTAATTTTCAGATAACTATGTCTCATCTAAAGTAGAAAACAGCTGTTTTCAAAACCATGTCAGGGAGTCTAGGAGTCACTGAGTTCTGCAGCAACAGAAAACTCTTATTGGGCTAAGTCTAGCTCTGTCCTTAATTTGCAAAATTGCTTCAAAAAAGGCCTTTTTTTAATAAGTGCCACTGCTCTTGTCTACTGCTGCACTATAGGTTGAAAGTTCCTTGTGCACAAAATGGGATTTAATGAAGGATCATGGATTTCAGGTTGTCGCAAACAAAAAGTCAGTCAAAAAGTTTCAGAAAAAGTTGGTTATTTCAGCAGCATCTGATGATGCCACAGTTGGTTTGTTCCTTGAACAGTATCCCAGTAATGCTTCCTTCCTCCCCTTCTTGAAAATATTCTGTGTCGTTTACTATGGCCTGGTATAATAATTTTTATATTCTACTTCAGTGTTTTTCAAGCAGGGACTAATGATTTTTTCTACTCAGCAAAGTCAGTTTAAAAAGTCATGTGGGATTTTCCAGCAGTACTTCCAGCTTAGATATGGAGAGAGTGAAATAAAAGGATTTTTCTCCAGGACATGTGATTAAGGCAGAAAGAACCAAAGATATTAATTGTTCCTCATGATCTGGCTGTGGTGCACGTATCTCTCAGTCTGTGCATCCATAAATGCACAGTGTCAGACCTATTACATTGGCAGACAGGTTTAATGTATAACTGTGGATTGCCATGTTGTGCCAGCGTGGCTGAATCAACAAGTAGCTGGGGAATTTGGGGACTTTCTGGTGATGGATGTTCTGCTGTTACATTAATATTTACAGTAATAGTAAAAAACCTTTGAGATGTTGGGACATGGATTTTCTCAACATCATTGTCGGTGCTCAAGTGTCTTTACATGCTTCTTTTTCTCCCTCATATGTCTGTTTTAAATAAAAAAAATAGGCTTTTTTGTTACTTTGGCTCTAAAGCTGTAGTAGTTACATGGTTGAAGTTTTACCAGCAGAAAAGGCAGTACCTCATGAAGTCAAGCTCTTCTTTGGCTTGCTGGGAAGTATCCTGCCTTTGATTAGCTAGGTTAGGTACTGATCCTTAGTGGCGTTAGGGATGGATGGAGCATTATCCACAGCATGTATTTAGGCAGAGTAAAACCAGGTGCACATCAGTGGGGCATCCACTGTGTAGTGCAGAAACAAAGGGATGCCTTACATTGGAGAGGAAATGGGCAGAGCTCTGAGCTAAGCAGTTTGTAATTTTGGATGTTTTGTACTCCCTCATGATGATCCAAGGCCATCTACAACCATGGAACGTGCCCCAGTTAGAGGTGGGTTTGGGAGCTGTGTAGTTGTTTTGGGTTCAGGAGGCTCTGGTCTAACTAGCTCTTGGTATTTAGGTGGTGTGTTTTTAAAACTTTGAAGTCGAAGCAGAGCCATCAGGAGCTGAACAGTGTTGCCTGGAGGCTGCTAAAATTAATTTTCTGCTGTTTCTTTAACCTCCTCCTTCCAACTCTGTGTGACACTTGCTGTGAAAAATGAGAAGTTTATAGAGGGAAAAAGAAGGCACTTAAATATAGTTTTTCGTATTTTTTCAGGGGGAGAGATAATGTTAGAGGTTCAAGGAAACAGGACCACCACCAAAAGTGAGATGAGTGTTCATTTTCCCTGTTCCACAGTAGTGGCCCTAATCCTCAGGAAGCTGGGCAGACTTGCATACAGTTTCTGGTGTTCTTTCTAGATCTTCTGTCCAAAGTCTTACGTGCCATTTGGTTTAATCATCATGCTTTGAACACTGAAGAGCAGGGCTTCAAGGGAGTATTCCTGTGCAGGGGAATTCCTGAGGGGTAGGACATGCAAATGCTGCAACAGGCCTTCAGGAAGGGTAAGGCACTAGGTGTCCAGTCTGAGCTTTTAGCAGCGAAGTACCACTGCCAGGATGGACACAAGAGAGTTGATGTGGGATTTAACAATCAAAACCCACAGGCTACGAGCGTTTCCATCCAGGTCCGCAGAGCAAAACAGCAATTACAAGGGTGAGATGACTGTTCTGGGAGGCCCACCAACAGAGAGCTTGTGAGGGAGGAGACTTGTCCACGGGCTGTTGCAGGTTAAATTGAATGGTTTTAGGTACTTGGAAAGCTGTTGGATACAGGACCCCACTAGTCCAACAGAGTTGCCAGGCTTGCAGAGATAGCCCACCAACCTCTGAGACCCATTTTTCCTTGACTTTGTTATGGTGGGAAGAGGGAATCAAGGGGGAGTCTAAGAGGGGTGCTCCTTTGCAAGTGTGTGTGTGTGTGTGTGTGTGTGTGTAGGGTGAGGCCTGTCAAAAGGAAGAAAGAATGCATGTGGTGGGAGTGTCAAGGGGCAGGAGGGCCTCTGACTCAGGCAGGAAGGAAAATGAAGAAACTTGGCAGTTGAAGAAAGCGTGGGGAAGTGGGACTGTGACTCAGACTGGAGTGGGATGCGAGTTGGTCTGTGGCAACTGAGGCGAGAAGGCAGAAAAAGAAGCCCTGAAGCATGGCCAGGATGTGGCAGCCTGCACCGGCCTGGAGGGCTGCATGTTGTAGTTGCAGCTCTTGGCCTCCCAGCTGCAGCAGCGCCAGGCAAAGCACGAGGAGTGCTCCTGTCAAAACTTGGCTCTTGGCAGCCATGAGAGCCATGCCTGTGTAGAGGCAGCTCCATGACTGTGTCCTTCAGCCTCTCTGTAGGGCAAAAGTAAAACATAAGCTATGCATTAAGTGCTTCTTGTGGCTGTTCAGCATTTAAAAAGGGGTTGCTCCTTAAATAAGAACTTTTAAAGTAAGCACCTTCCAGGCTGGAAGGAAGGATCATCACAAATCTTGTCATTTTTAGTTCCTCTTACAAGGTGTTCATCTTCAGGTTCCTGCTCTTTGTCTGCTTAGACAAAGACACACCTACTAACAGAAACAAAATATTAAAAACTTCCGTGTGCAAAACACTAAATGTGTTTTCTCTTCCCCGTGGGAAAGGATGAGAGAAAGAGGGAACCACACATAGCCAATGTTAGGCTCTGTAATGTGCCTCTGGGAAGTATTCAGAGTTCAGTAAAAACAGCTGTATGAGACCTTTCACTAAATAAAATCCTTTTTATAATCAAAATAATGTGCCATTTATGACTGGATGTTTTCTTGAACATTGCTGGTTTATTTTTAAGTAGCATTTCAGGTATTATTAAGTGCTTTGCATTAGAATGCCTTCTCTGTACTGTTATTTTGGTCTGGTTCAAATGCTATACCAGAGAATTACTTAGTCACTGTTTAAAAAAAAAAAGGAAAATCTTAAGTCATGGAACCCAAAAATAAGACCTCAAAAAACTGTTTTAAATACATTGCTGTATGATTTGTATAGTGTGGGTTAATGATAACAGACATCTAATTTAGCTTTGTACATTTACACTGCATCTTTTTTGCACTTTTCTAGTGCGGATATATAAAACATTTTGATTTTTTTATCAGCATATTTGCATGCTTTTTATAAGCATTTTTCCCAAGATGCCAGAATAACCACAGTCCTATGTTTTTAATTTTCCTGAGTTTTCACAAGTGCCATGCAAGGTCAAACCATTTCAGTGGTGTGAAGCATTTTCCTTTAGTTTTTCAGTGTATATCCATACCCCTCTTAGGAGTTTGAATTTCCTTATGGTGCCGAAAAGCTGGAACTTGTGTCTGATGTGTCTTGGAGGACTTCTGCAGCCATTTAGCCATTGAATAAGAACACTTCCTTTTCTGATTAATGTTTGAGAGAAAGCAATAGTATTTTGTGCTAACCCAAGTGTATGTCTCTCCTAAGAGGAGAAGAGCCAAAGAACAATTACTTGGCAGATCATGCCCTGGAGGCTTGGTTGAAAGTTAAACTATACACTGTTGTATTTTAGGTGCATTACTTCTGCCAATGCCCAGAAAATACATGGGTTCTGGATTGTTAAAGTATAAATTTTCAGGTGCCTAAAGCATGAGGAGGATTAGAGGTCTGTGAAGAGACGTCTTAAATTTAAGTGCTAATGTAATGTAATTGCTTAAACCCAACTCAGCTCATCTTGACTCTGTGTTACAGACAGAAACTGAAACAAGGCCAAAGCTAAGTGTTACTCTATATCTTTTAAAGTTACTGAAGTCCTAGCTGTTTTGTCTGCTTTGTAATGCAAGATGATGTGTATGTTGTCTTGAGGCAATCATTTTTCATGAGTTCAAGTAGCACTGTTTACTTTCAAGGAAAAGTACAATTGATGGGCTTGGGAAATAATTTATTTTTAAATGTGAAATTGTTGTGACTGACATTTGCAACATAACTTTGACGTGAAGTTGGTTCAGTTGCTGAGTCAGCTAACTGTAAGCAACAGAATACTAATTTCATCTATTGTGTATTTATAAAAACTTCCATGTTGAGAGAAGCTTGTTAACACCTGTGCTTGATTCCTTAGCATTAATACCTTTAACAGAGTAGAAGTGATGATAGAGAATTCCAACAGGAATATGGCTGGAAAAATATTATGTAGATATGCCCAGTGAAGCTGTCGTTTGGGGTCTACTTAGAAAGCAATGGTCTTTTAGCACTGATATACAAATCATCTTGACTGCTTGGGAAGAGGGAGGGAAGAAATCATACCTCTTGAAACAACCATTTTGAGACTCATGAGTGGCTTGCACTTTAAGAGGTATTTCACAGCCATCCACTCAGAGAGCTTTCCTTCTTGATGTAGATTATCTAAATGATCAGAGTTGGATCTATGCTTTGGTCAGGTGATGAATGCTTAACTCTGGTGGCACTGAATTCTCATTGAATTTAAGGCCCACTCAAAAGCTGTATTATCTGGTGAATTTTGCATGACATTTACAGTATGAAGTTAGGCACTGTACGAGGCTGAAAGTTGTTTAATGAAGCCTTCTTTAAAAGACACAAATAGAGTTTTAGTAGAACATGGTCCTATGTATTGGCTCAAGATGGATGTCAGTATAGAGTCAAGATGGAGGTCAATTTGTAGTCAAACTGAATGCATTCAGTGTTTTTAGAGGCCCAGCAGAACACTATGTTTAAAAGTGTATCTGAAATTTTTAAAAGAATGTAAATTGTTTAGTCTTCTCAATTCCAGGATTTTTTTTAAAGCAATTCTGACTGTTGGGGCATGTTGAGACAGCTTGAATTCCTCCTGTATTCCCATGCCTCAGAGCTTCCCATTGGCTGTCTCTTGACTTTCAAAAGCACCTATTATGTAGGAAGCCCTGGGGCCAAAAGCTGGTGAGTGTAATCTCTAGAGCCCAAGGGGTTTAAATACAAAAGTTAACCTTAGCTCAAGAAGCCAGACTGCTGTCAGTGGCAAGGGAAGGATCCTGTTCTTATTCACCATTGCAAGTTTTAACTGAGTTGCCCATTTAGGCTCTCTCAGCTGAAATTAACTTTTTTGACTTAATCTTCCTCTTCTTATTCCACTGGGTCTTTAGTTGGGAATGACACTGCCAAGTGATTAAATAATTATTGAAATTCAATTTCTGAAGAGACTTAGATGCTTTCAAAAATTTTATCTCAAGTCATTCAAGGACATTATCTTACCCCTACAACTTATATATTAATTATAGTAATAGAAATATAATTTCTATTAATACTTCTCTTTCTTTCTGTTATGTTAGCAGATGGACCGTATCTTCAAATCATAGAACAACCAAAGCAGGTAAGAACAAGGCTACATTTTGAAAATGTCTAAGGTAGCTATATTACTACATTCAGCTTTGAATAAACTGATGACTTAAATAAAAAAGAGCACAGAAAAGTCTGAGCTCTCAGAAAAAATATGGCGCTTGAACACAAGCAGTTTTAACTCTTACTTTTGTAGTTAAAGCATTTCCTGTTTTGTTCTGGTTTCATCTTTATCTCTCTGTGGAAGTGTAATGATACAAAAAACCCTAAGGGTTTTAAAAATGTGCCTTGCTAAGTATGGACTCTTAATCTTAAAAGTGACTGTTACAATACCTCAGTATTTGGAAACATAAACTAGTAGATCAAACATAGAAGATTTTCAGGATTTTTTTCATAGTTTTTGAAACACAGGAAGTTAAAAATAAAAACACTTAATTCCCAAGTTACAGCAACTTCTGACTTGTGTTTTGTTGTTGCAAAGAAATGCAGTTGTCCTTTGAGATTCTTTTCGTTATGGTTGTCTATTTTGAATAATCAAAGAAAAATGAAGATAAGTACTCAAATGAAACTTTTTTTCTGTCATGTAGCAAACACTGACCCTTGCTCCTCTGACAGCAGAGAAGTCATTTCCATGCACTGGTTAGTTTTCATGCAACTGATGTACAAAGTAATTGCTGGGTAAAGATTGCCCTGAAGTGTTTGCCTGAGTATTCTTCCACTTTGGCTGGTGGCAACAGCAATTACAAGGATTCCTCCTGAAGCTGTTACAATATGGAGATGCCTTTCCTGTCTGTCCCAGTGAATTGCATAAAATCCTGCCTTATAGAGCTGTTCAGTAAACAAGGGAAGGCAGTGGCTAAAAGCCATCCCATCCTCCTCTTGCTCTTCTGCAGAAGCATACTGCAATCCAGTCTCCCTGGCAGGAGGCAGTGGAGAACATTGGTTTCAATCACACACCAAAGACATTTTTGTGCTTGAGCATCCCACCAGGAATAGGACTCTTCATCACAGCACTACATGAAACACCAGTGTACTGTGAATTCTTGGAAGAATATGCTGCATCTTCCTCATGGTGTTAAGTTCATCTGAAATCAGGCCATATCTTTTCATGGTGGGGCCTACAGTGCACAGTCCATAAGGAAGAAACCATTGTTTCCATGTGTGACTTTTCAGCAAGTGGCTCCTCTTCTGGACTACCCATGTGGCAAGCTGGGCAGGGATTTATGGCAGGGTGATGAGGGTGATCCATCAGCAGAGTGTGTCCTGACTGCAGAGATTGATTTGCCTTTTGCAGATCAACTTGAGTTCAAGCCCATCATAGCTGGGCACTTTATGCACAGTACTCTGGGTTAGTCAGTTCACCATAGGAAGGCAGTTGGTCAGGTCAGAATAAAAGTCATAAAAGTTTACATTTGCTTGATAAAAAAGTTCTTAACCTGAAAAGGCATTAGTGAGATAGGTACTGAAGCTTCTGCTTATGGAGTAATTTTAAGGTATGTTGTTCATTTTCAGCTAATACAGACTTCAAATTCAGAGTTGTCTACTACTAGAAAGAAGCTGAATGATTCTTGGAAAAGGCTACAACATTACCTGGTGCTATTTGGACACTGAGAGCCCTATATAAGATTGGGATTTTGCCAGAAATTGCAGGACTGGAGAGTAGATCTGAAAGCAGAATTGGGCACCATGTGAAATATATTGTTAAGCAGAGTTAGAGTTACCAGACACCTTTGCTTGAGAGTTGCATCTTTCGTGCTTTATAGATTACCCTGTAAAATAAAGGGGATGTTCATCAATGGAGTCGATGGAGAGCTGTGCACTGGACTGGTTTTCAATATCCTGCAGTTCTCTAAAGTACGTTCAGATGTTTGTTTATGTAGCTGACATGAAAACCAGCCAGAGTCCCCTGAAGCTTTCATGCTGTTTCTGGACTTCACTCAGAGATACAGCTTTCATATGTTTTTCCCAGAAGGAGGAAGTGTTTCTGTTTCATCCCTGTACTTTCTTTATGGTGCATTGGACTTCCTTATTATTTGTTTCAATTTTGTCTACCTAGCAGCAGTCTTGGGAGAGAGTATCTGCTCTTCCATTCTCTACATGTGAATTTTTATCCTATTTTAACTATAAAGAGTTCTCTGTTCCAAAATATCTTCACTTAATGGAAAGAAAAATATGAGATTGCTGCTGTGTGTTAAAGTGAGAATAGAACAGGTTCTCCAGGGCTGCAGTTAAGTGATGCTTTGTTAACCAGCACTCAGCATTTCATGGATGAACAATTGTAACTTTTCCATTTGAGCAAGTCTTGTTTGTGGGTGTATTCATCTTTGTGTGTGCTATTTCTCTTCTGGTTTTGTTTCTGTACATCTTTCAAGTGTCTTTTCCTTTATTCCACAGAGGGGATTTCGTTTCCGATACGTGTGTGAAGGGCCTTCACACGGTGGACTTCCTGGTGCTTCTAGTGAAAAGAACAAAAAATCATACCCTCAGGTCAAAGTAAGGACTTAAGGCACTCATTTTGTGAAGTCAATGCAAGTGTCATCATATGTATGTGTATAGGAACTTATTGTATAGCAACATAAATTTCTATGAAGTTGCTCAAGACAGACTACATTTCAATCCCAACGTTCAAGTTGATTTTGAAAATAAAGGTGTCCTAAGATGTGTGGGTTTGTTTTGGCACCGTTTTTATCTGCCAGCAGTTGAGCAGTAACTTATCTGTGCCTACTACCTCACCACCATTGTGCAGACTAAGGGAACTCTTCCTTAGGGTGCAGTTTTAGCAAGGCTTGAGCTGCCCAGTTGCTCCATTTTCATTGCAAAGCATGAGTCTACTTAGTTATTTCACTTCACTCTAATGCCATTTACCAAGTTTTCCTTTTTTTTTTTCTGTTCATGTTACTTCTTATTCAATATCTCTAGGGTATTCCATTCTTAGGAACTTAATTTCTTTAAAGTCAACGTAGAACTTCTCATTTTAATAGGAACAGTGTTATGTTCAGGTGTTCACTGAACGTTTTTTTGTGGGTTTTTTCCCCCCTGGAAAAAACCTCAAATACGTTAATCAAAGAAATGTTCTATTGAGGCACAGTATGAAGATTAGAAAAGTGATTAATCATTCTGGGATTGGAGAACTGTTTTTGCCGATGGTTCTTGCAGCAAATTTTTGTTCTGTGGAAGTCTGGAAAAGCTACACTGTGTCTTTTCAGTATTCTTTTTAACTTAAATGCAAGCTTTGGTCTTGTTATTGCATTACATCTTTGAACTGTTGCCCTGCAAATTCTCATGAAGAGCAGGGTTAATGTATTGGTGTTATTTCTTAATGTATTCTAATTCTGGTGTTCTCTGACTCCTTTATGGGGGAAAAAAGGGGCAAGCAATAAACCTCTGCCTTGGTGTGTGCCACTCCTGGTCCTTCTCCTCAGTGTGCACGTAGTTCGTCTGCAGTTCTTGGGAATGGCTGGAGTTTGGAACAGTTGTATCTCCTAATGAATCAGTATAAGCATAACATAATGGAAAATAATAAGCACTGGCTGAGGTAGCCTAGCCTGTTAGTCTTGTGAATTGAGAAGAAGCCGGGAAAGCTGATTTCATATAGCCTTGCAAAATTCTTAGGAAAAATTACTAGCACAGGAAAATTATCTACTTGCTTTTCTTTTTCCTATTTTGACAGTAATGATGAAGCAATGGATGAAATTTCACTGCTATGTTCATATATAAAATCTTTTACTATAATTGAGTCAGATCTTCGGATTCCAATCCAATCTGTAATGATACTAATACAAGTGATAATTTATAAAGGTGTGGTAGGTCACATAATAGCATGAGGAGGAGTTATACAGGAAATGGAATTTCTCCTTGAGAAAACTAGAAAGCAGAATGTTCTTTGGCTTTCCATCAGACCTTCTAATTTCATTGATCATCACTTTTTAATTTCATCCAGAGCTTACACACACACATCCCTTCCCTTCCCTCCCATCCTACTGTGTGCATCTGGGGGTTTTTTTCTAGTACGAATCCCACATGGCAACACCTGCTGGGAGAGGCTGGCAAAGGAACATAAGTAAATTCCTCAAGACCATTGCTTGTTAGTGCCTGTTCTTGATTCAAGTGGTGCCAGTAAAGACAGAAGTGTTTCACACCTTTTCCTGTAAGTCTTTTCTGTGTTTTGTCAGAATGTGCCCACTTTGTGTAACTGAGGGGACCACAGTTGAAAATTGCAATTTTTTGTTGTGTTGGGTTGTGGTTTTTTTTGGTTGGTTGGGGTTTTTTGTGTTTTGTTTTGTTTTGTTGGGGTTTTTTGTCTGTTTGTTTTTGTTTTGGTTTTATTTTTTTTTTTTTTTTTTTTTTACTCGTGCCAGTGTTTTCACTATAAAACCTACATTAGTTGATCACAGTGCAGTGAAAGAACAGTAGCGTGAGCTTTGGCTGTACTGTAAAAAAAAAAGGTTTTGTGACAGATCTTTAAACCCTTAGCCATGGTGTGGTCAGTGCAGCTCACATTGGGATCTGCTTTGTGCTTGGTCAACTCTCTCAAAATTTACTAGTAGTTACCATGGGATAGCCTGAAAATACACATCCTCAGTGCACATAAAACCATTGCAGTCTCCCTGTTCTGTTTTCATAGGATTATGGTTTGGAGGCCAAAAGAAAACACATTTATGAGATGTGGCCTCTTGCATTATGTGGACTGTTCGATTTCACCCTGTTTTTTTCCTCCCTGCACTGTCACTAACTTGTAACTAAGCTGGAACACATCAAGACATATCTCTCACGTAAAGGCTGGAGCATTGAAGACTTTGCTATGTCTCTAAGCAAGATGTTTGGGTATTTATTTACATGTTTAACCTTTTCCTGTATAGTGTATTAGTAGATGGTGTAGGTCAGGAGTTAATGTAGCAGTTCTGCAATGCCAGTCTTTACACTTGAAACAAATCTGCACTGGCCAGCAAGGTGGAATTGATGTAAAACCTCTTGTTTAATGGAACAGTCCTGACTAATGGAGTCTAGATAACAGTGTATATTTTTCTATAATACCAAAAATTGGATGAATTTATCGTAATGATTCATGGAATTATGTTCCTTTGTTTAGCCCTGTCTTTGCTGACAGTAATCCTAATATGTAGAAAACATCTTGCATATTCAGAGGATTCTGTATGACTTTGCATGTCATTATGGAGAGAGAGAAGTTGTAAAAGAAGATAGTAAATATGTTACCATGAAGTTACGTTTCATGATTGCAACCTAAAATTCTTCATTTAAATTTCATTTTCATCCACTTAGTGTAAGTAACACAATGCTGGAAAATTTTACTGTCTAGAACAGTTGAAATCAAAGCTGCTGAACTGCTTATTCATCATTACTTTTTTGTCCAGGGGAAAAATCAGCCAGTATTATAAAAAGAAAGGATAAAGCAGCAAAGTCTACTATTATCACCAGCATACTTAACTATCTAAATTTTTTTATTTATAATTTGCTTGGTTTTTATATATTTGAAGAAATGTGAGAAAACTTGCACAGAAGATTTCCACTGGCCTTACACATTTATCATGTGTGTCCTGATCTTGCATACTGCTGTCAGTGTGGGCAGATCCATGTTTTACACTGAAGTGCTTGATCCAGTTTTAGGTGTGACAAGAACTTGCTGAAAACAGTGGAGTGAAGGAAATGTCCTCAATTTTCGTCTCCTTGAGCGCAAATCTATGTGGGTGGCTGCAGCCTGTCTCTAGTTCAGTGTTCTTTGTGAGCTGGATGTAAATGAGCTCCAGCCCGGAGTTCAGAGGTGTGCCCCAGCTGAAGAGCACCATCTCTCTGCACAAGACTTTGGGCATGGAGCACTTTGGCTTGTGAATTGAAGCTGCACAGCAGTTAGGCAGCCCTGAACCCAGGCACATCCAGAACTGCCCAGCCACTCGTGTCCTGGGGCTATCCCAAATTATACCTCGGTTTGGAGGTAAGAGTTCTTCTTGAAATCAGGGATTTCAGCACATTTACTTCGAGCTCAGGAGGAGAATTTATGGAAAATTAGTCAAGTTACTTTGCTGGTGAGCCTTGGTGACAAAGGGAGCCTGTTTATTTGCTCCCCCCTCCCCCAAGAGGAATTAAATGTAAAGTGAAATAGGTGATTTTTTAACTTGTAATCAGCAAACAGCTGAATTAAGGAATAAACATGAGACAAGAATAAGCAGACTTTTTGGTATAAATATTTACCCCACTTAAAAGTCTGTGCTGAATCAAAGTCAGCCAAAGATAAATTCAGTGAGATTTCAGCTTTTTACTGGTAAG
Organism: Trochalopteron elliotii; assembly: GCA_024734555.1. Taxonomy (NCBI): domain Eukaryota; kingdom Metazoa; phylum Chordata; class Aves; order Passeriformes; family Leiothrichidae; genus Trochalopteron; species Trochalopteron elliotii. The sequence goes on along the minus strand of JANPWX010000602.1, from coordinate 908,803 downwards.
GCTGATTTGGCTGAATAGGAGGCTAGTTGGGCTTGTAAAACAGAGCACCTAGCTCTGTGTTTTTGTCATTAGAGTGACCTCACAGTCAGAGGATCAGGTCTTCAGCTCCCATTGGTGTAAATTACTTTATACTGCTTTTTCTTAAGTCTAATAAGTAAGTATTCAGTTGCCTACACAATTCATACCACAACGGAAAAAAATTATCTTTAATTAGCAACTGAAAAAAAGAGAGATACTGCTTTGTAAAAACAGGCTGTTTATAAAGAGTGAGAGATGCCTCATCTTTGGAGCACTTCTTGCACATGTGTATTGAGGACAGCAGTATTCACACTCTGAAGGATAGGCAGGGCTGGGGCTGCAGTTGCTCTAACAAAGGGATTGGAAAGAGAAATAGGTGCTTTTGTAAGGCTGGTGTTGGAGGTTTGAAATAGTCTTTTTCGTCATTTGCTCCTGTTGTTGACCAATTAGCTTCATTTCTTCCTTGTAAGAATAACTGGAAAAAACATCTTTGAAGTAAGAAAATGTTCTCATAAAGTTTTTGTGAAGTTTTGGAACCTATAAAAATTGGCTGGGATCTGGATTGCAGGAGGACATGAAACAACTGAAAAAAAACCCTTTCTACTCTTGTTTTGAAATTGACTCAATTTCAAGTTCACAGGGTCCTTTTAATCTTTCAGACAAATCTCACAAACAGAAAGAGCAGATAAATGTAAGCCTGCAGCCTTTTAACTTTATCAGATCAATTGAGTGCTGCTTCAGGTACAGGGTGTAATCAAGTATTTCAGCTATACTCTGCCCAGGAACTCCTTCTTTCCCCTCACCTTTAATTTGAAGTTCAGTAGCTATTTTTTGGGATCACAGTTCTGTTTTTGAGCTGTACAGCATCCACATGCTATCTCCCCCTCATGCTGAGTCTGGTTTTGTGTCAAAACCATAATCCTTATTCAGCGTTGTAATATATACCTTCTACTTTTTCAGGCCTTTGACAGTGTTTCTTAAGTTCCTGTGCAAAAGCTGATAGTTACTTCTATACCTTAGTGCCAGAATTAATTTAAAATTATTCTGAAATTGTGGCATGATTCAAAGACATTGCAAAGTTATTTCAAACATAATTTATGGTACATGAGGATATTTAACCACTCAGACTATTTTCCTGGGCACCGATTTACCCTGGATGACTCAACATCAAGTAGGAAAGTCTGTCTATAAGAAATAAAGGTAGAAGATGGTTCAGAGACATTCTGTCCCCTTTGCAGCATAGGACATCAGACTGGATGACAAAAATAGTCCTTTCTTGCCTTATGACCTACATAAGGTATTATGTTCTAAGAGCCCTTTTGTTTTTCCCCTGAGAGAGAGAGACTGCAAAGATCATGCTGAGCTGAGTAACAGGGGCAGATTGCAATCTGGTTACCATTGCAGTTCTGTGTTCTGCTTTCAGAGGCTGGAAAGTCCTTGACATGCAGCAGTCCTGCCTCCAGTTTCACTGTGGTTTCTACAGCTGATGAAGGATTGTCTTGAACTTTTCTGATATAATACCAGAACATCGACGTTATACATAGTGAATATAGCACTACAGATGTGCTGGGAGCTTTGCAGTAGGGAAAGGCTTATTGAGTGAGGGGTAAAATGAACAGAATTTTTTTAAAGCTACCTTTTTGAAAAGTTAATTGTAGCAGTGGTGGTGACATACTGTAGCACCAAATGCAGTAGTTTTTATTTTCAGATGACTTTGTGAAAGGAACATAGGAATTTTGTCTCTGCTGGTAAATGACCGAAATAGTCCAGCAGTGGTTATCCTGCATTTCTGTACTGTTTCAGTTCAGATTTCAATGTGGAAACAGGAGGGAAGCATGAGCACCCTATGTCTTGTATTTTAGAAACTGTCACTTGTAAAATGCACATTACTGCAGTATTATACAGTTAACTAGCAGGAATGGGTAATGAGAGGGCTTTTGCACACCTGCTCCTCCTGGAACAACTTTTTTATAGTTGGGAATTTTTTTTGCTTTCAGCAGTGAATAGGAAGGCAGGGAGGGCATGCATTGTGCATATGCAAAGTGTTTCAGCTGTGAAGGAATGGGTTCAAGAGGGGGGTTAACTGGAGTGAAGGAAGCTAGCAGGACTCAGTAATGTGGTGAAATCGAGGCAATCCCTCTCTATCAGCATTTTATCAACAATATAACCTTAAATATTCAGTTCATCTCTGATTCATCACTTTAATGTTTATCATGATCCTTTAATACCTTGGTTGATTAGATCTATAAGCTGCTGTAACACAAAGAACTTGGCCCTAGGCAGATTAGCAGAAAAATTAGAGGAGGAGGGGGAAAAGCCCAACTTTGATAAAAGGGTTAATTAAGTGAAATGGAAGGGAAGGTAATGTTTGCTTTTTAAAAAGTGGGGCAATTTTATGTTCAGCATAATTTGAAAGTGGTGCATAACCCATAACTGCTTTGGAGTATTACTGCCTTGGAGTGAGGAGTGAAAATAAAGTTCTAAATAATATATGTAAAGCAAATAACTTACCTGTATGGTATGTTATTAGTGATTTTAGATGTGTTTTTGAGGCATTGTTTTTTATTAAAAGCTGTTAAAAATGTATGGTGGTTAGAAACTGTGGTACAGGGAAAAAAAGGCTTTGCAGGCTTTCAGAATTGGATATAGGAAAGAAAGCACACAGTTGATCACAGTTCTAGTCCAGCAAAATCCTAGGTGGGAATTTATTACATATCCTTGTGTACACTTAAGGGAGATATTCACTGGACTGGGTAGTACGTGTCGATGAAGTACATTGAACTAACAAAATGCTTATTAATATAGAATTTATTCACTGTAAAATCTCTACCTGAAGAGTCATTGTAATGTGGCCAAAATGTTTTATAACAATCATAATGTTTAAAAATAATTTTTAAAGTCTTTCCAAATTGGGCAAAACAATGCAGGGTTTTTAGTTTAATGTCTACATTTCCTCTATGCTTTGTAATGGGTAAAAATATTTATTACTAATTCAATGTACTGATTGAAACTGCAGGAGAGCAATGTGGACTAAATGGCCAGAATGTAAAACTGAGATTCATGTTTTAAGAAACAGATGAGGCTTTCCTTTAGCTTTTTTGGACAGTACTTCTGCCATTTGCATGTCAAGTTTAATTGCAAAAGTGATGATTTGGTACAGTTAGTTTGCCATTTGTATTTCATGAAGAAATGCACGCATATTTCTCCTATGTAAACTTGATTGTACTTAACTGACAGAAAATACTCACCCGGAATCATTATTTGTTCCATTTTTAAAATAGTAAGCAAAGTATCCCACATTTGTAATATTTATTTGCAGATCTGCAATTACGTTGGACCTGCAAAAGTAATTGTCCAGTTAGTAACTAATGGGAAATACGTCCACTTACACGCTCACAGCCTGGTGGGTAAATTCTGCGAAGATGGAGTGTGCACGGTTAATGCAGGACCTAAGGACATGGTTGTAGGGTAAGTCTAGGGGCTCCTCTGGAAACCTGAGCTGGGGGGGAAGCATCAAGACTGTAAAAAGCAATACAGAAATACTCCTAAGAGGCAGCTCTGCAGAGCACTTAGCTCTGCACTCTGATCTCAGGGGTTTTTGTATCATAAATTGAAAATGTAATGGGGTTTTTGTTCGCTCTTGTAGAATTTGCCCTAAGCAAGCTAAATAAGTTTAAGTAACTGATTTTTACTTAGAATTTGTCCAGTTTTAATCTCTTGGTGTGCAGTCCAAATTTGTATTGTAAGTCCATTCTTTAAAATGCAAGTAGTTTTGATCAGAGAAGGGACTAAAATTAGTGTTACCATTTTGTTACCTCTTTGATCAATATTTTACTTTTATTGAAACCTGTCAATAGAAATGTAATGAAAAGCATTAAGAAAATAGGATTAGTAAATTTGAAATTAATGCAGGACAGGTATAAACATGAAAATGCTGCAGAAGTCAAACTTTGACATTTTAAAGCGGAAACTTTGTAGTGAAATTGTAGTTGGCCTGTTCTTGTTTAATTTGAAAGAATAATTGTTTATATCGGTAAAGGGAGCTGAAGCTCCCAACCATGTTTTGAGGCTTAGATCAGGTTTCATGCTGGCTGTGAGTTTTAGTTCTGTGATCTCAAGAATGTCTTTGTTGGGGAAGATGATGAAGTTTAAAAAGCTGAGAAGGTTGGGAGAGAGAGAGTCTTTTAAACAGTAACTTTTGATGTCCAAGCCCAGTGCACTGACTTTACCGTGCACAACAATTTAAATAGCTTTATTTCAAATGCTCCTTTTCATCTTGAAAAGTTTGGCTCATTTTCTAACCTCTCTTGTTTTTCATCAGATGTTTAGAACCAGCTTTCCTGTCCTCACTTGACCCACATGAAAACTGAGTTATTGTCTTGTTTTCATACTTCCAAATCTAATTGATTTTTAAACATGCCAGCAGATTTTTACAAAAGCACACTTTGTATGATGGAAATTTTCATTCAGATACCCAAAGTGTCTTCAGAATGACCAGAGCCTTGCTTAAAACATTTTCTTTGGAAAATATTGCACTGTTTTCAGTTTCTTAGCTTGCTCTCCAAACCATTTTCAACAGATGGAGCATACTCTGAGCAGTTGCTCTGCTTAACAGACATACAGAATGATATATTAATGTCATTGCCAAGACGCAGCAAACAGAATGTGACTACCAGATTTTCCAACATTTTGGAAGTTGTTTTCTCAGTGGAAGTCTGAAACCTGACAGATTACTACTTATGCCATAGGCAAGTGCACCCATATGATCACTGTCATATAATGGTGCACATTTTACTTGTTTTGTGATATTGACTGAATTTTTCTTGATGGAATGTTCTCCCTCAAATGCTAATAACTAGGGCCTAAGTAAGCGTTGTGTAGCTGCCTCTGGTAAGAGAAAGGCTGCCTGCTGCAGGTCTGGCCTAAAGCATTAAGAAAATACTTCCCCCCATCAAAATTTGGCAGGTTTGCAAATCTTGGAATACTTCATGTCACAAAGAAGAAAGTGTTTGAAACTCTGGAAACACGCATGATAGATGCTTGCAAGAAGGGATACAACCCAGGACTCCTGGTGCATCCGGAACTCAGCTATCTGCAGGCAGAAGGATGTGGAGACAGGCAGCTAACTGGTACGTGGAAATAATGGCCTGGTGTTAATTGGTCTTTTATTAAAAACAGGCTGAGCTTCTGAAAACAGAGATTCTTAGCTAGGAAAAGACTTTGTGTAGGACAACAGCCAATGTCTATGTGCTTTTAAGAGGTGGTGCGTTGTTACCATGTTTTAGGGAATCTGAAAGGAGTCTGCTGTCGGTGCGTACATGAGAATGGAGAAACTTCCTTCCACAGCTGTCTGTACCAACCTCTGCACCTGTATTCCATTGCTCTTATGCTGTTTAATAAGCTCTTAAATAGAGGGATTTTGCATTATTGCAGCAAGACATGATATCCTTAATTAACTTAGGGACCTCCTTTTGAGAACACTGTTTCATTCAGCTGCATTTCACCCACATCACTGTAAAACCTGTGGTCTGCATTGCTTTCAGGTACTCTATAGAGGGGCCAGCTGTCCTTTTATCACTCTTAACACCAGGAATTCTGGTGTCCTTAGGGGTGACCTTCATCCTTTTCACGACCTTTATAAATTGAGAGCAGAAAGTAACAATTTTCTGTGTCTTTTAATTATATAACTTAAATAAGATCTTATGCACAAAACTGCAAGATGAATGCAGTATAATTTGAATAGCTACTGCACTCTGCTTAGAAAGGGAAAGCCCAGTGGATGCTTAGTGTAAAAGACGACATCTCCTCACTATCCATGCCTTTGGGTGTTTGTTTGTTCTCTCTGTTTTGTGAAGGATGCCCTACCCTTTGCGTTAATTCCTCTGTCTGTCAATTGCAGAACGGGAGAGAGAAATCATCCGCCAGGCAGCCCTGCAGCAGACCAAGGAGATGGATCTCAGCGTGGTGCGGCTCATGTTCACGGCCTTTCTCCCCGACAGCAACGGCAGCTTCACGCGGAAACTCGATCCTGTTATATCAGACGCGATATATGACAGCAGTAAGTATGTTTGCCTTTAATTACTGTTTTAATAAGGGGCAGGCTTTTGTACACACAGAAATGACAGGTAGATATTGCTGTACACAGGCTCATCTAGCCCTGCCTGCCTGGTATTTGATGAATAACAAGTAAGTAGCCCATGGATAATTAGCCCCATGTCTGTCCAAGTACATACAGTTATCATTCTGGTTTTAATAGATGGTGATGTAAGCCATAGAGGAAGATTTTATTTTGCTGTTAGCATGTTTAATCCTGCCACTTTTATTATGAGGATTTTGTAAGTTCTTGTTATATCCTTAAGAAGGGCTTGAATTTTATGTTTTCAGTTGCTTTCTGGGACAAAGCATTTGTTACATGAGATGTGAGGAAAAAAAATTACTTCTATCTTTGTTGAGAATTTGACACCTTTCAGTTTTGCAGACCATCTGCTTGTCTGTATTTTAAAAGCTAACACAACCGGAGTTCTCAATCCATTTCCTTTACATCTGTCAGTATTTTTTAGAGCATTCCTCTATTTGTCTTTTTTCTAAGAGAATGTTTTCACTTTGTGTTTTCCCCTGTGCTGTTAAATTATACTGACTCATCTTACTTGAACCCTTTTTGCTGCCTGAATTTTCCTTCCTTGAAGCTGTGGATTCCCATGTTCTTAACAGTCATTCTGTAATGACTCAGAAAAAGTACCTTTTTTTCTTCTTCTGTGCACCAGTCATGTCTATATTATTGCTTTTGAAGGACAAAGCCTAGATCAAAAAGTATTAAATGCAACTGTTCTACTATAGTCTGTGCCTTGCTATTAATTGGGAAATGTAGTGAGGTCAAAAAATTTGTCCTAAACTAAGGAGACAAACAAAGGGGGCATTTTGCATGCACGTTTCTGCTGTTGTAAGTTGCTACACAGGTGTCAGTTACTAGTTTCTGATCTCCCAAGGTGAATTCTTGTTTGTTAATTTCAGAAGATTTTTCTTGGGTTTTGTTTGGGGATTTTTTGTGAATACTTCATTGGCAGCATTCAAGCCTTCACAGAACAGACATAACTTGTGGTAGCATAACTTGCCTGTCACAGCTCCTTTCACTTATCAGATGATAGTTCTGTCTTGCGGGCCAGTAGTTGTCTATTGATGCTTCTACTAGGATCTGTGGGAGGTGGGCTTTTTTATCACTGTCCAGCACACTGGCCAAAGACTGGCATGCTTTCAAGTAAGGGGCAGTGTAAAGCAAAGCACTGTAGATAGTGAGAAACAGGTAACAGCTCTCAAGAGTGTCACTCTGTCAGAAACCAGGGAAGAAAAAATTACATTCTCTTGTACAGCCCTGTTGCCATAAAATGAGTACTAGTGCAGGGTGCTGGATGCAGTTCACTGCTGGGTTACCTTGCTAGTGCAGTAATTGTGCTGCAGTGGGTATAGTTCACAGTTCAGTCAAAGCTTAGAAGATATGAGATTGTCTTTCATATGAAAAGGCCTTGATTTATTCATGTTTAAAAAAACACAGACAAATTCAGGTAGGTTATGTTGGAACCTTGTCTTTCTATTGCACTTCTGTATGTTCTGCTTGGTTGGGTTTTTTTTTAGTTTAAATCTGTTACATAAGTAAGCAGGGTTTTTTTATCTTCACTTTTAATAGAAGCTCCCAATGCCTCCAACCTAAAAATTGTAAGAATGGACAGAACAGCAGGGTGTGTGACAGGAGGGGAAGAGATCTACCTGCTCTGTGACAAGGTTCAGAAAGGTAAGAGTCACAAGTATTGTAGGGCACACCATCTGGAATACACATAAAGCCTGCTGTGCTGTCCTTAGTGTTATCCCACTCTGATAGTGCAGCAGGATTTGTAAGCACTCAGCCTCTCTGGAAGTCAAGGCAGCAGTGCAGAGATTTAATAAATCAAACTAGTTTATTGCAAAGCAAATTCAGCTTCTCTTGCCTCCACAGAGACCATGGGATTATCTTTGTTCTTCTCAAGTTTCTGCCCTTGCCCATGTTCTGGAATTTTGGGGGGTGGTGGGTACTGGGTGATGTTTGACTCCATTAACTAACACGTGCTCTGAATTACTCTAAAGTTTCTGATTTATTATTAAGTTCCTGATTGTAAGGAGTAAGTATGAGTATTCGCTGTTAACCATGGATGGGAACTTAATGTGTTCAGCACTGCTGCTAATAACTTCATTTTTATGTATATGCTTATGGTAGAGGTTACTCAGTATAAACAGATACTTCTCACAGGTTCATTTTCAATCTCTGCTCATGGCTTTGAATGTATAAGAATTTAGCAGTGTGCATTAGGATACTTTGGTTTTTTTATTGTAAGATAATGGTTAAATGTGGTTGGTTATATTTGGGCTAACTAAAAAGATAGGAGTGAGGGAGGTCCTTTGTATTTTTCAGCTACAGGTAGTACTTGGGACACCCTGGTGCAGATTACTTGGTAGAGTGGGTACCCTGTTCTCATCTGTTTGGAATCAGTCCCTGCACATGTTAAAACCACAGTGACATTTTCTGTTGGTGCAGGCTGTCCTTTTCCTCTCTTTCTTGTAAATGCCCTCCTACTACTTAGGGAAGAGAGAAAGCTTTGGGGGCTTTTAGGGACTTTGAAAGAAGTATTTTCCTTTAATAGTGCATCTACCCTCTGCCATCAGGAGGACCAAGATAAAACATAACTCTTACGCACAAAATAAATAAATAAATGTCTGACTCAGTGGAAGCCCTGAGGTGGGGTTTCCCCTCAGCCAGACTGGGGTTTCCCCTGACCTCACTGCCTTCAGAAACCTCCTGTCTGAAGGAACTTGAGCATGCAGGACAGCAGGACTGGAAGTGGTGGTTTACAGTCTTGAGATCAGCAGGTGGGGGACCAGGGGAAGCAGTCTGTCTGCTACAGAAGCCTGTCCTGCATCAATTGCCCTAAGAGACAATAGGTCTTTTCTAGCTTTTTCTCACTGGGAGTGCTATGGAAGGAATTTACTAGTGGGATGCTGTTCCTAAACCCATAAATAAATACAAAGAGAATTAAAGAAAATTTGTTTAGAGGAGCAGAAGCCAAATGCCATGTGTCTGTGCACTCTGGAGGGTGAAGGATCCCTGCTGACATGCTGCTCCCTGACGTCTCTGAGCTGCAGCTCCACCCTGGCACTCTGCCAGCAGCAAGCGGAACTTGAACTGTGGCACTTCAGGTTTTGCTACAGTTTTTTGAACTGAAACTGTTGGAGGAGAGAGGGTGGTTTCTACATTTCACACTTCAAGTTCTCCCCTCCTTACATGTTTGTTCCAAATAAGGCTCCTCTGGAATATTTTATAACCCTAGAATAGGAAGATGATGTGAACCTAGTTCTCTTTTCACCGCTCAGTAAATAGCAACTTCAGTGAAGTCATTAGGATTAGGCAGATGTAAACTTAATGTCGAAAATGGGTTATTTCTGCTGTTTTCATAAAACAGATAAAGGTAATTGATGTATTGTGTAGTATTTTCATCCAGCCGAAAAGTAACCATGTTGATTTTTATCTGAAATAACCATAGCCAAAGGTTAAATGAGTGCACAAACATCCCAGAGTGTTTCTTTCATTCTTTGCAGATGATATTCAAATACGTTTCTATGAAGAGGATGAGAATGGTGGTATGTGGGAAGGCTTTGGAGATTTTTCTCCTACGGATGTACATAGACAGGTAAATAAGAGCATTTGTTCTTAGTTAATGATTGTCCCATCTCTGTAAGCTGGGATTATATTATAGTTCATAAATTATGTAAAAATATCTGTATCCTGGACTGACCTCCTCTTTGGTTCGTTGCTTCCTAATAATAATAAAAACTTAATAGTTCTTTAAAGACATTTGTTAGGTAACTAGGAATACAGTGCAAGGAAATTAGGAGAAAGCCCCATTGCTCTAACATGGCACCCCCTGTAAATTGGGATAGGATATATAAACAGCTCTGAGAGCTCCTGTGAACACACTGAGAAAGCCACAGAAGAGATGCTAAAGGATGAGGGGACAAACAGTGCAGTACTGACATATGGGATGTGGTGGCACTTAGCATGGCAGTTCTGTCTTTCCCAAAAGGATTTAGGAGTCAACCTCAGAAGTGAAACTGAAAACTGAAATGGAAGTTTATTGTTGTAACAGCCCTTTGCTCTGAACTTTTGCCTCCCAAGCCCTAAACCAAAGCCTTCAAAATAGCACGAGTTGTCAAAAGCCGTACTCTGTGATAGATATGCTTATCTTTGTTTCCTTCACAGTTTGCTATTGTGTTCAAAACACCCAAGTACCGAGATGTCAATATCACAAAGCCAGCATCTGTATTTGTACAACTGCGTAGGAAGTCTGATCTAGAAACAAGCGAACCAAAGCCTTTTCTCTACTATCCGGAAATCAAAGGTAACTCATTAAACCCATTTTATATATTGGGAATGCAAACTGTAGAATCCCTAGGAATATTTTTAATAAGCTAGAACTGGTGGGGAATTGGCAGAGGAATTTTTGGTTTTAGCTGTTATTTTTAAAAAATACATTTGCCCTTGTTTTGGGCAGAGTCAATATGCCGTGTGGTAGGTTTATAATGGGTTTTGTAGGTGGTGTTGTAGGACTGGTAGGCAGTAAATCCATGCGGATTTTTCAAGTGAGGCTTGTTCCTTGCAGAGTGCCTATATGCACACATGCCTGTCCATACATACAGTAGGTGGCACTCTTCCTCTGAGTTTCTGCCAAATAATACCTGAAAAGATTTTACTGTCAGTACTTTCAGATGAAACCCTAAACCAAAACCTGTTTGGTGCCTGGGGGAAAAACTACATATTTTGCAGTTCTCACCTTTTACCTCTTGCTAATGTCACTGATGTTTCTGAATTTTCCAATTGCCTGTACTAGTTAAGTAAGCCCAAGACATTTCTTGTGAGAGCAGGGAAAGTGCTGTTTCAGTTTCTTCTTTAAAATTTTAGTTGCATAGCAGAAGTAGGATAGTTGGTATTGGACCTGCTTCCTAAATTATTAGTGAAAAGAAGTTTAATCAGCAGATCTGTTCCCTTTGAAGTCAGCATTTGAAATGTTTGATGGGAATGGCATTGGCAGTCATGGTTTTAAATACCAATAATGTTGATGATATGGAAATGCCTTGAGGCCCAAGTCGTAATTGGTGTTTCATTGTATTAAGATTATCTTTCTGCTTAGCAGTTTACCTGCCTGCAGGTTACACTACTGAATTCTAATCTTGAATGTTTTCTGTGCCTAAAGTAGAGCAGTGTTGAAATCAATTCCCTGTAAAAGTCTCTAAAATAAGTGTGCATTAGTGGTGAGAGACTCAGGACAGCTGAGGAGTGAGTGGTAGTGGTCCAAATGAGTCCACTTCACAACTGTTAGAATAAAATAGCAGAAAGCACGAATTCACAAAAGCTTCCAGAGTTGCCAGATGATTTCTTCTTGGTAATGATTTCAGGAACCTCTTGCACAAGTGTTACGGGAAGTGAAGTGTTCAGCTGCAGAGCAAAGTTGCCAGATTTGAAGCAAACCTCTTTTATGTGCCTCTTAATCGAGTGAAATTAATTTAACATTATGTGCATTTTCAGATCCCCTATACAGTCTCACCATGAAATTACCATTTTGGAGCTATATTTTTCCCTTGTTAAAAATGTTTCCACAAACTTAGACACACGTATGTGGATTTTTTTGTGTTTCTCTGACTAGATTGCTCTCTAGAGTTTTCTCTCCTCCTCAGTGTGAGTATGCCTGATGTGTGCATGCATACATACTTACACATCATGTGTACCTGGAAACAATGCATGTGGCTTTGTCAGTGTACTGTCTCATGTATTCAGCTGTCTCATCTGATGCACTGACTGATGTGCCTGTGCATGAAATTTCTTTTTGTCGTATGGCTGTTAAAAACGACTAGATGGTTTAATAAACAAATGGTATTTTGTTCTTTTCTCAACAGTTCTACTGGATTTTAACCCATGTAATGTTTGTATCCCTATTTTTGTAGCTCTTGTCATGACATTTTCACTTTCCTTCATTGGGATAGTCTTTTAAATATTTGTGTTTTGCTTTCCAGGGGGACTAAGTCTTATTTTGTACTTACACTACAAAATAAGTTTAGGCCTTTTTTTTCTCCTGCTACTCAGCATAGTTTGACAGTAATATGTCCCTGCCTCAAAATAAGTTGTCTTTGTCCTAGTGGCTATTATGGTATTTTAAGTAAATCATTTCAAGCAAGCATGGTTTTCACCATTTCTTGCCATCCCATAAACAAAACTTCAAAGGGCACTGCAGGTACTCTGCACTGTTGAAATTCAATAGTGCCTTGTGATCTCTGATAAGGCTCCATTTCTGAAGTAGATTTGCTTAGAAGAAGAGCCTGTGCTTATGTTCCCCAAAGGCATATTTTCTTCAATAAATTTGGGGTTTGGAGTACTTGTGCTGATTCATGACTTGGCTTAGACATGGAAGAATTTTGGGACCACTGATCTCCAGGGCTTTAAGTACATGAGACATTTTTGAAGGAAGCTCTGAGCCCCCCAAGACATCTCTGCATGTCTCCCCCAGGGATGAGCACAAGGCAGTGAGGCAGCTGAAGAGACCAAGCAGGCTGAAGTGATGCTGCTGGTCTGACTGGAGACTTGGCACTGGCTTGTTTCTCAGAGGAATTCTCTCTGCTCCGATACATACAAAGATTTTCTGCTATTTGGAGCTTGAGGAAAGTTGACTCTTCTACCACACTCTGCGTTTTCCTTTATGAACTAGTAACTGTAGAGATGCTTTCTGTATGCACACTCTGTGCTGTGCCTGGCCACCAGCAGGACTGACTCCCTATTCTCTCTGTTCCTTCTATCCCAGATAAAGAAGAAGTGCAAAGGAAACGACAGAAGCTCATGCCCAACTTCTCTGATGGCTATGGTGGAGGCAGTGGCACCGGAGGCGGCGGCATGTATGGAGGGGCAGGTGGCAGTGCTGGCCCTGGTAAGACAACAGTTTTGGGCAACGAGGAAAAAGAGTTCTACTTTGAGGGCAGGACAGATGTTTATGCTGATTTTTAAAATGTAAAGAGGTTTTTATCACCTAGGCATATAAGACCTGACTCTGTTGCCTTTATTCTACTGTTACTCAATTCAACCAAACATTTTCTTATTCTTAACATTTATTAATCCCATTTGCCTTCCCACTTTGGAAGCTCTGTTGCTTCCTATGGCCTTGGAGGCCTTAGGAATTCATGAGACAGCTCAGTTAACTATAATTTTGCATGTCTAAAATTAAACAGGTTCTGAATTGTTTCTTGGACCACGAGTGGAATTTGGCAAATTAACCCTGTCAGAGCAAAGAACTGTTAAAAATTGGAGATACTCTTTAGTAAATTTTCTACTGTGCTCTATCTGTTGAAGTCAGAGTATATCTGATATGCAGGATCATGAGAGCATTACTTTGGTTCTTGCAGCGGAGCATTAAAAACCTATAGGTCAGCAAATGTCACCTGAACCACAGCCTTTTTTAGAGCAGGGAATAGGGCAGCAGTTTTCAAATTGCTACATGTGTTGCTGGCATAACACCAGAATACAAATGTGTTGTAATCACAAAGATTCAAAAACACAGAGGCAGCTTGTGATGTCTCAGTTGGTTTTTAGAGGACAGACATAGCAATGCTACATTTGTGAGGTGTTATGGATGTTGGGATAGAGAGTGTCACTAGCCAACCACTTAGAATTTCTTTGGATTTTTGAAGGGGTAGGGGAGAGTTCACTGTTAGCCTGGAAAATTAATTGGATGGAATAAAGCAGAAGGCATGCAGAAAAGAAAAATTCAGTTCTTTAGGTTCAGTGTTCTCGTAGATGGCGTTCTCATTGTTTTAGGATGTCATTCTATTAATTCTGAATATTTTTCTTTTCTTTAGGGTTCAGCTTTCCTTCATATGGATACTCTACTTTTGGAGGGATGCATTTCCATCCTGGCACAACAAAATCCACTACTGGCATGAAACATGGTAATAGCATAAATGTTTATTCCAACAGTTGAATTGAGTTTGACCTGTATTTTCTTCTACAATATGAGCCAAAGTGTCAGGCAGGTCTAGCTAAGCGTGCTGGAGAGGACCTCTTCTCAAACCTCTGGCAGCAGAGGGGTTTGTGTAGCTTATACTGCCCTGCTTCTCTTTTTTCCTCTCCAAGTGTAGTTCCTTCTTACTGTGCAGTCCTGAGAAGCAGTCACCAAAATCCTTCCATGTGCTTCTGTATTCAGTGTGTTGTTTCAAGCAACAGCCCTTTTGCTTGCTGGAATGTGCTGATTACAGATGACCCAAGGACTAGACCACAGAAAATGTATTTTCCTTTGTTGCCACAGTCTGGTACTATCCCGTAGCCCAGAGAAATCAATGGAAAATATTAAGTTAATAATAAGGACACTCTTGGCTTCCTAAAATAGGAAGGTAATTTCAGATGTACATGTTGATTACTCCGTAGATTTTTCCAGAGTCTTGGAGATGAATTTGCTGTTAGGGAAAAAAAAAGTGAGTAATTCTGCTAGATTTTGTGTGAGTACTTCAGACTTACATTCTTGTACCATGAAAAAAGAGGTAAATCTGTTGTAATATATAATCAAGTAGAGACTGTCAAAAATTAACATCACTTTATAGCAAGTCACATCTCTGTGTCCGTCCATATGTGTTGGCATCTGGAATATTATGATCCATGAGTTTAGTGATAAGTTTTACATTGAAGTAAATTTTTGTGTTCAGTTTTCAGGATTTGGTTTTGTCTAGCTGAGTTTTATCATTTGTATTAAAAAGAGCGACAGTACTGGACATTAATGATTGTACTTTTTGTTAGAAGGTCTATCAAATTGCACAGCTGAACAAGACAGAAAGAGCTGTGACAAACAAAGTGACGAATGGGACGTGAAACGTGATGTGAAGGTGGGAACCGTGGAGAGGACTCAGTGCAAAACATCTGCTGTTAATGAGAAAAAGGAGGATTCTGTTTCTTCCTGTAAAACTGAAGTAAGCAAAGCAGATTGCAGGTGGCAGGGTAAGTGACCAAGTAAATGTACTTAGGGTAAATCAAACTGCAGTACTGCAAAACAAGCTTTTTAAGCAATTAGAAGTTTGGAAACGCCAAAAATGTCTGCGTGCTGTTTTCAGAATATGGTAATGCCTCCTAGAGGAAACAGGAGGGATTTCATTCCCCAAGATCTCTCCCTCCCCATACCTAGTTCTGTAGATAACCTTCCACCTTTGTCCTGCCACTGGACACTTGAGCTTCTGCTTGTCATGCAAGAAGATGAGACAGCTTTGCCTGCTGGGCATGTTTAACACTGCCTTTGAATGCTGCAAGCAATGAAGCCACAGGGAATATAACTCAGCAGTTGAGTTGGCTTTTGATATTTGAAAGACTTTAGTGGATGACTTTAATGGAGGTTAGTATGACTTGCAGTAGGTCTTCCCTGCAACACTGTTGAATTGCGTGCAAAGTAGCATTTTAAGTTTGAATTTAAAATGTAAAGGTACCTGTTTCTATTTGGCAAATACACAGTAAAATAACTGCAGTAGCAAAGTGTTACACATTAAACTAATGCCTAAAATTTTTTGCTTTTTATGTATTTTTCTTTTATTTGTAGCTTTGTAGACCATGAATATGTGGTTATACAGTTCCTGATATTTTTCCTACCCTTTCTCTTAGATTTTAGAGTAATAAGCTAACCTTCTAACACACTCCTGAAATACTGTTTAGTCTTATTTTCAACTAGAGGACCTACAAGAAGAACACTTTGTTTTCCAGTCAGAATCTTAGAAGACGTAACAAGAAGTGGGGCAAAGAAGCCCTGGACCAACTCCAATGGGGTAGAACCTGGGGGAAAAATTCCCTAACCAACTGCTCTCCTAATTGGACAATGTTTGTTAGATAGGATAATTTGTTAAACTTACAAAAACTATAGAAATGTGTTACTGGGTGGGGCCATGGCCCATAACTATGGACACACCTGGAAGCTTTTAATAAAGAACTGCTTTTTTAGCTTACCATTTTAATACTGTTGCAAGGGGTTTTGTCTTTTTATCTCAGGCAACAAAACAAAAGGAGGAAAGCAAGGGTAGTCAACAGAACTGGTTTAGCAGCAGACTTTTAAAATACACAATGACTACAAATCCCGCTTTCCCAGACAGCAAGACATGCATTTCCTGGATTGTTTTTTTTTTAACAGTTAATGGACAATTTTTTAAAGGATTTGAGTAAGCATGCTTAGCATAAAATAAAAAAACAGTAGTTGGACTAGAAAGGCATGGTAGTGGTAGGAATTGAACACAAAAGAATTTCTTGGTTCTGTTTTTTACCAAGTGCAACATGATCTAGACCACTTTTGTTATTCCCTGGATCAGGAAGAGAGCACATTACCTTGTATGTGTCAGCCCTGTCTGACACTTGCTATTAACAATACTAGAAGCTGTAGCTTGGGAATCCAAAGTGGCACAGGAGATGGGCTCTAGCTGTAAACATCTCCAAGGTGTAACTGCTTTGATCTTACAATGGATGGTGCTCTTGAGAAAAGCTGAAGCAACCTGCTGTTTGCTGTTTCAGTTATGATAAATGCCATGACTGGTTCAGAGAACAAAATCTTTTGGTGATATGAAGAAAAAATAATGACCATTTAGCTGTTGTGAAGGAGGGGTCTGAATTGCTTACCTGTTTTCCAGGCAAGTAATATTGTAGGCAGGAACTTGACCTTTTTTTTCTCTATTGTAATGACATGAAAGGAGGTGATTTCTAACTCCAGATTATACAAAGAATTGGTGCAGAAGAACAGGCTCCATAAAATAGCTATTGCAGGCTAGATCATTTGGGTATTAGACTAAAAGATGCATGTAGTATTTTGAAGGGTATCTTTCCTGTGTGTTTGATATGGAAAACCAGAAAATATCAACATTCAGTTCTCTGATCTTTGGAAATATGTATAACAAGAAAAGACTGAATTGCTTAACACCTTTTACCCTGAATATGTATCCTGAATATAACACATTCAGTGTTAAGAGGTAAATAGCAAATATAAATCCATCAGCCCAGGTAAATAGTACAGCAGGCACAGGGATGTACTGGCCAGAACAATAAGATGGATAGCTGAGTAAGTCTTTGCCTTACAGCAATGATGTGTTTGTGTTCATCAGGGATACGCTTCTGACCCAGTCTAAATGCCTGGTTTTGTGTAGCTGGAAATCCTGACTGTTGTCTCCCCATGTGTGCTTTAAATGACTGTTGTACTTGTTTGCACTTTGTAATTGCCAGCCTTAAAAGGTTTTATAGAAATATGAAACTGTTCAAGACACAGCAGTTCTCAGATGATACTGCCTCACAGAATGACACTGTTGTTTCAGAGCTCATCTGTCTCATTTTCACTAGTTTCTTGCTGATGCAGACCCACAAAAGTATTGACAGATCAGCTAGAGAAACAAATGAGTTTCTTTTCTCCCCTTTCTCCCTTTTGCCTCCCCGCCATGACAACTTCTGCTTTTTGAAATCTCAGTAGCTGTCCATTTTATAATTCTAAAATCAGAATACAAATGCTAAGCATAGTAAAAAATGAAATGTTTCAAACAGAAGAACAGACTCTCTGTGCTACTGCTGTAAAGCAGGCTAGACTGCATGATTTGAGTAAGAGGAGGAGTGTAAAGGCCTGCATGTATTCCATAGCTTTTCTCTGCGCTTCTCTGCAATATTTGATGGGTGTGCCTCAGCTTCCTCAAGGCGAAACTACTTGGACCTGCAAGTTCCAGATCCAAGTTCTGCTCCTTTTGTCTCGTTACACACAACTGCACATCAGTGCTGTTAATTCAGTGCCAGTCAAACCAGAGGGGGTTTCCAGATATGACCATTCTCAGGGTTCCTGCTGCCTGAATGCTCAGCATGCCCCTAGTTTTCCTTCCCAGATATTCGTTCCCTCTGTCCTTACCTCTCAGAAGTTAATTAGCGACCATCTCAGTGAGGCAGTGAAATGCTTGGTGCTTTGTATTTCTGTGGCAGCACAAATGCCTGTCAAAAGTAGGTGATGTTCCAAGGAAAACAAGTGAGCTGATGAAGAGGAAACTTTGTATTGCAGATGCTCTGTTCCTGGAGAAGGCCATGCAGCTTGCCAGGCGCCACTGCAACGCCCTCTTCGATTACGCTGTGACTGGAGATGTGAAGATGCTGCTGGCAGCTCAGCGCCATCTCACCGCTGTCCAGGATGATAACGGGGACAAGTGAGTTCACCACACTGCATTTGCTGGGTTCAAACCAATGGGTTTGAGGGCAGAATGGTGTAGTCAGTTTGTTCTGTCCCTCGTGGGTGCCAATCACTGATGGCATCATTTTCTCCTTTCTGCTATTTGGAAGAAGTATAGCTGTGACTTAGACACTTTTATTTGCAAAGAAGGCATGTACACCATAAACTTCATTGACCTGTCAGAAAGTAATCTGGTCATTGAGGGTATGTTGAGCATGTTGTGAGTTTGAGTTTCTTTGCCCTCTTTTACTTAAAATCCTGATCAAGCATGAATTGCTGTGCTTGCATAATGATACATGGTATATGGGGATCCTCAGCTTGGTGCTGAAAGAGAGTGCCCTGCTTTTTATTCCATGCAAGTCCTTAAGTGTTCATAGGATGCTCCAAGTAAGAGATTCACCCGGAGATGTAGAAATAATACCTGGAGGATCCATACTGCATTTCTCCCACTGACACCAAATTCTTTCCAGAGGACATTATTTTGCTCTTGCTTACATCTGTACTGTATTGTTGTCTTCCAAGGGATTGCACAGATGTTTGTGGCAGACTTGGCTGCTAATATTTGCATATCAGTCCTTCAGTAATGTGAGCTGGAGTGGAAATCCACTTTATTCCTCTACAGCCATACAATTTCTGTGGAACTTAGACCGAAGTACTGCGAGGAACTAATGATCAGTAGTTATTTAAAATGAAATTCAGCAGAAGCAGCTCTGAACAATTGCAAAGATAATCTCTTGAATAAGAAAGTGACACTATCACATACTCACTTTTTAGCTGGCAGGCCCTGTGCAATCACCTACATTTCCTTAAACTGTAGTGTTTTGAACAGTAGAAGCCAGATAAGTCTCAAGGTGTCCAGCCAGAAGGAAAATTGCAAGTGACCGAGACCTGTATGCCACTGTTCAATTACTCTGAGAGGTTACTACTCTCACTCCATTTTCAGTGAAAATAGGCCTCAGATGACAGATACAGGACTGCACTAATCACAGAGAGCTGCTTTACCAGCTTTGCTTTCCAACTGGAAACCTTTGAGATAGGCAGGAATATGAACAAGGTGGGAGCTAGCAACAAAATCTGCAAGTGCTGTGGACGGTACAGCTTCTGTGTTAAAAAAAAAAGGGGGGGGTGGGATTAGAGGAATATTGTGCAAGTAGGACCTGTATTTAAATATCAAAAAGGTGCTCCTCAGATTTGGACTTGCAGAGCATTTTAACTAAGTTAAAATACTTTTTAGAATGATGATAAATAGTTGTTTTCTTGCTGGATCAAGAAGTACCTGCAAATATGTGAGGCTCAAGTTCATGTTGCCTTTCTCCTGAGATGGATTTATTCTGTGAGCATAATATACATCTGCATTACTTCACAACTTTTTAACAAAGTGAAGTGACTGTCTTCCAGCTCTCTTGGGGGAGAAGAAAAAGGTCAAAATTAATGAATAAATTGCCCTGACTTTCACTTTAATCATTAAAATTATATGGCAACTAGGAAGTTTTTGCTTAAGCCTTTAAAAACCTTTGCTGTCAAGAATTTATGGCTTTGAGACAGAACCCAGCAACCTGTGATTAGTGTATTTTTACAGTGGACACTCAGTAGTACTGGCTGTGACTTTATTTGTACCAGTACCACTGCTCTGTAGATGTCTGACAGCTCTGCAGTGGTGCTCAAGTGCAGTTTTTCATGTAGGAATGTTTAAGAAATGGAAGTGACCTTTCGTGGTCTAGCCAGTGGCATCACATATAATGGTAGGGTAAAATTAAAATACTTGCTGCTGAAATGAGAACTAAAAGCAGTAGAACAAATGTGTTTCTATAGTGAGATATGGAAATAAAATGTCAGCACAATACAGAGCATAATAAAAAGCATCTATCAGAGCAGAGGAACAGCACTTTTCCAGTAATGGTGGGAGTGTTTGAACAGCACTGGTGAGTTGAAGGAGGGAAGGTGCCATGATACTTCCAGTGGCAGTATATAGAATCAATAAAAAACACCCTTTAAGGATGAGTTTGGTTTCTAAATTATATTTTTCTGTTTTTTAAAAATATCTCTGGTTTTGACTGCTCTCTGTCCCAATTTCAGGATGACTCCTTGCCCTGAATGGCAATGGAACTTCTTTTAATTTTTCTGACAAAAGTGTAAATCTGAGACTCTTCAGGTATTTCTGGAGTGGCATAACAGACATGCCACATATCCTGCACTGATATTTTGTGTCAGCAGCAACTTGCTAAAATGATAAGTCTAAGCTGGCCAGCACCTGCCATCCAAGTGCTTGGCAGGATATGTTTCAAAACAAAGGGTGTGATTTTCAAATGAAGTCGTAGGGTAGCAAGGCAAATGGAGCTCTGTGGGACAGGGGTGATGGGATTCACAACCTGCTTTTTCCTGATGCCATATTGCACATCCAGCCACTCAGCCTGGGGGTGAGGGAGCTGCCTTTGGAGAAGAGCACAGGAAGGGCCATTGCATTAACCCAGTAGAAGTAAAGTGTATTGCTGTGCAGTCACTCGTGTCGCAAAATTTACTGGCATGATGCCTCTGGCCACTGGTGCAAATCCTGTGCTTGTTAGTCACTGGGCCTGAGTCCTTAGTCATTTTTCTGTTTGAAAACGAAATAAAGAAAAACCCACAGATCTGGGGGAACCCCCAAGGGAAAATCTGCTTTGGTAGCAGAGAGGCTTGTGGAAATTCTGCAGGAAGGTTTTGACAGTAAGAAGTGTTTATCTGCTGCATAATTCAAAATATGAAAAAACAGCAAACCAGCAGAGAATCTGAGGATTTATGAAACAATTGTTTTGTATATTAGCCTAGTAGTAAAGTAATGTTGAGGGCCAGCAAAAGCCATCCTGAGTTTGCTTTTGTGATTGAAGGATTAAACAGTTACCTTCTGACCTGCTTTTTTTAGCGTTGAGATTCATTTTAGCTGTTGGTACTTAGTGCTGGAATCACTACCTTTAATAGTCAAGTGTTTATACCAGTATGCAGTCAGATCTACAGCAAAGCCTTGAAACTTTTGCAGTAAATTTGAAAACGGTATGAATTTGTTAATCTGCTTTTTGTTTGTTTCAGTGTCCTTCATTTAGCAATTATCCACCTTCATACGGAGCTGGTGAAAAACCTCTTGGAAGTTATACCCGATTTGAATTACAATGGCATCATTAACATGAGAAATTACCTCTATCAGGTGCGCAGTTGTGGGGGGTGTACGTGTTGCTGATTGTTCAGCCAGTAAGAGAGAAATTGCACAACTTGCTGTCTGTGGGAAGAGATCAGACTGATGCAAACAAGTTTAGAAACAAGTTATATTGTATGGTTGTAGAGGAAAGAGAGCATGTTTTCACTGGTTTAGTCCGTAACTATCCTTGATGGTAACAAAAGCATCTCCATGGATTAACTGTGGAACAGGCCAAAAAGAGTAAATTTTTCAGTTCGTGGTTTCAGTATTTGGCTTCTCTGTTACTAAAGCAGAGGTATGGATCACAGTGTGCCAGCTCCGGGCTCCTCTGACCTTTCTGACACTGGTTAACTTGGGATCATGAGTCAGTACCTGCGTCATCAGTTATCTGTAGGCACATGTGGAAGCCATAATAACCTATGCCCTTCTTACAGCCCAAATTGTATTTGTGCCCATCACGTGAGCACCAAGTTTCCCTTTCATTTCTGCAGTAACTGAGAAAAGCCCATTCTCTTGGTTTTTACCTAGGGGGAAAAGAACTGGCAGACACAGTTCTGTCTCCTCAACCACAGTCTGGCCTGTTTGTATTGTAACTCGAGTTTTAAAAAGATCTGTGGGAGCCCGCCTGGAAAGGAACCTCTTTAAAAGAGATTGCACACACCATTGAGCAGCACTCTGACACTTGTGTCATTTGTTTTGCTGTGAATGGCAAAGGCGGGTTTTAATTCTGTACAGGTAGTCCCAGAAGGTTTACTTTGACTTCTTTGTTTTCCTTCACATTTTTATGTTCTTATAAAGCAAGTTTGAAATGTGGAGGCTGCTGAAAGTAAGCAGAAGATTCTGAATTAAATTCTGTGCCCTGTGTTTAACAGAAACAGGAAGCAAAGCTGAGCTCTACACAGAAAATAAATCCCTGACTACCACAATCTCTCCAGTTCTTCCTATCTTCAACTTAAACCTTAAGCCATTGATGGAAGAGAATGTAGGCTTGGGCTAGAATTTTCCTTCTCTACAGACACTCTGAAAGCTGACATATACCATATAGATGTAGTAATTAATTGCAAATATGTTGACAGATCTATTGACAAACACAAGCTTATTGTGTAGAACTGGAATTAATCTTTTTTTAAACTCCTCTGTCAATATAATCTAGATATGGAATCTTACTCATTTTTTAAATTATTTTAGTATTGGAAATACTATTTCCCAGATCTCACTAGAATGCTTGCTGTTAAAATACATGCATGTGTATATTCAATGTGATGCTCCTCAGAACTAACAAGAATGCAGTATGCAAGCAACGTTTGGAAGGTCCCAAAACCTCTCAACCTGACTGTTGCTCAATGCTGCAGGTGCATAGAAATGGGGAATGTGCAAATGGGATCAGCTACTTCAACACACATGGCATAAATACACAATTGCTCTGCAGTTTGACAAGTGCACAGAACTGCAGGATTTTCTTCTTTCCTGTGCAGCCATTTTGAGGGATAAGGCACTCCTATGCCCATGCAAATCTCTGATTCAGGAGCAAAATGAGCTTGGTGATGGGGCAGCTGTGGATGCATGGTTGCAGTGTGTGGGGGGCACAGGGATTATCTCATTTCCCGAGTCCCTTGCACTGCAATGCTCAAATAGTCAGGTCAGTGCCCTGGCTTATACAGTAGGCAACATCTTTGTTCCTCCCAAAGTCCAACTGCTGACATTGGCAAGGCAGCTTTTATTTCCAGTAAGTAGAAAGCCTATTTGTAGTATTCAGTAGAAAAGAAGTTACACCACCCCAAAGCCAACAAACCAAAAGCTTGCATATGCGTACAGTCTTCTCGCACTAGGAGCTTTTATGGGTTTCAGAGATTTCTGTACAAGTGATGTAGCTGTTACTTCTCTTCTCATGGCTTGCTTCTGTCACTTGCAGACCCCCCTGCACCTGGCAGTAATCACAAAGCAGGCAAAGGTGGTGGAAGACTTGCTGAAGGCTGGAGCAGATGTCAGCCTCCTGGATCGCCATGGCAATTCTGTCTTACATTTAGCTGCTGCCGAAGGAGATGACAAGATTTTGAGTCTGCTCCTCAGGCATGAGAAGGTATCTCCAATGGTCAACCTCCCCAATGGTGAAGGTATGGAAAGATAATGGCTGAATTTTACACTCCCCTTCTAGACAAACACACCACAATTCCTGCCAACACCGTGTTGCCACACAGGTAGATACAGACTCTGAAAATAACATCTTTCCCCATTTGGCATATGCTGTCCTTGGTTTTTATATGCCTGCAGGCACAGATGAGAGAACACAGGTGTGCCAGTTGTCAGATTATACAGAACAGAAAGATTGGTAATAGTCATGTGACACAGTATGGATTTGAATTTTTGTCACTGTACATTCTCTTCAATCTCACAGAACCTCAAGCACTGTGTTCATCTTATTCCTTATGCTTTTAAAACCTTTGGTTTTTAAAAAAAACGCCCCAGAAGAAAATGTTTCCTCCTGTCTAGTGAGTGAAATCCCCTTAAAATAGTTTCTGGACTAGTACTGATTTTCTTACCTGGTACTTTGTGACCATACAGAATTAGAGCCTGTAAAGTAACCACAAAGAGACAGTTCTTCCATTTTTCAGTGCACAGGGGACTTCAATTTAATCAGTTTTCTAGAAGAGATGTTCAGTAGCAGATGAGGCCAGTGTGGGGTACCTACTTCTGTAGTACTAAGATGCAGATTTTCTTTTTAAGGCTATTCTCTAGAGGCAAAAAGATGATCTAGGTGAGCTCTGTAGCTCCTGCCTTCTGTTCCACCTTGTAATCTGATTTTTTTTCTTGCATGGTTTTGACTTGCCAAGTTCCAATTTATGCACAAAGAACTTATTTATTAACACCATTAACTTCATCCTGAGCCTCCACCTGGAGTACTCTCTTGGGGTCTGGGGCTCCCAACATAAATAAGAAGGACATGGGCTTGTTGGAGCAGGGTCAGAGGAGAGCATGAAGATGCTGAGAGTGCTTTAACATCTCTCCTCTGCAGACAGGCTGGGAGAGCTGGGGCTGTTCAGCCTGGAGAAGAAAAGGCTCCAAGGAGACCTTACAGCAACTTCCAGTACCTAAAGGGGGCCTGGAGGAAAGCTGGAAAGAGGTGTTTTATGAGGACGTGTAGGGCTAGGACAAGGGAGAATGGCTTTAAACTGACAGAGGGTGGGTTTAGATTAGATACAAGACAGAAATGCCTCACAGTGAGGATGGAAGGATGGAACTGTGAGGATGAGGAGACACTGGAACAGGTTCCCCAGACAAGCTGTGGATGCCACATTCCTGAAAGTAGCTTCTAGGCCAGGCTAGTTGGGTCTTTGAGCAGCTTGGTCTGGTGGACCCCTGTCCATGGCAGGACTGGGGTGGAACTAGATGATCTTTGAGGTCCTTTCCAACCCAAACAATTCTATGATTCTATCATCTTTTAGTGTATAAGCAGGCAAAATATGTTGCTTCTGCTCAGGGAACTACAGTAACTGTAACTCATTTTAAAATTTTCTCACTTTGAAACTCATTACTCTGACATTTCTGAATTTTACAAATATTAATGCAGATGATGGATGGATTTTGTTTTGTGTAGGTCTCAGTGCAATTCACATGGTGGTGATGGCAAATAGCATGTCCTGCCTCAAACAGCTGATTGCTGCTAGAGTTAACATCAATGCTCAGGAACAAAAATCTGGACGAACTGCATTGCATTTGGCTGTTGAACAGGAGAACATCCCCTTGGCAGGCTGCCTTTTGCTTGAGGTAAGGGCACAATTTCTTTCTTCCAGGTCTTTGCAATTACATACTTAAAAGCTGTTGACAATCCTTGAGTGCTTCAGAAAAACAGAAGTAAGGGGAGAGGTTCCTGTTGAATGACTAGATTACTTGAACTGGTGTAATGACAAAGTTACTGGCAATGTTACTGTTTTGTTCAGCACTGCTGGTGAAGCTTTTGCCCAAGTTGAAGAATATAAAGTTTGTGACTCTAACCTGACTGCATGTGCCATGTGTCATTTTCACTGAGTAATCCTGGCAGGCACTGAAGTTACCATGAACAAGTTCATCCCTTCTTCTGTGTGAAACAGAATATCTATAGAGACGTGCACAGAGATATAGTTGTGTAATCTATAAATACTTGTCTCATCCTAACACCTTGAGCCTGGTATCCTTAATTCTACACACCCCAGCTGGCTATGTAGCTTTCCTCTGCATTCATGCATGGATGTGCCACCAGCCTGGCTGCTCTTCTGAAGAGCAGCAGGAGGGCAGGATTCTGTGCACACCACTCAGACTCCAAAGGCCATGGGTAACCAGATGGCAGAACTTTTACAGGGGATGCAAAGTGGCTTTTATTACCTGACCTATTTGGAGATAGACACTGTGCCTCCTGCTCTAACACTGGAGCACACTACCACCCTATGCATGCAGACAGTTGTAGTTACTTTCTAATTCCTTCTTTTCAGGCAACAATTAGAGATTTTATGCAAAAAGGCATGTAACGGTGCTTACTCGCACAGCGCCAGTGTTTATGCTGACATGAGCCTCTGCAGCTGCATTGTACAGATTTCTTTTCTTTTTTTCCATTCAATAAAAACTTAGGGTGATGCTGATGTGGACAGCACTACATATGATGGGACAACTCCACTTCATATAGCAGCTGGAAGGGGCTCAACAAAATTGGCAGCAGTTCTCAAAGCAGCAGGTATGGAAATAGATCTTTGCTGGAGACTTTTCTGTAACAGTGACAATTCAAGTTAGAAGGCTGCAAGCAGAAAAAAATGTGCCAGTGAACTTGTTTAATGGGTGGAGGAAGTCAGATGTTAAAAGCAAGAAGGTATGAATCTCCTCACGAAGTCCTGAGGTGCTATACTAATCACTCTTCAGCACCATCTAATGGCTAGAAAGGCAAATTATGTTGGTCAAAAAAAATCTCATGAGGATTTTGGGAAGATTTTTGAGTATCGTTTTTTATAGCTGAAGAAGTGGAGAACAGATATTTTTATGTATCTGGGATAAGTGTTGGACTGCTTTAGAAACAAAAAGGAAAAAAAAATGTCATCACTGAAGCATGAGCTTATTAATGTCTCCTAGTGCTGTCACTTTGGAAGAATTAGGTTGGCGTCTTTATTGGAACATTTTGTCAATTGTATTTAAACTGGAATTTTCTCTTTTGAAACAGAAACCCAAGCCTCCCATTGCTGAGGCTGTCTGCTTGGTCTTTGAAAAACACCCCCACTTTCTCTGACACTCTAAAAAGCAGCACCACACCATCCCTTCATCACATTCATGCTGTGCTGTGTGAGGCAAAATGGGACTGGAAGTCAGTTGATACAACCAGAGCTCTTTCTTTGGGCCCTAAGGCTCAGCTTGTCAGTCTTTTTCCCTTTTTATAAGGGAGAATAGCAGTGTACAGAGATGTGACAGCATTTAAATGTAATTGATAAAAAGAGATACTTGCTAGCTTAATATAAAATATAATTTACCTGGAGGAGCTAAATTAGCTGATTTGCCATTCAGTACACAGAATGCAGATTTTAAATATTATTGAGAAGCAACTTGAAGCCCTTCCCCCCCACTTGTTTTTCAGGTGCAAATCCTCACATTGAGAACTTTGAGCCATTGTTTGATCCAGATGATGTGAAAGATGATGAAGATGATGATGAAGGGATTGTGCCTGGAACAACGCCACTGGATATGGCAGCCAACTGTGAGGTATGTGGTCGTTTTTCTCTTTTAGTTGTTTTTGGGGTTTTTTTTTCCTAATTATAAAGGGTAGTTCAGCTCTCTCAGCGAGGTCCTTTTTTTGCATCCAAAATTATTTATTATTATTAATTCAACTAATTTGCCATCAAAAATTAAGCTAATTCAGCCATAAAACTCCCCTAGTGAAACACCATTGAAAGAAAGCTCCACTGAACTGACTAATGCTGCTGAACAAAAATGATCAGGCAATTCTTGAAGTAGCTGCACTACATTCTTCAGTATATTTAGCTGGGTGGGTAGTTAGTGTTTGAAGGCCCATTCTCCAGTGGGTTCCTTTGCTGAGTGTTTTTCAGAATTGCAGCCTGTGTGTGGTGGGAAAATGCACTCCTGTCTTCTACCCAAACAGTGATTAAGCTGATTATTGTGCATTTGGTTAGGAGTGTAAAGGATAAGCAGTCAGCATCTCTAATCATCTGGACCTGGGGAGTGGTACCAGCCTTAGGTGAAAATCTAACCCAGGCTTTGTTTTAAATTACTAGTTGCAGACAGGCACCAGCTCCTTGCTTAGCCCCTGCTACTGCCCTTTATTTACTGCCAAGACTTCCTCTGTGTCTTGAAAATAGTTGCCAGATGACAAAGCATAAAATAAAGGGAGATTAACTTCTCAAGATTTCTCCCTTAAGTTTAGCACAGGTTTTCTACAGTATCCTTAGTCATACTGAGCCTGGGAGAGGAAAAAAATGCTGATTTACACATGGAATTAGGGTTTTATATAACACTGCTGAAACTTAATGGACACTAAATACTCCTAAATAGTGACTTTAATGTATTCTCTTAGGTGTATGACATATTAAATGGCAAACCCTACGAGTCAGCAGAGGTCTTGGAGGACTTACTCACACAAGGTAACACCTTTAAAGACTTAACAATATCCCTCTAATAATTGAGTACTGAAACTGTAGTGGCAGAAGACATTGCCCTGCAACAGCTTGTAACTGAGCTGATGAGAGAAGAGGTGCCCTCCCACCCCCTTGCACACAGAATGAGCATGATTCCCTTAAGATGTCTCAAGGACAAGGAGTACATTTGCAGTCTTGCAGCAATACATTTGTATATGCTGGGACTGGACTCTCTAATACTCTTCAGTTTGGCTTTGTTTCTGCTTAAAAATGAATTGGTGCATAATTTGTATAAATAATAAACTAACATATTTCTCTGTTCCCCAGGACATTTGAAAGAGCTGAATGAAAATTCCAAGATGCAACTTTACAAACTATTGGAATTGCCTGATCCAACTAAAAACTGGTCCACCCTAGCACAAAAATTGGGTCTTGGCATACTTAATAATGCCTTCAGGTTGAGCCCTTCCCCATCGAAGACTCTGCTGGATAATTATGAGGTAATGCGCTGTAACAGGTTATAAAGAACATTAATACACCTAGAGAACCTTGTCCTCCTGCACACTGAGACAGTGCAGCCCTGCAGTTTTAGCCAGCCTGGATGGATGATGCTGAGTGTCTGATGTCTGCTCTTTCAGGTTTCTGGTGGTACAGTTCAAGAGCTGATCACTGCTTTGAGACAGATGGATCACACAGAAGCTGTAAAAATAATTCAGGAAGCACTGTCCATCTCACACAGACCATCTTCCCTGGAGGACAGTACAGCAAAAGCTGTTCCATCATTACCACTCACCTTTGCAAATGGAGAGACAGGTAAAATTGACAGCAAAATATGAAGAGCTTTATTTAAGACTTTTTTTCAGTTCTCCCTCTCCACTCTATCTAGGACTGCTGATAGATTGCACACCTTCTTGCACATACTGCTTCACCTGCTTCCTAGTTTAAGAAATATTTTACTGCAGTGTGACCCCTCTCATCATAGATATTTGCTAAGCAGAGGAAGGAGAGGACAAATGGACCACTAATCAGCATGCCTGCATCACAGTATTCATTATACTGCTGCCCTTTGCTCAAACCAGACACCTGCCATTTGCTAATGGTAATGCCTTGGATGTACTGGGAATATAGGCAATTATCTCCTAGGTGTATTACAAGTGCCATTAGCTTTTGACTTTTTTCCCCTCCTCATAGCTGGATAAACAAAAATGTTTTGGGCTCCTAAACTTCAGTAAGACTTCAGTATTAAATTTCTCCTTCCATCATGTGTAGCAGTCCAAAATGGCCCAGTGTTCTGTAGGCAAAGAAACTGGGGATGGCTTAGGTTACATGTTCTGTATAACCCCAAGCAGTCCTGCTGGCCAACTACCTGCTCAGAGCAGGGCCAGTGGAACGTGACATGAGGTTGCCCATGTTACATCCAGTTGAGTTCTGAGCATCTTCAGTGATGGAGGTGGTACAGTGGTTTTGAGCAGGGAACTCTACTGAAAGAAAAAGAGAGGTTGTGAGAAGTTTGTCATCAGGGCTGTTCAGTCATTGCCTGGCCAGGTTTAGGAACAAAAACCTTTGTTTGTTCCTGTTCAAACACCAGTAGGGCTGCCTGTGGCCTAATGTGGAAGCTTAGACCCTGTGTAAAAATACTGTAGGTATTTCTGGTAAGAAAAAAGAAACACCACAGTCACTCCATTCCAGTCTAACATTACCAGTTTATTCTCTATAGAAAAACACTTGGTCAGTCAGGGAATAAACCTTCACACCCACCCAAAAATGTGCTTGTACCCATACTGCCCCTTTAGATTCTTCTTGAAGGGTAAGAGGGGTTCTGCTTCCTCTGCAGCATGAATGGAGGGCATCACATTGTTTATTTTAAGATGCTTGTTTAGAAAAACAAGACTGAACTCTTATGACACCACCACTGTTTTAGTCACATTGATCCACATCATACCTTCAGTTTCAGCTCTTGCAGTCAGGCACTCCTTCTGTGGATCCTGCACAGGTGATAGACGCTACTGACCTGCTCCTACTTCAGGGTCACTTACTAGATGAAAGCTCTTCAAGTGTTTGTCTCAAAAGGAAATCTGTAAGTTGAAATAACATGAATTTTAAGTTTTAGGAGCCTCATCCTGGAGCTGTACACGTGCACAGAGTGTTACTCTGAGAACCAGAGAACCTTTTGCCTTGTGACCGCCACAGCTGGGCAGAGTCCTGACCCCAGTGCAGTGCCAGCATTAGTGTCAGCAAAGCACCAGGCTTCTCATCCCATCCAAGGTCCAACTGCAAGCTGATCTCTGCCAGGAGTACATCAGATCACACGTTTTGGTAGCCTGGAAACATTCAGCACAGCTTTTCCTATTATAATACCTCATGTTAGAGTTATTTTCCTACAGAAGAGCTTAACTCTGTTGACGTGTATTCCTTAGGCTTTTCTTAAAGCAACCTTGCTCCAGCCACAGCATTGATTTCCCTTTTCTGTGTCCCTCAGGTGAGTTGTACAACAGCAGATTTCAAGACACGGAAAGCACGTGTGACAGTGGTGTGGAGACCTCCTTCCGCAAGCTGAGCTTCACTTACTCAGACTCTCTGAACAACAAGCCCTCACTAACACTTGGCAAAATGGCCCTGGGCTATGGACATGAAAGTTCAGGGCAAAGCAATTATATAGCTGACTAGTAGTCTTCAATTAGCAATATACAGTTACAGGAAAAAGTGGGACATTTCAAATTGCATCAGTGTCATCCTGGCCAGAGGGAAGGGAACTCACGACCAAAAGTGCACTGGAAGAATCCCACCTGAACCCGAACAAATGGCAACTGCAGCATGGGACTCCTAGCCACTGCTTCCTTCCTCAAGTACATTTAATTGTGTTCATTTACAAGCCATTTACAATAACCAGGGCTCCACTGGTTAATACACAGGACTGGACACTGTGGAAGACTGACTGAGCTTTCCTGCTCTGTGAGGACTTTCTTTTACAGATGAAAAAGAAGTTGTAAATGCATAATACAAACTTACTGAAGGGGTTAATAAGCACACGAGCAATCAGAGGACACAGTTCCTAGCTGCTCTCTTCATAATTTTTGCAGCATAGTTGCATGCAAACAGCTTATAAAATAGCTGGCAAAGAAAAATCATTACTTTAATCACCACGGTGACAACTTAGAGAGAAAAAAAGAGAATCCTAAAAGAATCTTGTATATTTCAAATAATGTATTTAAACTTAACTTTGGTGCCTCTTATTCAAAATTTTTTTCAAGTTTGGCATTTTCCTACTTGTAAATAGTTTTTTTAATATCTGTTCCTTTTTGGAAAAGCGTGCTTTTTAAATGCTTATTTTTATTTTACTTTTATAATAAAACCCCAAAATTAATTCTCCTGTCTGTGCCTGCTGTGATTTTTACATTACTTTTCAAGTAGAGGTATTGAAGATTTAGCATCTCAGTTTTAGGCATTGATACAAGATCATGCTCATTTCTAAGCACTAAAATAAAGGTTGTGAGCCACTGTCTTAAAGCTAAAGTATCTTATATGGAGGGAGAGCAGGACCATCAGCTACTGCTGAGCAGCTGTGCTTTGAGATTAAAGCCTCTGCCTTGTTTTAGTTCTCATCATTATACCAGCAGAGAATCATTTACACTGAAACCAACGATTCAGTGTCTCAGCAAATCTCTGATGAGACAGCTCTCCTTTGGGCTATCTAGAATCTCCTGTAGTAACTGTGCTCATGACCAGTGTTTCTTGTCTGACATCAATTCTGAGATGGTGAGTATCCTCTGTTATTGATGTTGGCCCAACTAAACAGAACAGGCATCAGAGTTCATGCTGAAAAAACCAACAGGGGCATTGTCACTTGTAGCCAATTTTTGTGGCACAAGGATGGAGTGTTGATAGGGTGGTTCTTGGCTCAGCTCAGTCTTCAGTAACTTGGGCATCACTCCTGAGAAAATGAATGAAGATAAACCTTGAGAATGGTTATGTTTAGAGCAGTAGTTGCTGTAATGAATTAAACTATGAGTAATGAAAAAAACTTCTGAATTAAATTTATAATCCAGCTGAGTTACTGAGAATTTTAATTACTTCCAGAGAAAAAGAGTAATAGTGAAAGTGCCATTTTTTCTTTCAGTTCTTGTATGTATAATCCCCATCTAGTCAGTGTTTAAGGCATATAGATTTTTGTTCAATTAATGTACTTCTCCAGTGTTCTCTCTGTATTCCAGCTCTAATAGAAACAGGCAAAGGTTCTCATATTCCAGGAGTGGAGGGGCTTTTTGAGCCCTAGGAGAGCAGCTGTCCAAGTAAAACACACCTGCTTTCACAGAATTTCCAGCACAGCTCAGGGGGCTGGCAGAGATTTTTTACTGAGGTTTCTACAATCCTGCAGGTCACCAGGGCATCCCAGCTATTATTCACATCTTTTAGGCTTAGTTCTGATCAACTCTGACTTTAAACCACCAGAAGACACCTGGATCTATATTTCCTTAAAGCACTTCATGATCAGACATTGCATAATAGCTGTTTATCAGGTTAGTGACCATGCACACAGCAAGTCCCCTAGGCCCTGTGTATTGAAGTGCTTTAAATGACAGTCTGGCAGCTTCTCAGTTTCAGTGTATTTAATAAAAAAGGCTTTGATACTTACAGGTTTTTTCCCTTTGTTTAGAGATGGAAAAATACTACTGAGAGCATCTGTCTACACCTGGCTTGTAGAGAGAAACCTCCAAACTTAATCTGCACGTGCAGTGGAATAGAGCTCACTCCATTACTCTGCTACTCTACTGCATTAATAAACATCAGAAACTTGTGGGATGTAGCAGAAGTTGTGACAACAGACCCCTTCAAATCTCCTCTACATTTGATGTAAAATGAATTACTCAGAAAGTTAAAGTGCCCTTGATTTTAGATTGGCTGCTACAGCTGTATGTTTCCTGCCATCATCTTGGCATGTATTTACGAACTTGGAAATCACTGATAGTGGGAAGCTCTAGGCAACATTCTGAGATTCTGTGGACTGCAGGAAGGATAAGAGTGTATATGTAGTGGTGCATGAACTGTCTTCTCCCTTGCCTGGGAAAGTAAAATGCTTTTTTCATGCATTTAAGAAGAAAGAGCCACTCTCCTTGCTTCCCCCAAGTAAAGTGACAGGAATGGTGGTACCCATTTGCTAGCTTAGGGTGCAGTGGTCAATACTCACCCACCATCCACAGCTTCTGGCATTTCTGGATGATCATGTCGAAATAAAGCAGTTCTAGAGTAATGGCCAATGGCACAGTCCAAACTTTTGCTGGTTCGAAAGATTCCTACAGCAAAAGACAGAAGTTAATTACCAAGGAGTTGATTTTTCTCCATTCAGCATTATGAAGCAGCCTGACATCCCACTTAGACCCAAGGCTGGAGTATGTTTTTCCAAGGCTGCAGAGGTTCCCCATGGCCTCATTTAAACCTAACTGCTGTAGGATTTTAGCCATCCAGTCACCCTTGTCATATGCACAATGCAGAAGAGCATTCATAGTTCAGATACTTACAGGTCTCCACTGACTGACTGCCTCTACTTCTTACAGAGATGGCCTTTTTTCATTGAAGTTTTGGTTTTCCACACTATTTGAATGAATTTGGGGCTTTTGTTTTGCTACCTTGTAACATCTGACTGGAAAGCAAAGTCAGGTAAACACAACTCTTGGATTGAAACATGTCCTAAAAATTTCAAACCATGAGTTCCTGGTTCCCTAAGTGGGTGAGAAAGAAAACAGTGATTCTGACAATAAAAAGGCTGGCTTGTAAGCTTTAAAACCCAGCTCTCCTGTACTGAAAAAAAGAAACTCATTGGCCCATTTCTCTGCTCCTGACACTGCTTCAAGTCACTGAAATGGTCTCTGCTACACATCTTCAAAACCAAAAGGGAACTAATAGAAGCAAAAGTACTGAAGAAAGATGTGCCTCTAAGGCAGAAAATTTGTCCAGACCACAAGGTATGCAAACAGCAGACAACAAGAAAGACTGACAGAACTATGAACACTTACTTAAGAGAGCAATTTTTAGACACATTTGCATGCTTCTTTCCTGGAGAAGATGCAGAACTTGAAAAAGCTTCCGAGGACATACTCCAATAAACTGGAGCATAAGAAGTCCTCCTTGTGGGCAGAAAGTATGAACAGGTGCCCTGTAAAGCTCAGAATGGCCTCTGCAAGCCCAGAATGAGTTGGAGCCAAATCTCATGGTTTTAGGACAACAGAGCAGCCAACACCATTCAGTGCTCTTCCCAAACCTGCTCTCAAGTTTTGTTCTGGAAGGGCATTTGTCACAGCCGTGGGGCACTGGCTGCTGCTTCTGCCATCAGTGGAGAACAGCCCAGGGGGCCCGGGAGCCAACAAAGGCCATCAGCACAATGGTGACTCACTGGTCCTTAACAAGACATTGCAAGGCAGCACCCTGAAAGAACACTGAGAGGCCAGTCCCCTCCACTGCTGCCACCAATAACGTAATGACACTGAGGACAAGAACCACGGCACTTACCAAATGCTCCTACTGCTCCTGCTGCCAAGCCCCCATCAGACAGAACTGGCAATACAGGTGCTGCTGTCGCTGTAACATCACTCAGCTGGCAAGGATGGCTGTGTCCATAGGAGTGCAGGGGACCAGTGCTTACTGCCTCTGCCCTGATCTGAGACAAAGGCAAAATAATGTAACCAAGTATAGCACAGGACACAGGACCCCGCTGCCAAAGTACCAAGGGGAAATGTTAAACAAAGCACATGGTACAGCTGCTGCTGCATGGTGAGAGAACTGCTTCTATAAATACACACCTACTACAACACCAGGAAACCAAAAGAACATATTAAGGATATTAAAACAATAATGGAAGTCAACCTTCCCCTTTAAATTCTGGTTTGAGTTCAAGCATTTGGCTTAAGCAATTGCTAATCTTTCATAACAGCACCAAGTGCTGAATTAAAGATTTTCAGTGAGAAAGAATGGACCTACTCCTTAGGGAGCCCCTGACCTTCAAAAACAGCAATAATTTAAAAAACCGCCCAAACCTTGCTATGGCACTGAAGAAAGCAAGAGGGAAAAGAAAATAGAATGCTGTTATATATAACTTTGCTAGTAGACTTCATTTGCAGAGCCACTTCATCACTTATTAATCATGTACCACAGAATTTCTTTCATGATTTTGCCTAAAAATTGTGACAGGCTGGACAAGGTCACAGTTACTCAAATTAACGAATGGGTTTTGCTTCTAGCAATCCAAAAGCTCTTTTCTACCTATCCCAAACTTCCCTCATATGCTGAGATTAACAATTATCACTAACCTCCAGACAGGCCTCATGATTGTCTTTAAACAAGTGATTCCTACAAAGTTTTACTTATTTAACACTATTAAGTGCCATACCTAGATGTTGCTGGAAGAGACATTTCTCCTCTAATGTAAGAGAAAGACATCAACAAACTTGCCCTTTTCCTAATACACTGCAGCAGTACATATTAATCATATTTTCTCCACATTTTTTCATTCTTACCTTATATTGACTTTATTGCTGCTTTGATTCCAGGACACCAAAAAAACTGAAGAATTTTTCTGGTATTGTTGGCCCATGATGCCTCTCAGAATAACTTTTTAATTTCCTTTGTCACTGCCTGCATTTATGAAGCTGTACTCATGACTCTTGTTTTCCCTATTTATTTTACAAAATCTATAAACATTGGCACATATACATGCATATTTTGATTGTTTTCATGTCTTCTTTTAACTAGGACTAGTTTTGAATCAGATGCAACTGCAGTTAGTTGTTTCGGTGACCCAATAAAGCATTTGTAAGAAACCCTCGCTTATCATTTCCCTTTCATTTATCAGCTTTGCCTCTTGCTCAGGAATATGTCAGTTTTAGTTAACACCAAAGTATCAGTCAATATGCTCCTCTCTCTGCCCATTAAAACTGATCACAACTGAAGCCCACCCCCATTCTGAGTTCTCCAATGGAACGCACAGCTGCTCCCCCTCCACATGTGCTCCAGACCCCCCACACTACCTGCAAGTATCACCCAGTGCTGCTTTTATAGCACTGATGGTCCTCAGCCATCAGCAGCAGAGCTCCTTCAAACTCCACCTATTGTGATGCTGATTCTGCTTTGCAAGAGAGTATTTGCTTGGGTGGACAGAGTATCCTTGTGGAATTCTGATCCCAGCAAGATCCCAGCTGCACTTCAAACCATGTCTGACTGACAAGCCAAATGTTCAGCAAGCTGCCCATGGAGTGGCTTGGTGGCCTGCTGGAGGTAGTCCCAGCTTCACTCCCTGTCCTTCTCCCTTGCCCCCAGCATACTTTGCTGTTATCCTAAAATGAATTTCCACTTACAGCATAGTGAAGCTAGAAAAAAATATGGATGTGCTTTCAATACACCACATATATTATATGTAAGCTTTGCTGTTGGTATCTTTACATTGAACCAGCACTTAAAATTCACATGACAGGAACAGACAGTATGTTTGTTCAGCCAGCTCGAAGTGTATGTCACTTCAACTTCAGTCAAATTCTTCTACTTATTTTTCTTCTGTTTCACTCTTTATCTAGAAGGAAATGAAGTAGTCTCAGACAACATCCAGTAGAGAGGTCAAGATCAGTGAACTTTCTAGTTCTTCAACACTGGTAGGTTCCCAAGGATAAAACATAACCATTTTCTTCTTTTCAGTCATGAGGAAACCATTATCACTAAATCTGCCTTTTATACTCCCTACATCCAGAGTAACAAAAGGAGCAACTGCAGTGGTCTGAAGAACAAAAATATAAACATCATCTTGTTGGGATACAGAGGCCTGAAAGAGAAACAAAAAAAAACTGTATTATGAAAAGAAATTTGAGTTAAAGAAGACCCCAGTTACACCCAAACTGGGGAAGACCTGCATGTCAGTAAAACAGGCTGAACAACCACATTTGATCAAAATTAATATTCTTCATGTGTAAGAACCATGCAAAAACTGCAAATGTTACTGGAGCTTTCCTACAGAATACTACAGATTGTGGAAAAATGCCAAGAAGTATTATCACTTTGCCATCTTCTTATGAGAATAACTGAATAAAGGTAATCTAACTTCTACATAGTACTGGTATCCTGTACTTACTGCACTGAAAGAGATTTTCTCTTTCACCAACACTTCACTCAACTTATCAATTTACATCTACTAAAAGAACTTGCCTTTCAATTATATACATAACAGAAATACACAGAAGCAAAAGATGGTAAAAATCCCAGTAAGACAGAAAGCCATCTCATCTTAATGCATCACGGCAGCGAAGCCCTTATACTTCATTAAGTAAAATATAAAAAAAATCATTGTAAAATATCAGGTCAAGGTATGTTTTAGATTAAGTTCTATCAGTACTTAAATCTCAGAGGGACTTAAAATCCCAACCAGGATGCATTTTCATGCAGCATTCTGCATTCACCATAATGAAAGATTATGATACATAACTTTCAAATACCAATTAATCATTTATAAAAAGAGAACAAATTACAGTCAGTGCAGACGTTATGTTCCAGTTTTATAAGAAAAGCAATGCTATTCATTTTTGGGAAACAGCACACGTCCTCTATACATTTTGTTTCCTGAAGAAATACTAATGCTTTTGATGCTTTTTAAAAGCAATGCTATGAACACTGGATTAGCAATGTAGTTGAATTGATTAGCTCTTGGATTAGTAGTGTAATTGAAAGTCTAGTTAGTTTTTTAGTAACTAAGTTTAGACGTACCAGCCTCTTGCAAAACAGTAGTTTCTTTTAATTACAGATGCATTTCTTAAAATGACCACTTTGCATTTATCTAGCTATGCTAGCTATCCTTATTAGTTAGTATTGCAAAGACAACACAGTCTCAAGATAAGGAAATGAAATTTTCCAAAGATGCTCCAGTTGCAGAGCTTTTCTTATTGATATCATCCATAAACCAAAAAAACAAACCAAAACAAACAAAAAAATCTCTCCACAGCATGACTCAGACTCCAGATTGTACCACCAGATGAAAAAAAAATTAAAACAGGCTGATTTCTTTTCTTTGTATACTCAGGAGGCAGGCTGTGCTGCCGTGAAAGAGATAAGAAGGGAAAATCTGGCCCATTTTCTTTTTTGTAAAGCAATTATGCTGGTCCAGATTCAAAGAGATTAGACCTCTATTTCCCCCTTGTTCAGTTCAGCACTAAAGAAGCAAAGCTGCAGTTTGAAAGCCAAATGTGAGAACACAAAGGTCCCCATCCTGCCCATCTGATGATGAATTTTCCAATAAGATGTACATGCTAAGAAGTGAGGCTTAACAAAATGTGTGTGCACACACACAGGGCATGCATGCTCTCTATACAGCAAACTTGCTAGGAACAGAAGAAATCTAGGAAAAAGCAGCAAATCGACTAAATGGCAGTGTTATACAACACTGATGCTTTTTGTGCCTGTTTAGGAGACTAACACACTTGCCAGCTATTAAGAAATAATCACTATTATGCAAATCAGAATCCTTACTGGAGGGCAGGGATTGGAAGGAGGAGGAAAGGAGCATGCAATACTGTGTGTCAGCAATGTTACACTGATCAGAAAGTGTGAGCACTTCCAGAGGAAATAGTCCTGACAATAATGCACTCCACACTCAGCTGAACTAGGATCACCTAATCCTGACATACAGTGCTGTCTGCAAGCCAGAACACTTGTTACAATGCTATTTGCTGTCTAGAGACAGAAAGAAAGAAAGGAGCAATGCTGCAAGGTGGAAGGACAATCTAAACAAATTAAAGGGAGACTTCATTATTTAAAACAAAACAAATCCCAGACAAAAAAAAAAAAAAACCACACCCACAAACCAACAAACCCCATCAGTCTTACTTAGATACACATATAGTGACACCAGAAAATAATATGATTTTGAACTCAACCTGGAAGCCAGAATAGCAACAACTAAGGAGAAAGAACATTCAGAGGACTCAGACACTGCACAGCCAGCAAAAAACTGCAAACAGTAAAATTAGCAAAACCAAATACAGTCATTTAGCATGATTGATGCTTACACTAAGCTGGGTCTTTTCTAATCCCACAGCATCCTTGAGTGATGAAAGGAAGTAATGGTTCTTAGGACTCCGGAGCCCATCTTCTCCCACAAGACAGAAAGTAACAACACAGCTTTTCCTGGTACAATTTCTGCATCTTTCCAGAAGGTCACTGATGGACTCCCTGTAGATGGGGACAGCACTCTGTGCTTTAACAGTCACACCTTCTTTGGCAAGGGTGCATACGGGCTCCAAAGAGCTCCAGGCGTGCACAACAACCTATCAAGCACATTGAGAGAGCACAAAGCTTAGAAGACACATCTGTGAAAACAATGCAGCACCCTAGATTTCAGACTGCTCATTACAACAGATGTTTTTCTGACAGCACCAGCTGATTTCCACCTAGCAAGGAACTACACAATAGACATGGCATAAAAATTAGATTGTTCTAAAAACCTAACAAGAGGTCTGTTTCAAACAGTCTGGAGCTGCTCTTGATCTGCAGGACTTTTTTGTTTTCTCCAGGCTCCTTGAGAGGAAGAGATTGCCAATTCCTGCCAAAGGAGTGCTGGGAAATGGAATTACTGAGTGACTAATTTGCTGATTCTTTTTCCTCCCTTCCTTGATTAAAATAAAACTCAAACAAAGGATTTTCTTGAGATTGCTCAGAGTTATCTGATGTAACCCAACTAGGTATGCTAGAGCTTCTGCGTAATCACTCTTAAACAGAAGCAAGCTCCATCATCTTAAAAGGGATTATGAAGGTTATATTAATACAGCAAAATACACTGCCAGACATCATCCATGCATTATGAATACACCCTTTTAAAAAGGGCATAATTTGGGAATTAAGCATTTAACGAGAATTACAACATTCTATTTTATAAATTTTCAGTTATTTTTTGCCTTAACAGGAGTGTGCAGTCAGGAATAGATCTTAATTCCTTTCAAGAGTTAAGTTCCAAATCTTCTTGAAGTGCAATATACAGTATTCATCAGAACTATCCTACTGCCAACACTTCTTTGATGCTATCAGAAAATCTGAATTTATGTCTATTAGAGTAACTCAGACCAGAAATGAACAATTTCATTAAGTGCAGTCCTGCTCCAAGAACTGACTATCCAGAAATTGCAACCATTGTCAGTACCATATACTACTCCATATAAGCAACCTTATAAATCTGAAAATTCATGGAAGCCCACCAGACAGAGCAATGATCTAGAAGTTGACGTACTACTAGTTCCAAAATTACTGTTTTGGAACTAGTAGTGACTAGTGAGTTATTCCAGGTCTCAAGGTCTGTTTCTCCATGCTTCACACTGTTTTCACAGGGACACACTTTATGCCAGGAGCTGTATCACACAGTGGAAAATTGTCCCTAAATTCATCTGGGATCTGGTTGCCATATGATTTACAGAAACAAAATGTAACAAGCTGAAAAGGATGAATGTAGTCTGCAAGAAAACACAGCAGTCCAAATACTGACTTAAAAATCCTGTCAGTTTCTACAGCATTATGAGAAAACAGTTAAGGTGTCAACTGCAAAATGGTGACATGCATAGGTGACCTTCCAATTAAAGATGTGCTGTTCATATTTCAGAAAATAATCCAGTCCTTTTCCCCAAAACCATACAGTTTGAGTACTGGTAGGCAATGGTACAATCCCTTTTTTCCCCCCTACTTAATCAGGTTATCTAGTTCTAACACCCAGGGAATAGTTTTGTTAAGTAGTGAGGTACCAATTTTCACACTTTGCTCTATTTAACCATCAATCCCTTTAAGATTTCAACAGTTAATTTCAGCCTTGTACCTACAGGCTATAAGAAAAGCAATTCCTTCTTCTGTGAAGCACTACACACTACTTTAATAAAGAATAGTGCTGCCCCTAAGATTAAACACTAGAGTTGCATCTGATGGTGTTTGAGCATGGCCTTACTGAAGCTTGTCTGTACAAAGATGTGTTCTTTTCAGCTTCTCACATTTTTGCAGGAGGCACATAAGAATCACCAGGTAGGTGTCACTTACCCTCAAAGTCAGCCTGTGGTCCTCATGAAGATCTGAGACACCATAAATGTGCAACATCCCTTTGTCTTCATAGGCCACAGGCAGCAGTGATGCAAAGAAGTTCTGGGCAAAATAATGGAGCAGTTTCCACTTACCACCATACTCTAAAAATGGTTAAAAAGAAGAAAGACTGAAACAGACTCCAAGACTGCCTTGCTCCACATTCCCTGTATGTGCTTTCTGGTCCTGCTATTGGCAATGCAACATCCCTCTCCACCCTTTTTCACCTCTATCAAGTGCAAAGAATGACTGGAGGTACTCCTGCTTCGTTCCAGGCAAGGCTCTGCCCTGGAAAAGATCTGATGCTCTTTCAAGCTTCGAGGTTTACCAAAAGTTTACATTTTTCTCTGTCTCAGTCCTATCACTGCTACACTGTCATTCAGTTAAGGGAAGCCTTAAACACAAGTGACAAGGCTGACACAGCATACCACACATAAACCAAGCAGCTGGAACATCTGTGCTGTTGAGAATCCAGACAAACACACTGGCATTTCACAAACTACCACTACTTTAAAAAGAGACAAGAGACAAGCACTTATACAAAGTGCTCCCTTCCCTGTTTTCAGTCCTCCTTTCAGTTCTTCCTTAGAGGAGGAGATCAATAGCAATAAAGACAAAAATAAGTTTCCAAACCAAAGACAACTCTCAACTTGGCAAAACAAATGTGCCAAGATCTAAAGACAACACCTCCTCCATGGGAGCTAGTATCCATGACAGACACGTGACAAACAGTTCACGGTGCTTCTTTAATAGGAAGCTGTACCTCATTATTTTTAATACTTTGAAAGTCTGCCATTAAACTGGGAAAGCCAAACTCTGCTTCCTCTCCAAAATAAGCAATTTTGCTTTTTTGCTTTGCAACACTGCCATGTAATCATTTTCAAAGAGAAGTTCCATGATTTCTTCCTCTATTAACATTCCATCTAGCACCCACTGTCTGCATTTTAAGTTTGTCTTTGCTCAACCATTATCCAGTCATTGAAATGGCACTAAAAAGAAGCAGCAAGTCAGCTGCACCATCTCACAAGGAAAGAAAAGTTAGATACTGGTTTCATTCTTGTTTCTGGCTCTTTATTTTACAACAAGTTTAAAGCTGATGTATGCTTTATGATGTATGAAGAATATTTTCAGTGAGATATTTTTCTTGTAACTCTCTTAGTAATTACTCTCTTAGTTTCGGTTCTTGTACAAAGCTCTTAGCACTTTCAAACATCTCACAATTAAAGACATATCCAGAGTTGTCTTTAAAGGGCTGTTGTGGCATTCCCAGGGGGAGCTGAACATGCTTTGCCTGCACTCCACATAGACATGAATGAACTTTGTGAAGAATAAGTGCATTAGCTCCAGCTTAGCAACTTACACATCACCTTGTTCCCAGCAAGTTCACAACCAGCTAGCTTGGAGAACAAGAGAAGCTCCTATCTGCCTGGAAAACCCACACAACATTGAACTGTGCTATGAGATCAGTCAGTTGCCAGCAAAAACACCACTGGCATTCAAGTTAATTGCACTGAAGCAAACCAAAGAGATAAGGCTGGAGGAAAACTTCAGGAGAGGCAGCTTTGTTTCTTCAAAACAGACAGTCAATAAACCGATGAACATACTCAGTATATTGGTGCTTCTCAGTACAGAACTGTAGAACCATTTATGATGGTGTTATAAATACATATTATAAAGCTGTCTTTTCTCGAATATTGGAATGAATACTATATGTATAATTGTACTGTATTATGGAATTTAGAAAAGTGATGAGTGTATTTTCTGATTGTGACATAATGTAAGTGGTAAGAGGACTGGGTTTTTTCTTTGTGACGTCTAGACTGACCAAGCCAAAAAATATGGAGGAAAGGTCATCACCTCATAACCCTGCATGAAGGCTAGATTCCTGGTTTTCTTAGCCAAAGAAAAATAACCAGAAAATCTCAAGAAACCAGAGAGAGTGAAGCCACTCACAAATGAATCTATCAGATAAAATTATTAAAGACAATCCAAAGAAAATGTTTAAATCATGCATATGTAACACAGCATCTTTAAAAGTAGAGGGCTGAGGGAGTGAAAGGCGTGCAGCTGGCTGACTTTATGCCAGGCACCCTCAGCCAAGAAACTTTTGCTTGTTCTGTTTCCTTATTGTCCATTTTTATTTTTTACTAAACTTATACATT
This sequence comes from Trochalopteron elliotii, assembly GCA_024734555.1. NCBI lineage: Eukaryota > Metazoa > Chordata > Aves > Passeriformes > Leiothrichidae > Trochalopteron > Trochalopteron elliotii. The sequence continues at coordinate 865,497 of JANPWX010000602.1, read as the reverse complement.
TTTAAAAGGGAGTGTAACTCGTTTTTCACAATGGTAAAGGCCTCTAGAATCGACTTCAGCTTTTCACCTACCAGGCACACCATTAAACTGTGTCCCTAAGTTCCCATGCCACACCTGTACATCTCTATAAATACCTCTAGGGATGGTGATACCACCACTCCCTGGGCAGCCCCTGCCAATGCTTGACAACACATTCTTCCGTGAAGAATTTTTTCCTAAGATCCAATTTAAACCTCTACTGGCCATTTCCTCTTGTCCTGTCACTTGTTCATGGAGAAAAGGGGCTGACCCTCACCTCGCTATGACCTCCATTCAGGTAGTTGAAGAGGGGTGTGGAGGGGTGTGTGTGTTTGTGTCCCAGCCTCCCCTCCTCCAGGGTAAACACCCTCAGCTCCCTCAGCTGCTCTCCATAAGCCTTGTGCTCCAGACCCTTCCTCTGCTACATTGCCCTTCTCTGGACATGCTCCAGCCCCTCAATGTCCTTCTTGTAGTGAGGGGCCCAGAACTGGACACAGAATTTGAGGCGCAGCCTCAACAGTGCCAAGTACAGGGGGACAAATCCTTCCCTACTCCTTCTGGCCACAAGCCAGGATGTCACTGGCCTTCCTGGCCCCCTGGGCACACCCTGGCTCATGTTCAGCCACTGTTGACCTGCACCCCCAGGTCCTTTTCCACTGGGCAGCATCCCAGCCACTCTGCCCCAGCCTGTAGTGCTGCCTGGAGCTGCTGTGACCTAAGTCAGGACCCGGCACTTGGCCTTGTTTGACCTCACAGAACTGGCCTCAACCCATTGATCCAGCCTGCTGCCACTCCCACCCAACCTGGTGTTGATTGCAAACTGGCTGAGAGTGCACTTGAACCCCTTGTTCAGATCCTTCATAAAGATATTAAGCAGAGCTGGCCTCAGTACTGAGCCCTGGGAAATCCCAGTAGTGACCCCACTGTCAGCTGGATGTGAATCCATTCACCACCACACTCAGCCTGGCCCTCCAGCCAGTTTGTTTTCATGGGGAACAGTGCATCCATCCATATCATGAGCTGCCAGTTTCTCCAGGAGAATGTTGTGGGAAATGGCATGCAGGCTTTGCTAAAGTCCAGGCAGGAAACACCCACAGCCTTTCCTCACCCACCAACCCTGTCATAGAAGGAGATCAGGTTGGTCAAGCAAAACCTGCCTTTCATAAACCTGGGCTGGCTGGGTCTGATCCCCTGGTGATATGAACAAAGGTATGTTCTGGCATTCCAGGGACATTTCCTGACAGAAAACACTGGTGGTTTAAAGAACAAATCTACCAAAAACAGGGGGTGTTAATAAATTACTCCTTCAGTCATTAAACTTCAGAAGATGGGAGATCTGGACTGGGGATGGATTATCTGGACTGGGGATGGAAACAGAGTAAACTGGGAGGCAGTACCTGATCCAACAAACAAAAGCTATGGGCCTTGTATGAGAAATGGACAGGGAGAGTCTGGGAGGGGTTGAAATCTCTAACGCCATCAGGACTGCTACAGGACTTCCTGAAATTTCAATTGTCAATTAATTAAATTGCCAATGTAATAGATGTTGCTCACTGCAGAATCCAGGCAGAACCCATCACAAGCTCAGACAAGTTACCCAGCATGGTCTGAGGTTTTAGTGCCTGTTGACTTGAATTCTTTTTCCTGAGCTTAATTCACATGATGCAAATCTAGGTTTCAGCTGTCCTATGTATGGAAATTAATAATGCAATTGATGTAGAGCAGCTTCTGCTACTTAGTGTAATATAAAATCCTGTTTCTTTTTGAATGGGCCCTTCTCTCAATATCTGCTGTGCCTTGATTTCCAACTGGATTACACAGGCACACTGCAGAAAGAGAGAGAGAAGGTTTGCTACCTAGGCAGCAGAGACCCTCAAAAAACCTTTATGGTGGAGAAGATGACACACTCAAGAGTGAACATGGCATTAAACTTCCACAGGGAAACCCAAGCAAACAAAAACCTCAGCCAACAAACAAAATCAAACAAACCACATACCTAAAAGTCTGCACCATTTCAAAACCCACTCCACTACTATGACACCCATTGTTTTGGAATGCTTGAAACATCATTAGTCTGCTTAACTCAGATCAGCTTTTAAGACTGGTATTTCCCTTCCCCAAAAAACTAGAGCCATTTTAAAGAACCAAAACTCAATTGCTGTAGCAGTTTCACACAGGAAGTGTTTTCCAAAGACAACTTCTCCAGCAACAGGATCTTGATAATACTTTTGTCAAAGTAACTTCAGACAGCAAGGAAAACTGAAGCAAATTAAAAAGCCCATTCTTCTGTTGTCTTGATTTCCATAAGACCAAAGCTACATTCCTTTGTTTAAAAACAGGCAAGTTGCATATCAAATACACAACAGACACACATCCCCCAAAAATGGATGTAAAAAAATCTGGAGGTCAGGAAGTTATCATGAGAAACCTCTGGGTTTAACTTTCCTGCTACAGACATGCATGCCCAAAGGCATGCCCAAAGTCAAAAGTTATTTAAAATAGCCCTGGGGTGGTTTTCTCCTCCTCCCACCACATTTAAACAAATTCTTACAGAAATCCAAGTTCCTCAGTTTTTCCTGACAATAACAAAGGGTTTGCACTCTCTGTAGTATTAAACTTCAGAACAGGAAACTAAAATTAGGTTTGTAATGAGACCCCAGTACCCATTTTTCTGACTCTTCCCTGAAGCCTTCTACACTGATGGTGGGAGTGCAAATAAACAGGTCTCCCTGAAATGATTTTAAATTAATCACTTTACACCATTAAAAGCAACCCAAGAAACATGCTGCTAGTTCTTCCCTCACCTCAGCCTCATGAATTCAGATCAATTATTCTCCATAACAGCCTGTACTGGGGCTCACCAGGGGCTGTAAATACTGAACCTGCAATAAAAGCCAGTTATCTGTTTAAGGGAATCTCATGACAACTGAGTTGGGTACCTCAAGGTGACACTTGTCTGGGAGTGTCACAGCACTCCACCAAAACATACTGCAGAGATGCTAAATCATCCAACATGGCACAGACAGCTTCACAGCTAGGTGCTAACAGCCAGAACCCAGTTGTGACAAAAGCTGTTCACTTCTGAGATGAAGGCAAAAGTACTATGACACAACTGCTGTGCTGTGTTCTCATTCAACCCGAGCAAACATCTTCAAGGTAAAAGTTAAAAGGAGAAACATTTGCTACCTTCTTCCTTCCCCACCATGTGGAAACATTTTTGTACCAGAAATTATGTAAACCCCTCCATGACTTTCTGCAAAGTAACAGATTTAAATAAAAGCACTCATTGGTGATACTACTGTGCCATCTAACAAGATGCAGAAACGTGTTTTTGAAGTGCAAATAAAACTAATTTCTCCGAAGTCTTGCATAATTTCAGCCATTAGCATTTCAAAATCCCTCTACCACACTGCCTAATTAAATGAATATTAAACCTTTCCTCATCTCACTGAGGGAATAACAACAAAACAAAGGGACAGCTGTATCTCTGCTGAGCTTCCTTCTTCTAAACCAACTTCAACAACATATGAATAATTCAAGTATTTGATAAATATTCTACAGTGATGTCATCTCTGTACTCAAATAGACATCTATGGTCTCTACAACCATTCCACCTACCAATACACCTGTCTTTGCAAAGGGACAGTTTTCTGAGCATCTTTTTCTCTTGAGGCACTTAAAGCCTAAGAGCATCACTCACTGCTAGAATCATAAAAATGAACATTGTGGTATTCCATTTCCTAAAACAAGTCTAGAAAGTCCAGAAAGATGGCTTTAACATTTAAATAATTTAGCCTCTTTCTTCCACTGGTTTTTCCTTGTTGCTGCAGTTATTTTGCTCGGATTAATTTAAAAAAAAAAAAAAAAGGGGAGAGGGACAAGGGACAAACATCTCCCAGAAAAAGAGGGGGAGGATTGTGTGGGCTAATTATTTCTCAAAACCAGGCTAAATGGCATTTTGTTCCCAGGACACATCAAGTCTGTCCATAGACAGTGTTATTTTTTTCCTTAGCTTTTTCTAGTTTGCTCGTATTTTTTCACATGTGAAATGCTTAAAGATTTTCAAAACCAAAACATGTAAGAAATAACTAAAATTGAAAGAGAATCTACCCAAGTCCTACACAGCTGCCACAGGACAGCTTCTCTATTTCAAAATGACTTCTAGACAAAATGTTTGGATTCAGCCATTTCCCTCATGCCACACATTCTTCATGCTCCCCTACTGCTTACTGCCTAAGTGACTTCTCTTTATATGTCTGATTATTTTTGTGTTCTAAGAGGAAAAAAAAGTGTAAATAGCATAATAGCAGAATAATTTAGTCACGAGGAGTGATTCACCTCATCTGACACCAAGTTAGACATCAAATCTTAGCCAGTCATCTCCTATAAAAAGCTTCTCAGAAGCTACACTGGGTGAGAGATATCTTATGAAGTTCTATGAAAATCAAATTCATCACGGAAAAGATAATTCACCCCAGTTCAGAGACAGCTAAGGACGCAATGAATCACATCTGGAGATAACCATCCCTACCCCAGCTGACTACAGAAGAAATCTAGATGCTCAATTTTTACATCATAAATCCCATCCTGGAATGAATTTCTAAAGGATGGACAGAAATATGTTCAAAGTTTGTAAAGCTACCCAAGACACAGAGCAGAGCTATATTTCTTATTCTAATACTTCTAGATGAGGAAAACACAACTGGTAGCTGGTGCTGTTTTTACCAGACTGTCACAAAACTTACCCAAGGAAGCCCATGAGGGAGCCTGCCAAATGTCATTGAGTTGCCAGTACAGAGCTCCCATCGTGTGTCCTTCTCCATTGATTATTTCACTTTGACTAAAACGATAGAATTCAGTTTCTGTCTTTATACACTGAGCCTGCATCACCTTGGTCAACAAAGAGATAAAAAATATTTTTGGTATATTGGATTTCACTTTTTTTCAGAACGTGTGTGAATATATTGATACACAACACAGCCTTCACAGCAACAGCACACAACTTTAAAACTGAGCCCTGAGGAGCATCCACCTGCAGTGCAGTGGAAGGAGATCTATTCCTCTCTCTGCTGGAAGGAGATCTCTTCCTAGCAGCTCCCAACAGCTTTGCCAGCAAAAGAATCTCATATGGGGCTACTTCCATACAGTGAAGATGGTTTTTGAAAGGCAAATTGAAGACAAGGAAAAAAAAATGAAATTTAAAATAAGGTGGTTTTTTAACATTAATTTAAATAACCCCCTGCAGAGTTGCAAAATTGTGTTAAGCTGCATTACTTTCAGTATACATTACCTTGATGTCTAACCCCTACACTCTGAACTTAGATTCTCACTACACAGCCAAAACTGTGCATCAGAAAAGCAATCCTTTTTCAGTTGCACTCCCACTCCTTTTCTCCTTCTCCATGTCATCTAAAAACCACTTTTCAGAATTTTTCATTGGCCAAGTTCTCAATGGATGCTAAACAGACTGCTATGCTCTTCACACAGTTTATTATTAGGCTGTGGAAATATAAAGAAATTCCTAAAATAAAGTTAAAAGCCTTCAGGACAGCCCAAAAGGTAAAGATATTACTTCTAGTTAACCACTAAAGCAAGTTTGCTTTCTTTATCCTTTTTGCTATCCTTATTTTGGTATTAATTTTTTTTAACCTGTTAATAAGGCCTTGACAGATCTAGCCTTACAGAAACTCTCACAGTTTTTTACGAGTCAGGACCTCATGGTGCAAGCTTTACCCCTGGTTTCAATTTCACAGCATCATCTAAGCTTGTTCTCTTGTCAAGAGTGCCAAAAATTCTCCAGCTATTTTGCTTTCATATAAAACTTGCTGACAGCAGCTCTCAAACATTAGAAACTTAGTGAGTGTGCAGTTATTTCCATCAAGAGTGGTTCTGAAATTCTTGAAACACAACAAAAATTAACAGCACTTTCAATTTGCCCAATAGCATTAGAAAGTTACTTAGCATCTTTTAAAAGTTGCACAGAAATCACAAATAAAGAAACAAGCATGATATAGAACTACTATGAATGAAAAGGAAAATCTATCCTTCTGATTTGAAAAAAACCACAAAATATATTCTTTAAAGTATCAATATTTGAGTCCATAACAAAATAAAAGCTACTACTAATCTAATGAATAGAGAACTACGTTCCTTGGAAAAAATCTTGTTTCCAAAGGTTGTGTGCTCCATGTGGCAAGAATCAAAGCAGTGAGCACAAAGGGGCCACATGAAGAGCAAAACATCCCCACCCTGGAAGAGGGAGTAACATAAAGCACTGGGAATAACCCTGTACGGTGGAAGGCCAGCACATCCCTGCATCCTCCCCCAGATACATGAGCCCAGCTGGGGAGAAGGACTAAAGCAGCACATACTGACAGACTTTCTCCCAGTTGAGACGGTTTCTGGGTAATTCCTTGACTATTCCAGCCCTTCTATTGTGACAATCAGAGCCTCTCTACAATAAAAGAGAGACAAGCCAGCTCCGAATTAAACTGGACTCTCCAGTTCTTCAGTATGAAAACTTTCTGTATGACGGAACACTCCCTTAAGGGACCAGGTCCAGCTCTAACAACTGATGGAATTTAATGGAACAAGTAGGGACTGCTACTTCCATGGAAGATATCACTGTTACCTGAGTGAGGTAAATCATATCTTTGAAGTGCTTTACAGGGTCTGGGCTCTGGGGAAGCTTGAAATGACGCCCAATCTCTTGAAGCATCTGAATATTGCCACTTTCATGGTGTTGCCGATGGAGAGAAAAGTTGCTGGTGTAGGACCAGTCCTCAGGGGAGGAAACCTTTAAAAAACCACAAAAGTAAGGTATCTGAATGAAAAGGTGGAATGTACATTTAATGACAGCCAGGATATTGAGGAAAGGATATCCATTACAGCCTAGTGACATCATCCAAAACCTTAAAAGTGGTAGTGCCTCATGCAGTCAATGCCAGGACGTTGAATCACTAACACCCTTTGCTTACACTCCTTGTACAAGCAAATGAAAACACACATTGCTGTTGAACCCAGAGGAGCAACTTTTGTCTCAGTGGGATTTAACTTATTTGTCCTAAGGTTTGGGTTGGCCAAGGGACCTCAGAGTTTTGCTTGCATTCATAGCAAATCAGAAACATCCTAGATTAATATGGAAGAATGTAATCTACTTAAACACATTTAGGTATAAAAGTTATGTAAGTCAGTAGGGCTATAAATTCTAATAATATGCATATATATTTTCAAAACCTGCCTCTGATAACAAATGATCATAAACCAGCTTTTTTCAACTAAAGACAACAATGCAGCATAACTCATTAAGTTATTACTGCCTAGCTTTCATTGTAATTACTCTCTCTAAACAATCTTATTTAAACTTATTTCTTTTTAGGCTGGATTGAATAATTTTTATTGTTATTAATATAGATTAATGTTCCAATTATGCTTCAGATAATATGCTTCCCCCAGCAAATTGAAAGGAACATTCTAAACGCCTTTTGGTTGCATGCATGAACACCAACATCTCCCCCTGGAAAAATGGACAAACAGCATGATATGTCTCTGCTCCACTTTGACAAATAAGATAGAACATAAAATATCTAAATTTAACAGAGACAAAACCAAATCCTCTTACATGCAATACATTAAGAAAAAGAAATTAAATTAAACAAATTGGTAAAACACATAAAAATCAAAACACTTTAAAATCCAGCACAATTCAGCTTTTGTCATGTTTCTTCTCTTTCTCAAATACATGTCCCTAGACACCATAAAAATAAACAGATATTAGTGAATCATTACTCAGCTATACATTAAATAGAATTACTACCAGAAATAACAGTTTCATTAGAGTCTCTCATCCAAACCAAGTCCCTCTTGCTACATCAAGGTAATTATATTGAACACTGAGGAGGGAAACAGTACAGTTTCATCTCTTCCCTCCCCATCAGCACACACCTCTATTCCACTTGTGCCACACCACACCTAACAACACATTACTACAGTCTGGATGCAGAAGTTTGTTGGGAAGACACTCATGGCCCTCACTAAATGAGAGTGAAGGGACAGTAAGGTCTGGAAGGCCAGCCTTACCTTTTCAATTGTACTGAAGGAAGGCCAGGATTGAAATCCATACTCTGAAGCAAAACGAGTTTTAGGATACACTGTCCAGTTCCAGCAGTCACTGTTGTAGTCATAAAAGTGTGTGTCACCATAATGGGTGTCATAAGGATCCCGGGAGAGCCAGCCTTCTTTAACTGACTCCAAGCCATTGGTGGGACTGGATGCAACAAAAGGACGACTCTTATCTTCCTGGGATTTAAAAAAAAAACAAACCAAAAATACATGCCCCTTACAAAGTGATTGGCTTTTACCATCTGAATATATAGACCACTTTTTGAAAAGAGGGGGTTGCAGGGCAGGGAGACCATGCTTTTTCCAAATTTCTGAGTCACCACCTAGGAAACATTCCTTTTTTATGTCCTAACATTCATCATCTTTACTTGCTTAATTAGCTTCTTACTTATGTTCTTGGAGGACAGCTGGGCATGATTCTGCTTGCTCTGCTGTTCTGAGGGATTCTCTCCTCACATCAAGAGACTTTCTATCTTTATATGCCTCTAAATTCTTAATGAAGGCTATTTAAAGTGTGCCTTGTGAAATATATACTCAAGGAACATTAATATTTGAGTGCTGTGACTTCTTTCTGGAAAATTATTACTTTTGCATGTTTTTGCAGGAAGAAGGCCATGATTTTCTCCTTTCTTATTAAACAGTCACCTAAATTTAGTCCTAACAAATCCAAGGTGCTCTGCTTTTAATTTTTGCATGGTATCATTACAGGTTATTGTCATTTTAGCTGGCTTTGTGTGCTAAGATAGATGAGACGACAAGAAAGGTTACATTTCAAATTGTTCGGAGCTGCCTTTTGTTATAGCCTCAGAATACTAAATCTTTTAACAGTAGCCAACAAAGTATTGAAGGAATCCTTTTGCAGGTATAATTCATTTAACACCCTCCTAGCAAGACAGAGGCCCAACTTAGTTACCATTAACAAGTTACTGCAATTGGCTCAGACACAGCAATGCACTCAGAGATGTGCTTCTTCATTTTAAGAAACAGTCCTGTGTCCCCATCTCAACTCATGTAGCTAATCACAAAAACACCACAGCACACCTTTACACACAGCTCAGTACAGAAACCTAGAATCCCCTCTTCTAAGAGGAGAAATGTATCTACAAAACCTGTGGAAAATGGGTAGTTCCAAATCACACTAGAGTTCATCAAGGATTCCAGGTGTTTGTGGACTGCATACTCGCAGTTTAAATTTTATATCAAAATATTTTACTTTGCTTTCATATACTGTGGAATACTAATATTTTGTTTACAAAATGTAATATTTTGTTTCCAATGACTACACAGCATGAGTTCAATGTTTAGCATCACTTTTGCTTTACCTGCTTAGAACAGAGAATACTCAGTCACATACTGAAGAAATAACATCTTTATAGATTTCTTCCACTGCTATTAAAAGACCTGAGGGTTGTTAAATGCTTTTCACTGTACTCTTCAACAAAATCAGGATAAAGGAAACCTGATCATCTAATTAATTAATTAATGGGATTTTTGTCCACTGGACATGAAGGCACTTGTGGACATACTAAAAGCACGAAGGAAAAAAGAAGCAAGATCAACTACAATTTCAGGTCTTGCTTTACATGTCACATAATGTTAAAGACAAGTAATTTTTTTAATTTTTTTTTTTTTTTACTTTGAGAATAACTCTTGAGTTTAGAGAGTTGTTTAGAAGAGCTTGCACAGGGCAATTTCTCAACATGTTCTTTCTTATGTCTTAAAAGAATTAAAAGAAAAAAAGGAAATCCCAACTTGCTCAAGCAACCTTTTACCAAGCCACATCCTCCTACAGTTTCTTGAGATTACTTACACTGAGAACTACTTCACGTATGTTCTTCACATAAAGGGTCACGTAGTCTTTGATATAGAGTCCTATGTCAGGATAAGGTATGGAGAACCAGTTGCTTGCAATTGCTGCTTCATTTTCATTGTTACCACTCCACAGAATAATTGATGGATGTGATTTTAAACGTCGTACCTGAAATACAACTTACAGTTTCAGAAGTCAAGCGAAATTACTTATCTTAATAATGATTTTTTTAAAAAAAACCACTATATTACTAGTTGAATTACATGTCCACGTGCATATTACATATGCTAAGCCTACAACTCTCATTTTTTGCCACGTGGTTCACTATTCCCTCAGCTTGCTACCACGCTCAAAGTTTTGTAATATACACTTTCAGAAGGGAAAACTTCTAACATGCTGACATACATCTGCATACATCTCATGCACATATGTACCATCCACCTCTACTCAGCCATGTGTGAAGGATAAATTCTGTGCATTCTGCTTGACTGACTATTCCTGCAAGCAGTCAGAGGAATTCAAGATTTAGCAAGGTTACATTTTGTGTCTGCTACATAAAGGTACACTAACAAACACTTCCAAACAATAATTTTTGGAAAGCTAACTTATACAGTCAGTCAATGAAAAATAGATAATGTGAAATAGAGCTTTTGACACGTGGATAAAATACCTGATGTGAAACTTCTGCTCTTACGGATTCTAAATAATTCTGGTCGGTGGGATATAGTGCACACGCAAACATAAAATCCTGCCAAATCTACAAGGAAAAGGAAAGATTTAAAAAAACTGTCAGCAAGTTACTTTACATACTTTAAAAATATATGGCTATTGGGATCCACAATCCTTTGCTCAGACAGAAAACAGATCACATTCACCATGGGGCTCAAGTACACACATACTCCACTGTGGTTATCCTTGATATCAGGGTTACCAAATATTTACCCTTAAGAATCAGATCCTGACAGCCTACTTTGAGGAGCAGAACAGAATACTCAGGAACACGAACATGGAGCAATTTGCAGCTGAACAGAACAATTTCATATTTATTAACTATTTTGCAGGTGTAACACCAAATCCCCATTATTTAATGAGAAAACAATACTTTCGATGTGGTACTGAGCACACTTAAGAGATGTTAATGTGTACTTGTTAAGAAAACACCTCCATACAAAATGATCTTAAAACCAGCAAATCTTACTCACTAGGAGAGGCAGAAACAAACTTGATGCTCTAAAAACACAGTGATCTTTCTCTTCAAAGAGAGATCAAGTAGATACTACTAGAGAATAGCAAGCCTTTCAATTCAAGAACAACAAACATTGTACCTTGCAGGAGAATTACAAAAAGGGGAAAGGAAGCCCAGTGAGATGAATAAGATTTCTTGTTTACCTGTTTTGTTTTTTAAATTGCTGTAACCTTGAGGCTCCTTCCAGTCTATCTCAAATGTTAATGAAAAGACCTCTAGAAGGAGCACCTTAACCCAAAGGAGTCTGCAGGAGACTCCATTTTTCTGAATGCCATGCTACATAGAGAGAGAGAGAGAGCAGCTCCTCATACAAATTGAATTTTCACTGCAGTGAGAATATGCTTTTCCATGGCTCTTTTCAGCACACATTCCCTAAGGAAACTGAAGATAAAGAATGGGATAGTGGGGGATAACGGAGCCATTAATAATTGTTACAGTCAACTAACACAGTACAGAAAAAGCAAAGCTATTGCTGCAGAATCTCTCATAATCCTTTAGTGACTGTTGGTGTCAAAACTCTCTATTGAAAGAAGCTTTTTCTCACTATTTCCCTCAGTGAGCTATCACTGGTTTTCCTTAAGCACAGTTTGACTCCAATGCACTTTTAAGCCTTTGGAAGACCATCAGAAGAAACAAAACCAAAAACCTCCCCCACTGCCCCCTCCAGAATAAGGGTCTGATTTTCTGCATTTACTTGCTATTTTGGCTGTTAAATAGGATCTAAATCTTGCACTGAGCACTGTACAGACACAGACACAGATCTAAGTGGCCTACTTAAGGTGCCTAGTGTCAAAAATTGAAGAACTGTAAGTGCTCAGAAGCCTTGAAAATCAGGACACTCATTCAGATGACTAAAATAGATGTAACTTTTTTTTTTTTGCAAGCACACACACCTGAAAGCTGCAAGGTATGAATTCTGTTTCCCTGGTTCTTATGGTGTAGAGTAAGACCAAACACACTTCTCAGGACTTTTAACACCAGATGCAACTTGGCCTTCATTCATCTAGTCACTACTTCATCAAAACTTATTAATGTGTGCCTCCAAGCTTATATAATCAAAGGTGCTCATCTAGGATTAGTGACTGCAGCAGGTGTTCACCTTACAGCTACATCTATATTCAATTATAGCTTGTTCAAAATGGCCCCTTGGATAATGCCTTCCATGTTTGTCTTTGGGCCAAATGAAAAGTTGAACCAAAACCACCCAAACTTTTTCAGCTATTGCTAAAAAGAAGAAAATACTTTTAAAATTAATACATTCCATTTCCACAACTGAGAAAAGCATGGCTACCTTCTACCTAATGGCAACCTTCTACTATAAAGTCTCCAAAATATCACTTCCAGATCCAACAGACAGCCTCTGTAACCAGAAACCATTCAAATTAAAAAGAAATAAAAGAACCCCAACCATCCAACCAAAATATCAGGTTAATCTGACCTCTTGCGTTGATACTCTACAATATCCTTTGGAAAGATGGCTAGAACTCATTTATTACTTCTCTTTTTTGTTCATTTAAAGTGGACTTTCACTCACAAGTGCTTGACAGTTTTTAAGTAAGTATTCTGTGTTTATTGTTTTTACCATTATTCCTATTTCATCACAAATATCATAAAATTCATCTTGTTCATACACTCCTCCTCCCCAGACCCGAAGGGCATTCATGTTAGCATCTGCTGCAGACTTCAAGAGTAGCCTTAGTCTGTCAAATACAAAAAGGAGATACACAAGTTTTGTGAAGTTGTATTACTTAAGAGTTCCTAAGGTTATACAAAAAACAAAGAAACCAATGCCCCTACTAAAAAAAACCCCAAATCTAAATCATTAGCAGGCAATCTAACTCTTATGACTCTAACAGAAAGTATCAAAATACTCTGGTTTCTAAACCTGCAGGACAGAGCTCTCAAAAAGCAATTTTTTGTGCAGAAAAAGTTGCTTGTTCCTGTTAACACATACAAAATAGATGGAGTGACACAGGTGTAACTGCTTTTACAGAAGCATTGGCAGGACCAAATTTAGAAATACTGTGTTTTATTAACCATGTTGGTCTTTTCTCCTCTGATATTACTTGCTTTGTATGTCAACTACTTGAATTCAAATTCTCTTTAAACACAATCAGGAATGTATATTCTCTTCCTGAGTCCCATAATGCATAGCAAGAATGGGTGAGTGGGAGGGTGAGAAAGACTGAGACTGGGAATCTCGTTTTAAGGATTTTAAGCTCCAGTCACTTTTCTTTAAATCATAATGGCAGCCTCTAAATTGCATGTGAATGCACACTGCAGCACGCCCTGTTGTCCTGGTTCCTCAGTAATCCACAGCAAATCTTAGTCCAACTACAGTACAGCCCCCATCCCACCTGCATCTTCGGGGTGCTGTGCATTGAAATCCAAGTGGCCTAGATGAGATCAGGAACAGGGGAGAGGCTGCTATGCACCTGTGTAACCCTGCATGACATGGGTTAGGAGATGGAGGAAGTGCACGTCCTCTGACTACCAATGGATGTGTGCAGACAATAAGGTCAAACAGCCTGAGGATCGTCCCCAAAAGGCCAGTAACTATGAACTGCAAACAATCACCTTTCCACCAGGAACTGCACCTACGTGCCTTGAACATCACCCAAATCTTAATCCATGTTAATTAAGCCCTAATTCTGAAGCCTCCAACCCACATCAATTAGTGTTCTACCTTGAAAGTTTTACCCACTAAAGCCAACCTTTGATAAAGGGTGCAGAGAGAATCAGGAGGAGGAAAACATGATCCTTTATTCTTAGAGAACATCAAATGTGGCTTACGTGTCATAGGTCACTCTGTCCTGGAAAGAATCTGCTGGAATCCAGTTTGAGCCCTTAATAAAAATGGGTAGGCCATTGATTCTGAAGTAGAAACTCAGACCTGGTGAGCCAGGAATAGGCTCCTGAACAAGTTCTACTGTCCGAAAATAAACCTGTGAAGACATGAAACTTAGATTTAAAGCTGACAAAAAAATGAATTAAAACGACATAAATAATAATAAAAAAACGTTACAAAAGGGATTGAACTGAACAATAACAGCTTAGAATTTGTCAAGGAGTCAAAAGACATGGTCTAAATTCCTGCCTGCATAAGACACACTCTGGGTCAGTAGAACAGTACTAGAAAGAACTCCTTCAATAAGCCTGTTCACTTTTTAAAGTTGCTATTGTATTAAGAGAGAGCAAGAGAAAGCATGAGCAAACTGTACATGTGCACACAAGTATGTAAGGAAGAGACAGATGAAGTCTGGTTGCTGCAGAATTCAGTCAAAAGTCCAGCTGAAGGCCAGAAAGAGGAATACAGTGGTTGCACCAAATCAAAACCATCATATAATCTGAAATTTTCTCTACCATGAGACTGCAGCAGGTCAGTTTTAAATCTTGTCCCTGAATTCTGAATGACTAGCATCAGATTCACATAGTACAAGCAAGATGTTCCCCTTTTACTGCTCTGAAATGATACCTTTCTAATAGGTGTAACACTTACAGAGAAAAAACCAGCCATGCAAACACAAATGCCAGTGTGCAAGTGAAGGGCCCCCTGGCCATCGCAGCTGTGGTGGAACAGCATGATCAGCAATAATGTTTCAGAGAGATCAGTTCAGCTAAATAAACACTCTGAGTAAAGTATTAAAGATAAAGCATATCTCGAGCAGAAGCACAGGCCAAACTTCTACAGCTGCTCTTTTAGCCTAATACTTGGCATTGTGATGCTGAAACAAGAAAACACTCCTTTTTCCTGTTGCAGGTGAAATTAAAACGCTCAGGAAATTGTTCCGGATGTTTTCTGGGACTTACTACAAGCAACAATGCAGCTCTGAGGGGTATCCTGACTGCACTGACACAAACAGCCATGAGGGAGCGGTTAATGCACTGCAACAGCACTGACTCCTTATTTGTACAGCTTCCTTCCCCACCTGCCATATCAGCTCCTGCACACCTCCAACTCTTCAAGAAAGCAACTCTTTCAGGGAGACTTTAAATGTTTTCTCCTGCATCCTTGTTCCAGTTCAACTTCTTTAAGTCAGAAAGAAAACACTTTTTCTTTCTTGTACCCATTGCTTGTTATCATAGGGAGAAAATTGGAAAATTAAATAAAGAGAAGGAAAGCTAATAGTAAATTTTAGCCAAAACAGGTTTGGGTCAGGAGAGCAGGAACCCAATTTTTTCTAAACTACTCCTAAGATAGCAACCACTCCTCTCTCAGATGACTATTTGCTTTACCTTTTCAAAAGGTCAGCTTGTAGAGGACAGCCTGTTCTCTCTCTGCCACAAGCTTCAGCTGAGGCAAGTATCTGTCAGTAAATCAGGCTAAAATTAACCTAGTTAAGTGCAAATGATATATCTGTCTTTAAGACAAAATGCAATTCTTTATTTCACACACCAGACATGGCTGTAGTTTGAAAGGGAAATGATTAATCCCACTATGGGATTGCATTTTCTGAACGTTCGCCTTATAAAAAATCACACATATAGACAGAAAACTATTTCTAGGTAGGAAAGAAAAAGATCATCACTTTTTGCTTCCTCTTTGGTGCTCTTAAGTTAACTGGACAATTATTAACCAAATACCTGGATAGAGAAAATGCATGTGACAAACCAGATGCTTTAGTGGAGGTCACAGATCACTGAGCTCAACCTAAACAGCTCTGCATCATGGCAGGGACCATTCCCAGAATTTTGCAGACTTAGTTGAATGAAAAGTTGAATTTAAATAATAACCAATGTTTTATACAACTTTCACAGTTACTCTAACTCCTGAAGGCTACAGAAGGAAAACTACAGTATGAGTACTGCACAAGTGAAAAAGTTCTGACCTTCCTATCGTGAATTCAATTACCTGGAGCAAAACTCCTCAGTCTCCACTGCAGCTCTTTTTTTATGACACAAAGTGGAATGGGACTTGCAGCTGGAGCTGCCAAACTATTTGGGATGTCATCTTAATGGATGTCATTGGGCAGGTTGGGACTGTCTCAGAGTGCATTTGTAATGCAGTATTTATATTACTAACAGAAGTTATGTGATACTGCTTTATGCATGCTCAAGTGGAACTCCTGCAACTGGCCAAACCCAAGGCAATCTGAGAGGGTAAAACACTCAGCCAGGACCACCCAGATAGCAGGAGCAAGAGTAAAAGCTCCTTAGCCTCAGCTCACATTTCCAGGCCTTCAAGATTCAGTGCAACTCCACTGTTCACCCAGGGCAACTCCATTGCTCCCCTGGGACCAGCTGGTAACAGCACATCTTCCTGTTCCTAGTACAGCTTCCTTCTCCCTTGGGGGAAGTAAAAGAAGGGCAATGCAGAACAGCATCTGGCATGCTTGGCTGTGTGCCCTTCTGGCAACCAAGACCTTAGCCACCTTGAAACCTGTCTGATAGAGCTTGCTTCCTGAGGGCTGAACATTTCTCTCTGTTTCAGGGCATGCACAAGAGGCTCTCTAGTCACCACAGACCAATCACCCAGTTCTGGGCATAATTATGAAACAGATTTCTGTCTTTTTAAGGCACATACAAAGGCTTTGTACACAGTGACCTGCAGATCACATTTGGCATTCCCATATTTAGCAGTAGGAAAAGTAGTAAGGATGAAGATGCCTAGAGCTGAAATAAGATCGCTGAACAACCCAGCGACCTAACAAATTAGCACACAGCATGAAAGTGGTGTGAAAACTACCAAGTCAAGAAAGAAAGACTTCTGGAAGTCATGCTAAAATGCCTTGGGGGAAAAGTGTGCGTAAAGGCATGGAGGGAAAGACAGCTAGAGGCCAAGATCCTGAAAGTACAAAAATAGCCTTAGAAAACAAAAAAACCTCTGAGTACAGTGCTGGAGAAATGAGCATACAGAAAGATGGGGAAACAGAACTGAAAAGCAAACAAATGTTTCATGGGGCAATGAAAGAGGTAGTAAATTCCTTGATGTGGGGA
Source organism: Trochalopteron elliotii (assembly GCA_024734555.1). Classification (NCBI taxonomy): domain Eukaryota; kingdom Metazoa; phylum Chordata; class Aves; order Passeriformes; family Leiothrichidae; genus Trochalopteron; species Trochalopteron elliotii. The sequence continues at coordinate 848,365 of JANPWX010000602.1, read as the reverse complement.
TGGCAAGAAATAAGAAGCAACTTATCAATAGCAAACAGGACCCTCCATCAAGAAAACCAGTGTCACTGTGAGATATGACTTTGTTTCACATTATACTGAGAAACAAGCTCTAGAACAAAATATTCAAATGGAAAACCAAACCAAAACCAAACCACATCCCATCCTGGATGTTGGCTTTTATTCTGCTTTGGTTTTCTGCCACTCCAAACAGGAATGAGTAAGTACTTCTCTGAGCCAAAGAGATTCCCAGCACTGCTGCTAGAGCTCTGTAGAGCTTCTGCAAGTACATACTGGCAGGCCACCCAGAAATACTCCCAAAGGATTAGTCAATGTTTTGAAGACTACTCTAGCATGTCAGAATCCAGAAAGTAGTTCAAGCTAGGAGTAGCCAAATCTGACATAAGATCAAGCTGTGCTTTCTCACATGTACAGTTCTCATGCTTCAGTTTTCTCCTGTCCAAAGTTAAGTAGATACTCATATGGACACAAACCACTTGTGAAATGCCTCACCACTCCTTTTTTCTGTGGGGGGGAAAAAAAAGGGTGGAAGTAGGAAATGTATTCCTCCTGAATACAGTCAGTACAACACGGACAACTGACAACAAAACAACTTTGAGGAACATTAATCCCTGACTGCATCTCCTGAACTACTCAAAGTTCTTATTAAGCTATATGAATGCTGCTGTTCAGTCCTGCTGACATGAGAGATTATGCTACAACATGAAAAAACTGCATACAGAGCCTTTTTCCACTCATACAGCCCTGAGTGGCGGGTGATGGTGTGTGTGTGTGCATGTGTGTCTGTTGGAATCTAAGACAGAGATTCACAAAACACAGGAAAGATAACCAGACTTCACACTGTAAGCTGTAAAGGCTTCATATGCTGGTTAATTCACAATGCCCACTATGTGGTACATTTGCTTTTTTTTTCCCCCTCTTTCTCCTGCAGGAGAAAAAACTAAGAGGCTTCTTTTGTAGACCATGAAGTCCCAATGATCATATGCCTCAGAGCTCTATGAAATATTCCGACACAAGCACGCAAATGGAAATTATTAGCTTTCCTATCACTGTGCAGTTTTCACACAGTAATAACAAAATTTTCCTTTTTAGAGGCTTTATATAGTCGCGTTTCCTACAACCAGTTTTTCCAAGCATAATATGCTGTGTTTACTTGGTGTGGGTTTTTTAATTGCTTCAAAATTAGAACATTAATAATAGCAAAGAAGTTGCTATTATTATGACTTCATAATCAAACTAGGGGCTAGTCCTGTAAAGACTACAACTCCAGAAACTACTAGCTTTTCCTAGGTTTTTTTCACACGAACAAATGTTACAGCAAACAGCAGTTTAGATGCCTGGTGACCAGATTAGTTTTCAGTAAAGCAATGCACACCAGAAAAATCGAATAAATGCATACATTTATGTGGTTGTTTCCACATGTTCATGGCATAACATGCCATGGCCAGTCTCATCTCTATAATTTTTCTTTTTAACGGACAATTGGAAATTGCCTCTTCTACGCTTCTTAGTAAAACCAAACAGATAATTAAACAGCCAGTGTGTTAGGGGAACACTTATGCAAAAATCCCCAAATGTTACTTTTATGGTTGTATCTAAGACCTTACCTTTTCTTAAGCTTGAAGCATATCTATCACATTTCAACAAATAAATGTATGTTAGGTTTTTAGGAATGTGTCTATCCCATAAATTTTTACAAACTGAATTAGCAAGAAAAATCTCAATAATAAACCTTTGCATGAGCTTAGAGAAATCTAAAAGGGGTTTTCAATGCATGATACAAAACCAAGAGCATGGTATATCAAGTGTAGAAGTGCTGTTTTCTTTTCATAAGCTAGAAAACTTAAGAAGTAAACATCTTTTCTCTTCTGAGGTTTCTGGTTAACTGTAAGCCATCTTGCAACCACAATGTAACTAAAGGCACCCATACAAGCTAAGACTACCAGAAAACAGGTAGCCATACACATTAAAAAAACTCACTTCTCATTAGCATTCCCACATGCATTTTACAACTCAGCAAAACATTTAAGAGCTCTAGACACCTGGTATGCAGAGCAGATGTCCTAACACTAACAGCACAATGCCAGATGGAATTAAACTTTAGGGCTCACCTTTGAAAACTTCTCAATCTGGCATCCTGCCTCCATCATAAAAGTTGTTGTCATGTTGTATCCAGTTTGCCTTCCATGTCCATTTGGCCACCAAGGCTCCACTGCAGCACTCTTGAACATACAAGGGAGAAAGTCTGAGCAACATGTATAACAAGAAGTATCAAATGCACATGGGCCTCAGAAAGCTTCCAGTGAATTACCACAAGCCTAATGAGGTTTTGTGCTTCAGCTGAGATATGCTAGTACTCTCTCCAGCTATGGCTCTGAGGTGAAAATCATTTAAAGAGAGAAATGTGATTTCTTCTGCTGAAGCCCAGGCTGTCACTTCATTTTGTGTCCACAACAGGCCATGAGCACTCCTGGACATGCATGCATACACCGAGCTGCTACTCCTCAGCTGAGGTACACTGACACTATTCCTCCAAACCCCAAATATCCGTGTCAGGAGCAGCCATTGTTCACTGAGCTCTGTATCATACACCTCCTCTCATTGATCCTTTTATCTGTCCCATGTGATATTCAGTATACAGCAGTAACACTTCTCAACTGTGACTCTGATAATATGTGACCACACTGACTGTTTCACTTATGTCAAGCTTTTAAGTCAAATTCTTTCATTCATTCAGTGGTTTTTTGCTTTGTCTCTCTATGCTTCCTAATCACATCATTAGTACTCCATAATTTTTACAAACATGAAATACAATCTCCAAGATGACAGAATATTTATCTTCACTCTAGCAGCCTACTTCTGCCGCTCATTCCCGTTGCCAGCATTTACCAGCTGAGTTCATCACACAAAAACTGTGGAAAGAAAGCAACAATACATGCAACCAAACAATGGAGGGATCAGCACTGAATATAGACAGGCAAGGAGTGTCTCAGTCTTTTCAAACAAACAGAGGCCAGAAAGCAGCACAACAATATGTTTTGCTGTAGCTATACTTGGACACAGTCATCAATATATCATGAATATATCTTTCAGCTTCTCCAATACAGAATTATCACAACTGCTTGTGAGGAAGTACTGATCTCTGTGCTGCACAGATGCAAACGGAAGCACAGACTCAGCATGTGCCTCAACAACAAGGGAGTGTTCACAGCTGCCTGCAACGACTGGATGTCTCATTGGCCACTAATGATGTCACCCCTCTGCTCACCACTAGCTGATAAGCAAAATGCTGTCATGTTGGCAGCACAGCACTTTGTGAGGCAACTGCAGGAAGGCTGATACACATCTTGGTGATATGCACCACTCAAACACCTACTGACTCCACAACGTAATCTGCAATAAGCTCTTAACTGGAAATAAATTTCTGGTGAGGTCTCAGTATCTCACATGCACCATACAAGTCTGTGTACAGAGTAAGGGCTCTGTTAGCCTCATCAACATGAGAACACATTTCAGGGCTTCTCATAAAATCAGCTGATGTGAATTCATGCATCAAAGCCTTTTGCGCACAAAGAATAATGAAACACTGCTGCCTCTGCTCTGAAGGAAGTGCTTCCTTCCAGACCTGCAGTTGCACTATACTAACAGATCTCTTCAGAAGCTTGGGGGTGGTGGGGGTGGAACAACTAAATAAGCAAAAATCATTTTGGAAGTTTCACTTTGCCTGTTTAACATAATCCATTAAAAGGTTAAGCAGAGACTAATGGTTGTTTTAAATTAAACTGGGTATTGGTAACTGCTCCTGTAACCTGCATGTCAGTTGACAACAGTAACAAAACCTGTATGTTTCTACGCTTCTCTGTCAAAATAAAACAAAGCACATAAGTACACAAGGTACAGAGTGTGCATACTGGAACATAAACACCCTGTTTGCTTTCTCTCCATGCAAACAACTCAAGACAAGTGAACTCAAGAACACACACAGACAATGCAGTCAAACTGGGAAAACAGATGCAGCGTTACAGAGCAATGAAGAAAATCAGAGTCAGTAAAATATAGAAGAGCTTGAGGGTAGACCCTCTAATGCTATTAACTGCCAGTATTGTCAGAAGCCCCAAATTCCTGCTCACAGCACATCACCCACCCACAAATGTGTGTCCTGTGGCAGGGAAGCTCCCGTAGAGAACTCCATCAGGTGTGGCTGCTGCGACACCAGCTGGGACTCCTACTCTGTCCCTGGCTGGAGCCTGACTTTTTAATTGAGTTTGCTCCTCATTAGAGCACCTTCTACCACTCAAAAATTCCTCCTGAGATTTGCCTATCCAAAGGCCTACAATGTAAGGAGTATTACCCCACAAAATTTTCTTTTGCTTTTATTTACCTGAAAGAATATCTACTGAGAGGTTTGAGGAATGTTTCCTCTCTCTCATGAGAGAATCATATGTATTGCAGTATATTCTGGTCCCAGTCAGTCCAGTAAACAGCAGCATTTGAGATACCTGCTGTCAGTGAAGTGAAGTGAAGTGAAGTGACACAGGGCATCCAAAGGTTATTTATCTAGGTAACTCAAAACAGGTCATTTAACAGCAGCCAGTGATTATGTGACCTTTCTCTAGGGCTTCATCACATTTTTGGCAGTGAGCTAGACAGCTCCACAGACATCAGATTTTAGAAAGGAAAAGAACTGCTCTCCTACCCTGTAAGGGATACAGAACTGTTGTTAAAAGTCAGGAACACAGTAAGAAATGGAAGGGAGGCCTAAAACTGTCCAAACTTCTCCAAAATGGAGACAGAAAGTTACACTGGAAACCAGGGGAAACATTTTGTGAACTAGCTTTCCACACGCACTTCCTTACCTTGTTGATGTTTACAAGCAGCACAATGCTGCCTTCTCCAGGTTGAAGCTTCACACTGAACATTTGCTGCGTTTGTAACTTGGGAATGTTCACAGCCACAAGACCTGCAATTGGCTTGGAGCTGACTACATCAAAAATAGACTCGACTTCAAGATACCACTGCTGAGCACTCTTTACTAAGTGAAGGGGGAGAAAAAAATGGGAATTTGAGATGATGTTTATATACCTATTAGTTAACATGATCTTTCATTAAAGAAAAAAATTCAAACACCTAAGATTAAATTTAACAATCTTCAGGCTGTGTCTGAACCAGCCTACATGGTTAATCTGCTTATTTAGTGCATTTGACATCTGAGTCCAAAGGAAGAGAAGAATGCAGTATGATTTATCTTTCTTAACTCTTCTTTTAATTCAAAAACCATCAATGCTTTTTTTTCCAGAGTTCTGTACAAAAGTCAGAGACCTTGACACCAGTCACTTCATTAGGAAGGAATTTTTTCCCACCAACTCCCATAGACATTGTATTTGCTTTTAGTCAGCACTCATATGAACATGGTACTCTTTGGGAAAGATTGTAATCACAAGCCAGTACAATCACTTTTGTCAATGAAACAAAAACAGCATTAACAGAAAACGAGCTGAATTCATCCCAGACTCACTGGACAAAATGAATGGAGCTACACTGGGGATGAATTGGGCCCACTGTGTCTAGACTTAATGGGTTATATCTTTATGTCCCTTCTTCCACCCATGTGTTGTGAAAGAAACAAGTTAATGACTTCCCTGAGATCTCTCTGAAGTTATCACAGAGCATGCTCTCTTTTACAGAGCTCACTGAATAAGGAGAGCCAGGGTCAAGGGTACTCAAGATCTATGTGTAAATTTCCCACTAACTTCAGCAATTGAATTGCCTAGCTACTAACATAGCCTGGCTAATCCTATACATCCAATATTACAGATTAACATATAAGCAAAAGCAAACAAAACAAGGAGAAAAAGGAGAACTAGAAACTAAGACACATTTTGTATACCCAAACTACTAATAACTTACTGCTCTTTTCATTTATATAGTGTAGCTCTCCTTCCTCCACAAGAGAATGAGAGCTCAACTCCAAAAAACAAAGAATTGCATTCAGCCCTGGTGTGACTTTTACTGTCTTTCATAGAATGAAGAGCAATGATTGAGCTCCTAAGTTTATATTACACCCAGTACTACCAAGTGAAGACCAATTTTCTGAAATGTGGAAAAGGTTAAAAAGTACCCACCCTACAAAAGCCAGACATTACAGTGCATTTTTCCTCCCTTACAAAAGCATATAGAAATTCCAATCCTTTCTTAACTACATGAACTGTGGGGTCTAGGCGGAGAAACCAAGAAAATTAATCTTTTACTGACTCAGTGGTCAAAAGGCTGTGACACCAAATCTGACAAACAATAAAACTACATATGCAGCCTAAATTCAGGTTGTTCATTTACTCTTTCAAACATTATTATGTTTGAATACTAATAAGCTCTTGCTCTGGTTCCAAGCCACTCTCTGCTGAATGAAAGAGGTTTGCTCTCTCCATTTACCCAGAGTGCAAGACTTTACCTACTAGAAGGTGGAGTCATGGGAATGTGGGAGGGACCAAAAAAGATTTTTACAGTAAATAAATTTTAGAAAGTACACAGTCCATGCTGGGGCTTTCCATGGAAATTCCAGTCATGTTAATTCTAGCTAACACCTGCAGCTATTTCAGGACACTTTAAAAGCAGCCATGGAGCAATGTCTTCCTCTTTTATTCATACACAACAAACCTATTCCCAAGGGCCAAAATTCAGCCCAGTGCAGAGGACCCACATGCTAACCTTTACTCCACTGAAGACTCTGCTCAACAGGCAGTGAAAAAAAAGTATGTGGGTGGTCTACCACGGGGCATATGACCATTTGCAGAAAGTTTGAAGGGAAAATTAACTACTTTTGCACAGCTGCAATGATCTTCAGGATAAAGGAGAGGAAAATCAGAGACCACTGCAGGAGAGGAAACCAGTTTGGTAAGTTAGGTAGGAACAATGCAGGAGGTTATCCTCTCCAACTGCAGCTTTAACAATTATCCTTGCATAGCACGACTGCTTTTCTCTCTCAGACTTCATGTTGTGTCCTGAAAACTCAGCACTCTTCGAACTCTGCTCACTGTGCATTTGTCCTTCCAACACAAAACCAAATTCCCAGAGCAGCTCTGCCTTTGTTTTAAATGAAACTGAGACAAAAGTGAGACATATTTACAGGGATTCCTGGTGAAAACACACACCAATAGAAAGGAAATTTTTGAAAACTGGAGAACAGGTGCTAATCTCAATTATACTACATTTATTTCTGCAGTTGTTCGGGGACTTTAAGCAAAAAAAGATTCTGAATCCTAACACTTTTAACAGTTATTGTTTGTACTGATGTACTGTTTCAATTCCTAATAAAGGTGTGCTGTGGAAAGAACTACACACAAAGTCATAAAAAAACCCATAGAACATTTCCTAAACTGACAGTTAATTGGGCTTAACAATAAAATGGTTTGTATTCTAAAGGTGAAACCAATAAAAAGAAGAAACAAGAGACTTACCAAAGAAAGGAGTAATAGAAAAGTAAATCAGATGATAATGGTTATAGGCCTCAATCCTAACATCTTTCCAGATTCCTTGAGTGGGAAAAGAAGGGCCCCAATCCCAACTAAACGAACACTGCTCCTGGAAAACAGAATGATTATGTTACAACTGCCTGGTTTTCACACAGACATTGATGCAGTGCCAAAAATAAAAGACATTTGCTATCTGTGAATAAAATAGTGACACGCAATGAAAGAATTTTTCCAGTTTCCATATATCCAGAAGAGCCTACAGTATTTTTTCTTACTTCTCAACCAGAACCCTGCTGCTACTGCCTGTATTATATAAAATTAAATTTTATATTGAACATGCACATCGGGAGAAATTTTGTATTACCTAAAGAGCAAAACAACACTGAGCATACCACTTAAAAAAATGCCAAAAAAACCCCAAACAGTAAAGATCAAAAAAACAATCCAGGAGATTACTCTCAATTCAGCCGTGATTTATCATAGTTTGTAACATCAGTATTTAATTGTATACCTAAAAGACAAACTAAGCAGAAAACTGACAGTTAGGAGTGTTACAGCATTCTAGAAGAACAGTATCAAATTAAAAATCATATATTAAATAGTTTGTCTCCTATTTTTATTTTTAACAGCACAGAGTAATACAAGGAAAGAAATGGATATGTGTATTTGTGTAGTTCAGTCATGTTCACTGTTTCTCCCCTTTTTATGGTTCTGTTATACAAAAACAAAGGGAACAAAAACATGGTTGAGAAGTAGCTTAGTTCTGGTACTAACATCAGAATAACTGTCAGAACCATAAAATGCTGGTCAGGCAGAGAAGTACATACACTAATTTCCATTTAGCTGTTTTCAAACCTGGTTAGACCTCTACTTAACAAATCCCTTGACAACATCTATTCAGCTGCCCTCCAAGTTTCACACAGCCCCAGCCCCCAAAGCAAATACAATAGATCTCCTGAAGTCTTGTACAGTGACACACAGTTCTAAATTTAGAGACTAATAACTTACAGCCAAGGCATACTAATTTGGGCAAACCACATTGCACAAGCTTGGCCTATCCCTTGTGTTGCCAGTCAGCCTCCCTGTCCATCAAATTGCAAAAGAGCCTTCCAGGAAACAAACACTGCACCTATCTCAAACAGAAAACCAGGGATAACATATTCTTAGAAAACACGTCCAACTGAAAGTCATTTTCCCTTTATAAAAAATAAACAAATTAATCACTGACAGATTGGCAGGTTTCACTAAAAATACTGCAGAGACTGCTATCAGAAACAGGCACAGTAACAATAGCCCTGTATCACTGGAGTACATTAGCAGCGACAGGTCTGAGCTCTGCCATAAACTCCTACTCAGATTTAGGTAAGTTTACTGCACTTAATGCTGCACCTGAAATGTGTAAACAGCTCTCCAACATCTCTTACTTTCAGATGGGAAGCAGCCAGCTTATAGCAATGTCCTAGTATGTTTGTTTACTTTTAAATGTGACATAGCTGCTGCTGTTGCCATATACTCGGAACTGAAAATGTTTATGGAAATTTCTGGAGCAGCTTCCAAGTACAGTCAAAAAAATCATTTGAGGAAAAAGCACTAGGGTATTTTCTTGTAAATTTAAAGGTATATTTCAGTGAAGCATAAAATCATTCTAGGTCTCTTTTGCTCTATAAATAAGAATACAGCTGAGTAAGTGCCTTATTCCTTCCAAGCCTCTCCTTGCACTGATTTCTGAGAAACACAGTAGGCTCAGAAGAACTAATAAACTTTCTAAAATGTAGAGAAAATAAAAGTAGCAGCAAGCAGAAATAAAGACAGCATCTTAACCCTAAAGATCTTTCCAGGACAACATGGAGTCCACATTTACATTAATAAATTCTAAAGGAAATTATATCCAGGTTTAAATTTACAGGATCCTAGTCATTTTTTGAGACTCTAGAAGGAGTTTAGTAGAAAGTTTGAAAATAATTAACAATAAAGGCATTTAAGTGGAGAAAAATGTGCAAACACACCCAAAAAGAGAAATTAGAAAATAAGATCATCAAGACATTGCCTCTATCTGCTGCAAAGCTATCAGAAATACATGAGATGTTACTCAAATGACAGTTAGGTTCTAACAGCAAAGAAGCCATATCTTAAAGTCTGTCAGTTTCACTCTGTTGTTCTCATTGAATATGAAATATTGAAATATGAATATGAAATATTACACTGTTGTTCTCATTGAATATGTACACATAACTCACACTTAGCAACACTAATGAGAACAGGTCCCCTGTTAGATAACACTTCTTGGGACAAGCCAGAGCTGCCCAGTATAAACAGCACAGCACATGAGTAATACCAAACACTCACAAAGCTGCTTGGATGAGATTTTTACAGCCTTGGCAATACACACTGGTATTTGCAACAGTGAACTCTATTGTCAGCATACATTGCTAAACCCACCCAGTGGATCAAAATGTAAAGATTACACATTTCCCAATGCTATCCTTCCCTCTCGGTAGCAAGTCTCCTTGCTGACTCTGATAAAAACAGCCTGTCAAACATTCTTATCACTTAGCTATGAAGCCTGGCCTTCTCATGCTTCTTGTACTGTCAACATAGAAGATTACAGGTTTCTGGGGGGATGGGAGAAGGAACCTGCAATGAAAAATATGCCCTACTTTTAAAACAACATTGCAGGTTTCAGAATACAACGGTAAGGACAGCTTGTGGTGCATTCCTCTTTCCCAGCCTGAAGGCAGACACAGACAATCCTGCCCCTACCTTTCTGATGAAATTAACATGGCACTCTCCTTTCTGCACAGGTGGAGGGCACGCTGGGGGGATGCTGTGAGCTTTGTGGCATCTGCTCTGCTCTGCTGCGTAGGAAACGGCCGACAGGAAACGGACTTCAACAAAATTGACCTCCTGAATCACACTGGTAATATCAAAGCTCTAGGACAAAACACAGAACAAAACCATTACAGTGCTGACATTTAGATATGAGATTTATAATCACTATTACATGGGGATTTTAATACTATACATATATTACTCAAAAGCTTTTGAAATATAGTCTCAGTGTGCTCTGGTTTGGAAGGAAAAGAAAAGCTACTTTGTAAAATGAAGAAAAGAAAACACCCAGGAATGTTCTAGATAGAAGGACATGTTTCTGGGCAAACCACTTTCCTCATACCAAGTTCTCATTGCAGGCTGCAGCACTCTGCTTGCACGCAAAAGTGCCTGAAGGACAAGGACAGCAAGAGAATCTTTACCCTCCTTCCTCATCCAGAATTCATGTGCATCTTTGAGAAGACACCTTATTACAACTCAGAAAGCTGCTCCATACAGGAGCACAGCTCAGACTGTGATGCCAGCTATTCTACCACAAGGCACTCAGCTGCCTTGTCCATGAATGCTGCAAGGCTGTAGTTCATTCCCCAAAATGAAATGAGCTGCATTCTCATCCCCCAAATGCAGAGGCACACATTCTATGCCTGCTCCAAATGAAGCATTTGGGGACTTCCTCACCAGGTCACAAAATCCCCTTCAATGTGGCTGAAGAAAAGGAGAAATGTTCCATTTCAGAATTACCCTGTGCTATCAAGACAATATGGTTCCAATGGCTAACACCCATTTATTCCTCAGAACGCACATTTGTGAAAAACCAAGTGTCGGCAATTTTTTCTAATTTGGGAGCAGCCCAGCTAGAATCACTTACTTCTGTAGCATACAGCAAGAAATTAGAAAGCAAATAGTATTCCCTATTCCAGAGCCTACAGAGAGTCCTTCCTGCAGATGCTGTTGCCATGTGGAACAGGTGAACAAGCCTGAAGCCTGGGTCACAGTAACCTCAGACTCAATTTAATGCAGTTCACTCTGGTTTTACAGTGAAGGCCATTTCATGAATTGTTACAATCTGATACAAAATGAAGGTACAGAAATATGGACAAAATAATACCACTTCCTAACTTTACAGAGCCTACTACTGACAAACCTTTAGATACTCTCCAAACAGTAAATAATTACAATTACATAAAAGCTCTAAGAAATTTTCGATTTCACTGATGGTAAAACTAAGTCAAAGAGAAACTAACTAGTTTGTCCTAGGTCACACAGACCCAGGTGGCAGAATGTCTTATGTCTCAGTCCAGTGCCTCTGCAATAAAACCTGCCAGAATGGTAAATGCTGAGATATGGAGACACCAGATTTCATTTGTAATTCACTTATTCCGCTATCATTCTTCCTTTAACTCTTCAGACTTTTTTATTCTTTTAAGATAAAAACGAGGGTTGGTCCTTATGTTAATACCAGAATAATTTTGTATTTGAAAGCTGTAAAATTAGTTTGAATGTTTTTGCCTTTCTCAATATCATTCTGTAATGAATACTCTCATGCTGACATAAGCGAAGCTCAGAAAAGCAAGAAAATGTTATCCAAAGTACCATATTAAAAATAAACCTCTTTAAAAACCAAAAGCATGAAAACACTTACACAGGCTTCACAACACGTGCATTTTCATTGCAGTATTGACATGTAAACCATTCTAATACCAATTAGTAAGCAGATTTACAGCTAATAAAATAGATTTAAGCTTATGTTTTCTTGGAGCTGGGACAGATCCCAAGAAGCAAGACATATTATTAGCTGAATTGATCCTCTTGCACTGGTCCTCTCATTTAGGACAAGGCCCATTCTCTAGATATGACCGTGTTGCTAGTGAAAAGGTAAGTACACTTCCCTTTCTAACATTTACCTGATTATACAAGTCCTCAGGTTAACACTTTCTGCATCCAAGCACCTGCTTTTATGGGTACTTGAATGCATGAGAAGTACTCAGAACAAAAGGGCTTTGAAGAAAACACAGAAGCACCTTCAGAAATAAACACATTACTTACATATCTGTTGAACATGTTGTCTGTTCTCCCGAGAGTGACATTGTTGAGCAGGATCTGTGCTACTGTATCTACTCCCTCGAAAACCAAATTCACTTTCTGCCACTTTCTACAGAAGAAAACATGCGTGAAAAACTGTCAGAATACCTAAAGTTAAAAGCACACAGGAGACAGACAATGTAATATTACACCAGCAGTTGCCTCAGCTACCTGCAAGACCATTTGACTCAGTGTAGCTACATTTTACCTTTAAATAGTCAAATTAAGATGACAGCTGAAATAGCTCGTCAGCATGTTCAAGAACACAGCAGGCTCACATACCCACCAGATATTAGATGAGATAGGTTTCAATTAGCCTAAGTATTATCTTTTCTCAGCCGACAATTCATAAGTAATTTTTAACAACCAATTAAAGAAAAAAAGAAAAAAGCAACAACTGAAGTGTTCGGTAGCAACAGCTTTGCAGCTGCACATGATTGCATAATTTGTTTTATCAGATACAAAAGTATTAAGCAGATTTTGAGACAATGGATTAATTTGCAATTGTGCATGAAAGATGGCACAGAACTAATTTAGGCATATCTTTACCTCATACCTGACATCAAAAGGAGTTTCGAACGTCCTGCTGTAAGTCCAGTTATCTAGTGAGATCCACCTGTACATCACATCATTAAATCTATAGTATGGATCCTAGTAACAGACCAACAAGAAGAAAATTACAAGATTTATTTAGTAATAGTGTTACTACATAAAACGCACCACAATAGCCATGAGATGAACACTTCTTATTTCAGTCTGCAAATGCAAAATCCACCTTAGTTAGTTAGTCCTGATACTCCTTCTCACCCTTGAAATTTTATGGGAAAGCAAAACTTTAGTAATATTTGACTTTAATTTATATAGGTCAAAACTCTGTCTGCTATAATCACTCTAAATAGAAGTAGCAGGATTTGTTTTTACAGAAGAAATTACTGGTCTGGAAATTAACCAATAAATGCAGAGAGCTTGTGACTTAATGAGAGGAACAGAAACATGATCACCCTCATAATTATGGAAAAACTAAGACTATTACAATTTTAAGAGGCAAAGACAGAATTTAAGGCCTCTAGGGACAGCAGTGAACAAATGTGAAGTTTAAAATTACTGCAAATAATCCAGTTATTCCTTGTCAGCTAGACTTGCTGNAGTGTCCCAGCCCGTGCCAGAGGGCAGGTACCCAGGTCCCTGCCTGACAGCCCCGTTCCAGCCCCTGCAGGCTGAGCTGCTGCCCCGAAACAAAGGCCAGTTTCTTCTGACTGCATGACTCGACCCCGGCTCAGAGAGGGGAGCTGTGTTAGGGTTTGCTTTCACAGGACTGTTCTAACAGTACCAACACACTTAATCACCCACCCTCAATATCCGAAGTCACACTGAAGAAAATCTGCCCAGCTTTTTTTTTTTTTTCCCTACTTGCTGGAACTTAATTTTTCTCCCCATTTCAGGAGTCAGTATGCAGAGTAATGACATGTGGGATTTGAAATCTTCTGAAAAAAACTGTCTTATACCTCATATTTTTTTTACAACTAACAGGGTCAGGCTCTGTAATAAACACATAAACCTATTTTCATAGCAGAACAAAACTGTAACATCTCAGTGACCCTCCTCAGCAGCACAGACCCTTCTGGAGTCCTACAGCAATACAAATATCATTCCTTGGGCTCATACAGAGGGAAAGGTGTCACCCTGCCTTGACATGCCACGCTCTATCAATCAAATTTCTCACTACAAGGGAAGAGTCAAAAAGGAAAAGCCTTGTCACCTGAGTAAAACTGTGACCTCTGTAATGATAATACAGCGTATTCTCGAAAATTTAAGTAATCATGAGCATACAGGACTATTACTGATTTTTAAGACATTCATTCCATTACTTTTGGGGAACAGATCTCAGACTTTTAAGATGCAAAAGTTAAAGCCAAGAAATGCATATTAATATGCAAAATTTAGGCTCATGAAAGAAACTCCACTGAGATCATTGTACTGAGATAATGAGAGGCAAGCATCGAATGTCAGAGACCATGAAACCCCACAATATGTGGTTTAAAAAGCACATTTTTAACAACAGTCTTGCTTTAACATTATATACCATCTCATATATATTTACATATACATACATATTTGTATTTAACATTACATACTATTTTGTTTCACATTATGCTTTGAAAAATGTGCATGCTAAATTTCAATCTTTGCCACTCGCATGTGTGAAATGTTTAACAAAAGGCGTGAGAGGAAAGTTCCAAATGCGCTATTAACAGCAGACTGTAAAGCCACTTGCTTAATGGTCAATCAGCATCAGTGCCTCGGCAAAGATGCACAAAAGAAAACTGCACCGTTTCTTTAGCGAGACGTTAATGAGCAAAGTCCTGACTTCTGGAAAACACAAAACTAGTTGACTAGCAGCAGAAATGCAGGAATATTTTATCAGAGGCAGAAACCATTGCCAAATGGGCTCTTACAGGAGCTTACAGAGTGGCATGTTTAAATCTCAGAATGTACTGAAGATCCTTTTTCCTGAAGGAGCGTTCTTCTTTACTAGTCTAAAGCCTTCAAACTTCAAGAAATGCACTGACTGCTAAAATAGGTGTCATAGAAGGTGCATATTAGCCCTTCTGACTCACAGGCATCCACAAGGTTAGATGGAAAGCTCACAGTTCCGTGTACCTTCCTGTAAAGTTTAACAGTTTACTGATATCATTGCTACCTAACCACTAAGACAGTTCATACATGGCACAGAAAAGGTGTTAAATGTTAATCACCGGCCAACCATTTTAACCATGACGAATGGTGATTGCTGAAAAATCAGTCGGGACAACGTTCAAGCAATGCTTTTAAGACAATTCTCAAGGTTCAGGACAAATGCATAATCACAACAAAGTCCTCGAAGAAAGCAGAATTACTTTGCCAATACACTTGTGAGGTTATTGACTTTTTCATTATTAAATACAACTGCTCTGAGTGCTGGAATATGTAACCATGTAAGTCAAATTGTTTGGATTTCTCTGAAAGAGAATTTCATCCCACGTTAAATCATTTCAAATCAAAATAAAAGGCTTAGTTCAGAAAAGCGCATGCAAAAAAAAATGACATATTTAAAACACTTAAAGGCACAGGGAGAAATTGAAAGACAGGAAATAGGCTGCACATCTATTAAATACATTTCAACAGCTCAGTGTGTTCCTGGAAGCAATTCATAGAGGGGTGGGTTCAACTACAGCTATTTTTAGATCCCACCAAACATAACAGCCTTGCATTTTCCTGCTCCCTGCAATTTGGGGGAAAAATCTGAAGCATTCAAGCCCGTTTGTTCCCTGCTCCCAACCTCAACGCTGTAAGCAAGCAGCAAATCACCTCCTAAGAGGAGGTTAAAAGCCCTGCTACAGATTATAAAAAAGGAAGCAATTTCCAGGTCGGCTAACAGGACATCAGCAGGACTTCAAAAGCACTGGCAGCACTACAATGACGGAACTGCCAGCGCCCAGATGGAAGCTTCTCCTTGCAACGACTTTAGGGGGATATTGAAAAGGTACGGTGATATAAGCTAAGAGCTTCTCCTGTTAAGTAGGAAATGGATGAGAAATGAACACATAGCTCCAAGCCCAAGTGAGACACTAAGTGAGCGGTGCCAGGCACACCCTGGCCCAATGAAGGGACATCTCCTGGCCCCCCACACTCCAGGAGTTCTGAGGGGCATGGCACAAATACCGGAATGATACCAGAGTCAGATGTACCCAGGTGGAAGATCTGCATGTAATAAAACAAAATTTAATAAAGAGAACAAAAAACACATTTCTTTGCCTTACCCTGCTTTTGTTATGGTCTAATTTGAAGTCACCTGGCATGCTCTCATAAATTAACTCTGCTGATATTTTATCATGTACACATAAGAAAATTCTGATGGTGTAACAGATTACCAAAACAAAATTTGCAAGTGATGTTTCATGATTTACAGTTTAATGATTTTGCTATGGTCAACTTCAGACTGAAAGCTAAATAGTTAATATATACGTATCTATACCCATGTGCTCCTTGACATCACAAGTGATAGCAGTCAGGACATTTATATAATTTTCACAGCTTGAAGTCAGGCTGAACTAACAGTAGTGATGAATGGATCATATTCTCAGAGCATGAGTTTTGGAAATTGCTCCTCAAGTAACTAAATTCCAGTAGGTGCTCCCAGAAAGCAGTAAACTGCATGTCACTGTCAATGTTCAAGATTGTTCAGTGTTCTGTCACAGCAGAACACTAGGCCAAATATGACTCAAGAGTTAACTAACATACTAATACCCACTGCTTAATAATACTTGAATACTCTGATGTATTTAACAGACCACTATAAATCTTATCTTTTTTAATATCACTAGCTGTTGAAAGAAAAACTTAAGTGTCCTTCAATACTTATGCTAAGTTTTACTAAGGCTTTTGAATGTTTGCACATAGGTTCTCACAGTTCAGCAGAGCATCTGTATTTCAGTGGAAAACAATACAGTAATCAACTATTCCAACAATGAATGCCACCTAAGCTGAACAGAACCATAGGATACCAAATGGAATTGTTACCTGGCCTTTTCAAAAAAATTTAAGTTATGATGAATTGTCAGAAAATAAACAACAGCATATTTTATACAAGTGCAGAACAAGCTACAGAAAACCACAGTACTTTCCAGAAATGTAGAACTATCAGCTGGGGTTCATGGGGTTCTGTCTCTTCTAATCAATTTTGATATCCAAGTATGACCAAGAGCACTGTTAGCTTCTCTGTCAAGTGCATGCCCTTGTCTAACAGGCCAGAAAATGCAGTGTTACCCACCCCCCTATATCAGCATCGCACTTGCAGACCTCTCATAATACTCAACACAAGTCTAAGTGACAACTAATAAGACAAAACAGCCTTATGTATAATTGCAAATGGTGGCATATGAGAAAATGCAGCTACAACAGCCTTATTCCTCAGAACTGAAAATTTACAGGAGTCACCTGCCAGCAAGAAACAGCATCATGCAGAACCTGGACATTATGTGGTAGAGGATGGTTATTTCGATCACACAGACTTAACAAGCAAGTTACCTGCGGGTACATATGGCTTACCAGAACAGAGCCTCAAAGAAAATACTACACTGGCAGCAGTCAAAGGCAAAACCTTCAGACAAAATGGTTTTGGCAAATCTTTTTCCAGAGCTGTAGGGCTAGCAACAGATTCACTGCAAGTTTGTAAAATGTCTGTATTCAAAACAAAGCTGTGCTCTAACTTTATGCAAGTGATTATTACCCTTTTCTATGTGCATTTCTCATGTGTTTTTTTAATTTTACATGTAAACAGCAGTAAGAGCCACAGTGTCTTAATGAAATGTTATTAAAACAATCAAGCCAAACACATACTCTGATGCAATCTCCTGGCCCTAGAGCTTTTATCATAGCTAATCCAGCATTTGAACTATGTTGACTGAACATGAAAGAAAATAATACTTTGGTAGGAAACTCAAGTATCTTCCCCAAGAGCATTTTTAGAGACATGTGCATTTGGTGCATTCAGAAGGACATATTCCTCCAATGTATATTTTATGAGCCAGAGTAAAGATATCTCCAGAACAAATGCTAAGAGGATCCAGAGAGATGAGTAATGAACCTTCAGTGTCAGAGAGATGTTTTTCAATTCAAGTGTATGGCCTGCACAGCAGATTAAAGTAAGGCTACAGACACACAATCAGCTAGAGCATCCCTGTGCAAAAACAGTTTGCGTGTCGACCTAAATTTGAAATGAACCATACAATGATAAATAAATTGCTTGCAGCCTAGTCTTGCAATCTAAGCCACTTTCTGAAGGCTTAATACTCATCAGAGAGCACCCCTGCTGCTGTCCTTCCCCTTGTTGTTAGATGCCCACTAAGCTACATTGCTGGAGTAGGTCCTTCCAAATTCTGCTCTAAATTTCTGCTTTGGGTGCCAACTCATTGAAAATCTCAGGGATACAAAAGCAAAGGATGCAGTGCTGTTTGCCACTTGCAAATCACACAGAAAAACAGCATGTAGATTTCACCAGGTCGCTTGACATAGAGAGTCCTGCTATCCAGAATGACTCTGCTCCCACTAGCTTTGTTCTCCAATTTCCTGGTTCAGCTTTTCAGATCAATCTATACTTTTGATTACAAGCTGGGTTACTGATCTAGTGACATCTTCTGTAAGATGAATAAAGATCCTATATTCCATTGCAAAGAGCAAAAGGAGAAAATTAATAAAATACGTAAGACCAAAACTTGTATTTAGGTGTCTATAATAAATCTCCTACTCCTGTACTTGACACAACACCAAAAAGGGCTGGTTTCCAGAGATAATGAACTCTGAAAAAAATGGAGCAACCAGTGTTCTATACCTCTACAATCAGGGCAGTGTGCATGGTTTTGTATAAATAGGAATATAGGAACACGATTTTAGGCAGCTGCACTTGAAAACCTTTGGTCACATTCACGGCAGTGGAGGAACCTCAGGACAAACAGCTGAGCCCTCCTCTGGAGCAGGAAGCCTCACACTGCAGGAATGAATGATGTCACTGACTCCCTCCAAACCAACCCAGGCACGCTCTGCAACAACTATGGTGACACAGATTAAGTACATTTAACATCACCTGCAATAGATTTCAAATCTGCTAAGGTTGCTCCCTGTTTTGATATGGTCTGCATTCTATCTTTCAAACAAAAATGTGATTTTAAAACAATTCATTATCCTGGTGCAAATTTGTGTGAATTCTTCTTTCTGCAAACTGAGCTTTGCTAAACTGAGTAAAATGTGTTTAAGCTAGCCTTGAGTTACCTGTACACACCTACACATAGAAACAGGTTATCTCATTCTGAGCTTGGGACTAGCCAGACACCAGCTGGGTCCAGCGCAGAGGTCAAGCAACCACACTAGTGAACAACTGTGGTTAACTCAGCACTTTGACAGCAACACCACCAACCTGGCAACAGCTTCCACTCCACAGCAGGTTCATACTCAGCTGTACCAGCATGTGTTTGGAGCAAGCTCTTACTTGTGTTCACATAAACACGGTCTAAGTGACCACAGCCAACCATCATCGATTTAATTAGCCAAACACCCACTGCTGCCCAGCTGGCTGACTAAGCTCTCATGCCTCTGTGCAGGCTTGGGATTCTGCCCAGGCACATGAGGCTTCATGATCCTCATTTCCAAATACGCTGCTAAACTACAAGTCAGTTTGCAGCAATGCATTTAAATTAGCAATTACATCTTCTCACTTGGTAAGTGTACTTAGAGTGAGTAGTTGAATATGAGTCTTCCATTACATCACTGTCTTGCGTGCCTGAGTCAGTGCATTGGTCACAGTTTCTCCTGGATGATTACTCACACTTCTTGCAGCAACACCTCCCCACACAACCAAACATCCCAGACATTCAGTTTACCTTGTGCACTTTTGCATCAGAGAAACTAGCCCAGTTCCCCTCCCCCATCCTCCACATAAAGTCTCTCCCTGCCACTAGCACATTTGAAAACTACAGAAAAGCCTTTCTGAAACCTTAATTTTCAATGTACAAGATGTCAGACACTCAGCAGACAGATGTTAAAACAACAGATCATCATAGCTCTGCCTATCCCTTCATTGCATATTTCTTTTTCCAGTGTTGATGCTTTGTATCTGGCAGTGACACTCTTTGGAATCTATTATTAGTGCTGGGATTCCCAACCTGTGCCCACACAGAAAATGCTAAAATCATCCTGCCCAAAGGGTATCACTTTCTCTTTTTACCTCTCTAACTTTAATCAGAGTATAATAAGCTGAAGGATAAAACCCAAGAAATAGAAAATACAAAACGCATACATCCAGAATGTGTTTTTTTAAATAAATTATGCACAAGAACTGCACCATTAAGCCCACAGTAAAGGAGGGATAGTATGATATATTCACAGTACACAACAGTACTTTACATTTTCCAGCACAGAACTGTATTTATCACCTTTATAGATGACTTTGTTAACTTCACCGTGTTTTATTTCTTTCCTTGTTCCTGGTACACGTTTCATTTTCCTTGTTTCCTTTTAAAAAGGCACCTTAATTCAACAATGATCCAGTTAGTGCCATGTTTCTTGTCGGGTCTGAGTCACAGGCACCTTTATGCTAATATCAGAATACTTTGCTACCCACCTGCAACTGCAGTTTTGAAAATTTGTCCAAGAAAGTGGCTACTGTGCTCCTAGGAATATAAAAATTTAATAGAGACAAGCATAAACAGAAGCAGAAAAGCTTCTTCAAAGTGTTAAGACGGGAGTTAGTCTTTTAACTTTAACAACTTCTGTTTCAGAATACACTTTCCTTAGGCAGAAGGATGGGTGTATATGATCTCCACTGTTCTGGTACTCCCTGCAAGTTTTAAAAAGGCTTTTTAATGGCCTGGGCCTGAAATCCCTAAACTTATTGCATCAACGGGTCAAACTTTAGCAGGGTGGGTTTAACTTTTCGCTCTTTTGAGGTACCACTGTAGGTAAGCATGACTCACACGCTGTGCGAGTATTGCAGGTACATGGTGTCAGCACCTTGGCGGGGTGTCAAAACCACAATCTCACATACTGCAAAGTCATCCATTTGTATCCTCGGCCTCATGCGGGTCTGAGGACACCAAACGAAGCCTTGGCTGCTGCCCCGGCGATGCCAACCCAGCCGGCAGTGGCCGGGCAGCTGCCGGGACGGAGCTGTGTTTTGGGGGGCTGGGTTCTCCGCTCCGAGGTGGGCTGCCCACGGCGGGAAGGGCCGCTCCAGGGCCCGGCTCTCGGAGTACCGTACCTGGATGAGGCCCCGGCAGAGCAGCGCGGTGTGAACGCAGCCCGGCACCTCCGCTCGGAGCGACACCGAGCCGTTCCCGCTGCGAAGCCGCCAGCTCCCCCGCAGGCTGAGCACCTCCGGGCCGCCCGCGGCCACCGCC